>PVKB01002020.1:0-12500 GCA_004027205.1 Ctenodactylus gundi | reverse complement strand
TTCTACTGCTCAGCTGGTCTCTCCATTCCATCTCTACACAGCTAGATTTCCTTCATATTTTTCCTCTCGCTTCTGTTACAATGTATTTCTTTCTACATGTGTGTTTTTCTGCCTTTCTCCCCTTATGTCTTCCTACTTCTCATTCTCTACCTTTGACATGGTGAACTCTAGGAAAGCTGGTGCTTGATCACAAACCAGAAGGGAAAAACAGAGCTGTTTTGCCCTCATTCTTTCTACTCCTTGGTTTCCAAACTCGGGTCATTTTACGTTTTACAACCATCCTTTTGAAATTTATAGCAGAGGGTGCCATTTGTCAATAAATGCTGGTCTGCAATGAAGAATATAGATATGGTGTCCATCTTCACAAACACGAGAGGCAATTCTTTTGTCATTGATTTTCCACATAGGCAGTTTACAAGTTGAAGATGCAACAATTTGCCTAATCTGTAGCACTCCTTTACGTTATGGATTCAGGTCATTGCTTTTTTTTATTTCTTTCTCTTTAAAGTGAAAAGAATAAACTACAGAGACTATACAATCACAGGAAGAATAAAGAAAAAATGAAACCAAACATAAAGTTTATATTTTTCCCGATGTTTGCAATCGAATCTTTTTAAAGAAATTAGAGAATGACATAAAGTCTAGGTTGCATAGAGCTAAATTCCTAAGTTCTTAAATATGTCATTTATAGACTGGTGTATTTTCTTAACCCGTCAAATTTGCAAATACTAGACTGTAAACAGAAGTATAATAGCCATTTATCTTTTTATAAAAGAAAGAACAAAAGGTAAATGATGAGTTTTTTATTACAACAGATGTTTGACACATTTTTGCTGTAATCTATTTTAAAAAAGAAATTCAATCCGTTCTTCTCCCAATCTTAAAAACAAATAACATGAATACAAATTTCAAGCTGTAAATTCTAGCAATCTAGTATTTTATTGCCTTCTTCATTCTCAAAGAGTATAGCTATTAAGTATTTATTTGTGGTTTTTGGATTTCTTCTTTGATGGTTTTCTAAAAGAGGACTTTATCTAAAAGCAAATTATCTTATTTATACTATGAATTTGTGCACAAATAGTTCAGCACAGCCACATGTCAATCTAAAGGAACATCATGATGAAAATGCCAACTCAGTTTCATTTCCTAATTAGAAGTAGAGTTTTAATATAGTGACATTGGCATGGCTGACGTAAATGTCTTTGAGGCTCTTATTTATAGCACACATAGGTGATACATCTGCAGCAGAGCTTCATTCTATTTTTGAATCATTATTAAAATGCAGGAATATTATAAATGTTGATTAAAGAAATAATCAGAATTTAATCTAGTATAATATGATGCAAACTAAGTTTAAACAGATTGAACTTCATTTTATATATTCGAATGCATTGCCATATTCTGATTTTTTGTAAGAAATAAAAGTACTAGGCTAAAACTAACTGACAACTGGTGTCTAATTTTTATTCTGAAACCCATTTTTCTCTTTTCACCATTAACAAAAAAATGTTTATTGCATATATTTTTAGAGAATATAATGATTTGGCCATAAATATTAATCACATGAAAGCTTCCTTGTTAAATCAAATCACAGGATGTCATTTAAAGAATCATCTTTCTAATTTCTGGAGACTTAGTGACACCCTCAATATGCCAAGACTCATATCATACTAAGTATTAATTCTTCAAATAAACTTCATATGCCATTGAGTCAAAAAATAAATAGCATAAATGCTTGGAAAATAAAGCATAAAGTCTTAGTTAATAAGCAGCAAGTACACATGTCTATCATCTTAAACAAAAGTCAATTATAAATTTTAAAATTTACAAAATTTTGGCCATGTAGTCATAACACTACTCAAAAGAAATCACACCCAGACTCAATTTTGCCATGGTGCTTAAAGGCACAAGCAGCATAGTACTAATTGTTTTTCTTCCTATAGTTTTAAGGTGCCATTCTGAAAGAATAAGCTCTGTCTGTTACAAAGATCCTAGGCATTTTGAGCGAAAGATTGGTGGGAGTTAGAAGAGGGGCAAGGGGACCTGCTTTGTGAGAGAGCAAGAGTGATTGGAAATGAAGGCGGCAAAAATATTTCCTTGCATTCCTGACTGCAAGCAACAGCAATATCATTTCTTTTTATTCAAAACTATCCAGGAGGAAGATATTATCTAAAGAATACAAGATATTTTCTTGGGCCTTTCGAACTTACGCTTTCTTCTCAGCAATCTTCCTGATTTACAGATTGATAGTTTTGATAGTATGAAGTATTCTGATAGTTCTCTTTAAAACATTATGCAAATCAAATAATTGTACTTTAATCATAATTATTAAGTCATAAACTATGCATTCTTCTTCTATATTTTTTAGTTACATCTAGGGACATTGAGCTAAATGTACTGGAGTCAGTATAAAAAAATCAGTTTTTTCATATTTTTGTCATATATGGAAAGACTCATTGCTCATACAGTTACTATGTATATATCATGGATAACACAAATATATACATACATACACTCACACAAGTCGATCTGCTGTTAAAACACCAGGTAAGAAATCTTCTTTCAGTGGCAATGCATTTCAATCGTTAAAAGCACATATTCAAAAGACAGAGTGCAGATTTTGAGTTTTTGGCTTTGTTCTCACCAGCCATGTGACTTCAGACATGGTTCTAGAACTTTCTTTTCTCATCTGCAAAGAAGGATAACAATGTTCAGCAATCTAGTTGGTACTTCCAAGTAATTATGACAGTTCTTTGCTTTTACTGTGCGCGAAATAAATATTCTTTATTCAGCTAAATATTATTGTTATTCTTATTTTTAATATTTATGATACTAGTTGTTTAATAAAGAGTGAATATAGAAACCCAGTCAAGGTTTAAATATTATATTAGCCACTGATTACTTTGGTCTATAAATGAGAGCATATATATATAGCTCAGAGTCAAGTGATTTATACATACATACATGTATATATATATATATATATATATATATATATATATATATATATATATATATATTGAGACAGGTTGTCTTGAAGTTGTCCTGGAAGGGCTCTAACTTGTGGCCCTCCTGCTTTAGCCTCCCAGAGTGCTGAATTTACAGATGTGTGCCATGACAACTGCTCATAAAAGTATTTCTAAGGAAGAAGAGACCTGAGATCTATATTTTGAGATAGATTCTAAAAGTCTTCTTGGTCAAATTGGCCTCCTTCTCAAATTTGCTTGAAAAAAAAATCAGGAAAGCTGACTAGGACTCAGTTTCTTCATCTGCATCATGAGAAGTTTAAAGGGGATAATTTATAAACACTGTTGAACTCAGTAAATTTCTGTTGTCGTTTTAGGTAATGTCCATTTTTATAGCAAAAAAAATGAGAAGTTTAGAAATCTTCACCATGCAGATATCTCAAAGAAGACAATCCTAACTCTTCAGTTTTCATTTTTCTCTCTTGAGTTTCAGAAAAGAAGAGAATACGAAAAGCATGTCTGAAAGGAAGGTGATTAGAATCATAGAACATGGTGACATGATCTAGGTGTGGAGACATGAACCCACATACACACACACTACATCTGTGTCACAACTCTGCCAAGTGTCTGCCTTGCCAGCACTTAGGGATTCATGGATGTGTACATATTACCTGTTCAACTCAAAGGAATCACCAATTAAAAACCTTGAGTCTTGTAAGCATCTCTCTGTGACCCTGAGAATAATAATAGATGTTCTAGCTGGATCAAAAATAAAACCCAATGGAACAAAACAGACATTCTTTTTCAGGACCAAATTTAGTTTGTGAATAGTCTGTTGGAAAAAAAAAAACAGTCTTGGAACAGAAAGCACCTCATGCTCTTGACAAGAGAGAAGAGTCAAGCATCCTTGTACAAAGCGGGTCAAATCGTTTGGATGGACCACTTAGATCTCCGAATCAGTTGAGGGCTTTCTTTTTCTTTCCTCACTTTTAAGTTAAGAACATGACCAAAATAGATATGGGAAAGCACCCGCATTTGTGGTGACATCTAAATATATATATATTTTTTTATTCTTTAATGTTACAAACCACTCATATGCCCAAGGAATCCTGTAATTTTTTTTTCTTTTTTTCAGAAAGTGAGGTGCATCCAACGGTAACAGAATTTAGTAGCTGATTAGGTTTGTGGGTATCACACATGTTAGGCTTGAATTTGGCGATATGTTTTACCTGTATAGATAATTTAGACTTTCCCTCAAAGACGTGTTTATTTTTCATCAGAATGTGAATTGTATGAGGATGGTCCTGAGTAATGTATATGATACACCTTGCCCAGGATTGCAGTAGCTAGCAATGGGTAATTATTAGTGCAAGTGATAGCAATGAGAATACATATTCTTAACACCTGAGGATTTCATTTTAGATGCAAAGGTATGAATATAATCATCCATCAAGTTATTGGAAAAGGCAATCAAGCCATGTGTTTGAATTTTCCAGTGGTCATCTTAAAGTCTGTATTCTTTCAAAACTATGTGAAGTTGCCGAATAAAAGTTAAAATCAATAAGATAAAATTTAACAGACATAACTGTCCGCACTGCCGAAGGCACTTTAAGATCAATCAAGGGGGAGATTTGAGACTTTTCTTCATGAGAACCACGTGGCGGGGCAGTTTAGCCAGGATGTATTGAAGAAATCCAATGTTCAGATTTAGAAAGGCATCACTCTGTCATTTCTGGAATGGATAAAGCCCGAAAAAAACTCAGGTGGAAAAAATAAAATAAATAAATATTTAGCCAATAATTATTATTTCCATGCTATCTATGTGAGGAAGTATGCTAACTCAGCACCATTCTAGAGGCTGTAACTTGAATCCAAAGGGGAACTGATGAGGAAGTAGATTTTTGTCACATGTAATTATATTCATTAGGGTATATGTGAAGCTCATAGGGAAGATGAGGGAGGAAGTAGGAGACTGACAAGAGCGAAGAGAAGGGAATGTGAAACTGGCAAAATGTGCATGTGCACAAAATTCTCAACTTCTATGCAGCCATGATGTGTCCCACTTACATAGTAATAAAAGTTGGGAGAAAATGCAGTAATGACAAGCAAAACAGAAAGCTCAGTGCGAGGGAAGTCGTCTGGAGCAGGCGGAAGTCATCTGGAGCAGGTGGGAAGCTCTGCTCTATTGTATCGCCTCATCAAACGGGGCAATCAACTCAAGGTGTGTCAAAATACAATCCCGTTCCCGAATCTCAAGATGCTGCTTCGGTTGTCACCATGCCCCCAGGACCAGAATATTTAAGGCAATCAGCTTTATCTTTAAAGAGATGATGTAGAGCTTCCATATTTTACTTTTGCTTACTTTGCATAGGCTCGTATCTAATTACATGGTCACATCTAACTCTAAGGGAAATTTGCAATTTGGTCCCCAGATGCATATTCATAAACCTAGCCGAGTCATTTGTGCTGCCACGGAGATGAGAGGCGTCAAGGAGCAAAGAGGTGAAAAGGATACACTAAGGAGAAGCTAAGAAGAATTATATAAACAGCACCAACATTTATTACAAGAGTTGGTTGTTGTACCACTTCGTCTAGACAGCTAATATATATATATATATATATATATATATATATATATATATATATATATATATATATATGTAATATACTCTCAGCACTCCAATTCACTAAAGTACTCAAAACTCTAGCCAGAGCAGTCAGGCAAGATAATGAAATAAAGGGAATACACATTAGAAAGGAAGGAGTTGAATTATCCTTATATGTAAATGGCATAATTCTACATAATGGAGACTCCAAAAACCCCATCAAAATACTGTTAGAACTAAGTAACAAATTCAGCCAAGTTGCAGGATGCACGATGAATACAGAAAGATCAATAGCGTTCTTCTACACTATCAGTGAATTCACTGAGAAAGAGCTGAAAGGAATAATTCCATTCTCAATATTCCTCAAAATATTTAGGAACAAACCTAACTAAGGCATGAAAGAGCTCTCCAGTGATAATTATTATGGTAAAAAGAGAGAGGGATTGAACAGATTATTAGAAAATGGAAATACATACCCTGTTCTTGGATAGGCAAAATTAATATTCTTAAAAGGGCTATCCTGACAAAATTGATATACACAGTCAATGCAATTCCTATCAAAATACCAACAAAATTTTTCACAGAACTTGAAAAAAAAATCCTAAAAGTTATATGGAATCAAAAGAGACCCAGAATAACCAAAGCAACCCTGAGACAAAAGTAGGTGGTGTTGTGACTCCAAGGCATCAGTCTGTAATACAGAGTGACAGTAATGAAAACCATATGAACAGACACATTGACCAACGCAACAGGACTGGGAGCGTAAACACCCTCAACTAGTTGATCCTTGAAAAGGAGCCAAAAAATAAACAAATAAAACCACTGGAGAAAAAAGAAACCTCTTGACCAGTGGTGTTGGGAGAGCTGATTATTCGCATGAAGAAGAATGAATCCAGACACACACCTATCACCATGTACTAAAAATAAAAGTGGGCCAAAGATCTAGATACTAAATGAAAACTATGAATTTCCTACGGGACAAAATAGGTGAAATTCTCAAAGATATATGTGTGGGCAAAGACTTTCTCACTGGGCCATCTAATGCAAGGAAGTAACCTCCAGAATCAGCAAATGGGGTTCTAGAAAACCAAGAAGATTCTGCACAGCAAAGGAAACAAAGAACAGAGTGAAGAGAGAACGAACAGAATGGAGAAAAAATACAACCTTTTCCTTGGATAAGAGACTACTAACTAGAATATATAAATAACTATGGAAAATTAGGCCCCTCAAAATCAAAGACCCAATCTAAAAATGGACAGTTGAAATGAGTAGACAGTTCTGAAATTAAGAAGTACAAGTGGCCACCAAATGCATAAAATAAATGCTCAGTGTCCTCAGTCATCACAGAAATGCAAGTCAAAACAACACTGAGATACCATCTTGTTCCAGTGATAATGGCTTATATCAAGAACTCATGCAGCAATAGATGCTGGTGAGGTTATGGGGAAAAGGAACCTTTATACGTTGCCGGAGGGACTGTCAACTGGACCAACCACTAAGGAAACTGAGTTTGGAAATTCTTAAAAACTGAAACTAGATATCCGAATTAAGCCAGCGATATCTCTTCTGGGCTTCTATCCATAAGAGATAAAAGCACCTTAGAACAACAAGGATGCATGCATACCTGTGTCTATAGCAGCACGACTAATCATGGAAGATGCCAAATATCCAACAAGAGACCAAAGGAATAAAATAATGTGGCTGTTGATATACTCAATAGAGTACTACTCTGCTCTAAAGACAGACAAAAATAAATCATTGGCAGTAAAATGGGTGCAACTTGATGCCATTATGCTTAGTAAAGTGAGTCAGACTCATAAATATCACATTTTCTCTAATATGAGAATCCCAGAAAAAATTAAAATAGAGTCAACTGGGTGAGATGTTGGGTGTCAGAAAGGATGAAGGAGGGGATAGGAGGATGAAAAAGGGAAGAGAAAGGGAATATAAACTTGATGCTACATATATGTGGACAAAATTCCCAAGCTTAATGTAACTCTTATGTGTTGCATGTACATATATGCAAAACAGATACAATATATATACTAAAATATATATACTGGTATATATTCTAATATTTTCATGTACATTAGTATTTATATGAGGCATATGTTAGTATATATAGATAGATATACCAATTACAATGGAAAAAAAGACAGTAGGAATTCCATACGAAAAAGAAAGCGTATTTCTTATAATTATGGTGAAAGAATTGCCCAGGATCAAGGTGCCAGATTGTTCCTTGTCTGAGGAGGGCTGTTCTCTGATTTCAAGATGGCACCAGAAAAGGAGGCAGAGGCGGTGTCTTCTCACTGTGGGAGTGATGAAAAGGTAAATGTACCTACCTATCTCTTTCCATCCCTCTTCCGAGGTCTCAAATCTCATTTGCCTCCCATTAAAGTATTAACCAAGCTCAACTCAGCTTAGCTTCTGACATCAGGCATATTCAGGACTCTATTTGTGAGGGTAGCATCCTTATGACCCATTATCTATGAAAAGACTGCTTCTTATTATTGTTGTACTTGAGATTAGGTTTCCACATGAATTTTGGAGGAGACACCAATACTCAAACCCTAAGAGCAGTTTTGTGAACAAAGTACACTTTCTTAAGTACGGTTCAAGCAGATTACAATAAGAAGCATTTCTGGATTCAATGGTAAATGAAACTAGCCAGCAAATGCGATTTCTTCTAACCCTAACATTTTACAATTTAGCAATAATCTTTATAATCTTTCCCTTTTTCTTTCTTTCCTTTTTGTTTAACAAAAGTGATCTCCTCTACCTAGCCACCTAACACAAACATTTAGAACACTTTGGCTAGAATCTAATTTCTCTCTTTGTATCATTTGAATATACAAACGTTAAATCTCAGATCTCAATGCACTTATAACTCATGATTTATCCAACACACATCTTTTAACTCCAATTGAACGTGGATGTCAAGAAAAGAGGCACAGATTGTTTTCTAGCTTACAGTTTGTTTCAAAACCCCGTTAATACTACTTTTTTTTAAGTACAAAATTCAGAGTAGCAAAAAAAAAAAAAAAAATCCAGTGTATCTATCTGTGATCACCTGTGACTTTTACAATAGATAAAACTTTCCTCCCAATTGTATTATTTCACTTTTATTCAGGATAGTTCATAAAAGATAAAAATAAAAACTGCTAATGACAGTTGAAGTTTTCTGAAGTTGTTTCCCTCTGTCAAAGACATTGTGTTAGTTTACGTCTTCAACAAATTAGGGAGAGCATCGATACAATTTGTGAGATTTGTTCTACTGACTATATTTTTCAGATTTTTTCTCTGACTGGACTGTACAATCTCAGAAGGCCACTTTTAAAACTAAAAGCTAAAGTTGCATTAATGTTTCCATTTCTGTGAACTATGAAAGTGGCAGATGGTACTCTCAAAGACAAAGGCATGATCAAACACAGACAACCGCTAGAGTTAGACTTCTCCTCGGCCCTCAGTAAGTCACCTTTCTTCAGCCTAAAACTTGAGCAACCTTATGTAGCATTCTTAAAGTGTTTTATTTAGTTGAACAAATAAATTAAATGTAAAGCTTCTCTTCTTAGGGTGTAAACTTTTATTCATTGACTACATATTAGCTCTTCTTAAGGTAAAATACAAATGAATATTATATCTGGATTTACTTGTCACAAATTTTAGCAGATGCTTTTCACTTATGCCAATTAGAGAAATCTTTACTTTCAGACTTATTATACATTTATTTGGAATCAGGTTACTTAATGAACTGCACATACTGGAAAACTTAATCAAGACATCATTTTGGATATCTTCACACAATAAACAAATTTACTGAAAGGTGTGAAGTACAAATCTTTGTTACATTGACACACCATATTGATACACCCAGTGTATATCCACTGAAACTTCTGGAAGTATGAACACATGTGTTCTTTCTCCATGTTTACTTACCTGCAACGCAGCAATAGCATCTCTTTAAACAGTGGTAGAGTGCATTTATCAATCAACTCTAAATTCAGAGCTGAGTAAGCTAAACAAGGTATATTTCTAAATAACATAGGGAAGTGTTTGGAATAAAAATCAACTACTTTTAAAAATTTACTACCTGACTGCAAATTAACACATCCATTTTTCATTGACTTATTTAAAAATGAGGGAAATAAAGCATAAAATAATCATGCTTCACATGTGATTAAACTGATTATTGCTACTTCTAATTCTGTTTACTTTAACAAAATGCTAACATTAAATAAAGAGATAGAGAGAGAAAGGGAGAGAGAGAGAGAGGCTTTAGAAACTGGTTGCCAAGTCAAATCCGGGGATTGAAGCACATGCTTGTCTACACCATGATCACTGGCATTTACAAGAAGGAATTTGTGCAATGGGCAGAAAGATTATTGCTAACGCCTTCCAGAGATCATGAGGCTTGCATTTAACAAACATAACTCAACACATTTCAAGGCTAACCTCTGACTAGAAGGAAGGATAGATCCCTTTGGCGATTAGGTTGGGGACACAGGTTATTGACTGACATACCATGAAATGCCACCGGGCCTTAGAAGGATAACTTTCCGCACAATATCTTACCTAGAAACATAACTGAAACAGTTTCAGATCTCTATAACCAATGATCATAAGTAATTTGCAATGTTTGTCTCTTTGCTGCAGACAAGCTAATAAAATAGGCTTATCTCTCACTTCTTATCTTGGTGGAAAGGAATTTAGCATCTGAAACCTACTTGCCTTCTCTCTCCAGGAGACTGCAGGATTGTAGAGGCAGCTGGTACTAGCCTGAAGCTATGAAAAGACTGAAGTTGGGTATCCTCTTGACCCTTTTCAGCAAAATGTTCCCAAAATATAAACTCATAGAGTTAATGGTATCGCTTAGTTCTTGGCTGAAGAGAAACCTCACAGATACTTCATGGTCCTCACTGTTGGGTGTAACTCTTAATTATAGACTCTCAGGCTAAACATCTCCTTTCCTTTCCTCTTTCATGGCCCCAAATGCTATTTAATTGTATGACTTTGTTTCCTAACTTCAGGATTCAAAACATATGAAATAAGAAAGGAACACAAATTATTTTGTTATGTAGATAGAGAGAGTGACAGCTTGATAGAGATGGGGTCCAGATCCAAGTCTTTGGGCACGAGGTAACATGTTCTCCCCTCAATATCCTCACACTGTTGACATCCCACTCCAGGGACCCCTCTGCTAGCTACAAATATGGAAGAAAAAAGCGCTAAGTGCAAAACCTACAATGCTTTCAAAGCATCCACAGTTCCCCTCAAGGTAAATTGTCTACTTTGTGGCTTACCTATTAGACCAGCCACTGTTGGAGTGGCTTCTGGCCATCTCATAGAGGCTGAGGCTCCCCCACATCGTCACTGGTACAGAGAAGGTGGATGACTGCAATCCTAATGAAGATATAATCAAAGCTAACCAAAACATCAAAACATCTGAAGCATTCCACTCATCGGGTCACCTAAGCTTAATATAAATGACTTTTAACAGATGTACATTCCTCATTGGTAGAACTGAGAGTATATTGCATGTATTTTATCATAATTTATGTTCAGGATTCTGATTGGGGTTAGGATAAGTGAGAATATTGATGTGTGGTGTCTTTGAAGATGCCATCCCAGAGTCTCTAAAATACATGTAATCCTACAAGGTAATTTGGGAACATGCAGCCGTGTCTAGTTTTTGTTTTGTTTTGTTTTTCCCCATTTTATTGATATGTATTAGTGCAAGATTTAAGATTTACAATGAAGTTGAAGATTTTGTGCTCATAGGTATCTTGTCAAGATGACAAAGACTTTCCCACTCTCCTTTTGTCCCTCCCCCTACCCTATCCTCCCTCCCTCTCCACCCTACCACCCTGTTTAAGTTTGTTTTTCATTTTAAGTTCCATAAGAGTTGTGATCTGGGTCTTTGGAGGAGGCAAGTAGGCCTCTCGGACATCTATCCCCACCCCTTGCCTCAGGGGGCCGCGGCTGAGCCTGGGCTCTGCAAGCACCAGGCAGGGCCCTGTCTGTTTTAATCACCATGGGATGATGGCAGTTTATGGAAAGGATTGCTGGTAATGTGTCAAAATGACACTCCCTAGTTAGCATCAGTATCTACATGGAAGACAAACTCAGACCTGGCACTGGGGCCATTTACCCAGGGTGCCATTCTGGGTCATTATTTCTAGGTATTATGTTAAAAATAAGCAAGTTTCCAGGAGTCAGCGTAAAAGACCAAACAATAATGCAACTCTAAAATTTAAACACACATACACACGCCAAAATATGCCTCTGGTGACTTTAAACGCATAAGTCCCAACCTTTTTCAATCCTTTTCTTCTATCGAACTTGTTTTATTCCTACTCCACGCAGATGCAGAGCCCCACAGGATACCCTGCAGGGAGCAGCAATCTCACCAGTTGTTTCTACTTTGAAGATCAGTCAGAGAGTTTCCTGGAAGGAAAGAAAAGAACTAAGGTTTGTGTCTCTTTAGTACAAAAAGTATGCAGCACTTGAAAATTAACCTGTTGTTTTAAATCCTAAGGGTTCCGATTTCATAAATCATTGATTTTGGAGATGAATTGTTACATAATTTTGACCTGAAGTCAGATCTACATTAAATACTATTGTAGCTATTGTCTTAAAATGTAGGCAAGTGTCCAGTAATTTCTCATTGCTGGAACAGAATACCTGACATCCACAATTTAAGGGGAGAAAGACTTATTTGGCTCACAGTTTCAAAAGGTCTCACATGGTCCGCTATGTGGCAGCTATGGTGAAGGCGCGTGGCAGAGGCCGGAGAGCTGGTCACTGCATTGCAGACAGAAGCCAGGTGAAGCAAGAGTGAGCCTGCCTGGGGAGACTCAGGCAGGCTGGAGCCTTGCCAGAAAGAAGGTGCAATCGTGTTTGCTCTTCCTATTTTTACTTACTACAA
>PVKB01002019.1:0-329835 GCA_004027205.1 Ctenodactylus gundi | reverse complement strand
CTGGTGTGGGATGATCAGAATGAACCCCGCAATAAGCGTTCGACACCGACTGTTTCTTGTGCGCATTTGGAGGAAGAACGAAAACGTGATTGAAATGCAAAAAAAGACAAACTCCGACTTTACAAAATTTCTCCTGAGAGGACTTGGGCAGTTGGTTGGAAATACTGCTTTTTTTGGATTACTGAGGCTCGAAGCTAAAACGTAATTCGCCTCTAAGGGAAATTGGTTGGGAGGTAACAGAGTTAGGGAAGCCTGCCTAGGCAGAAATAAATTGCTGATGAAAGAATGATGAGAGGCCAAGCTTGCCCGCATCAATAGGCCACGTTTCCTCTCCATAGTCCTTGGATTTGCCTCTAAATGAAATACCTCATATATAGACTAAAACGTATTAGACTTGTCTGATTAGAAGCAAGGAGATCTTACTGATCTTAGATGTTATGCAGGTGACTTGAGAGAAGTAGATTCTTGCAAGAATTCTTTTTTTTTAAATCTGTGTGACTGAAGAAATAGGGAAGACCCTTTGATTCTCATCAACCAGTATAAGACTTAAAATAATGAAATGGAGGCCGTCAAAAATAGAGAATGTCATTAACGTCACTGATTCTACTGATATACCACTTACGTTATTCAAGGCAGGGAAGAATTTAAGCTCTTCTTGATACAATAATGGTTACCCCCAGGTTTCAAAGGCTGCCCTTGAGAATTGAACCAAAGCCGTTCTATCTCCCAAAAAAACTAAATTTGAAGGCAGCTTTTTCGCCAGCTCACGTCTTCCCCTGCCCAACCCCAAGCAGCTCACATTGCAGAGCGCTGAGCCCAGAGGCACGGATCCAGGACGGCTAGGATGGGCAGACTCATCACATATTAAATACAGCATAAAGGAAAAGGATTCTGAGAGATTTGTTGAATAGGTAAGCCTCTTTTTTTTTTTTTTTTTGCACTCATCAGGTGTAGCTTGCCTCAGTTATTTTACTATCGTGACAAAAATCTGACACACAGAGGCGGAATGTGGAAAGAAACAGTGCAATGTTCTGAGCACTAACAATAACAAAGTACCAGTAACAGTAATTAACCAAACTCCCTTATTATGTTCAGTGAGTACCAGTAGAAAACTTGTAAAGTAAATACACTCATTTTACAGTTGAGCCAACCAACTCACAGTTGTTAAGCATTTTGCCCTAGGCTAAACACAGAGCAGAAGTGGAAGCAGAATTAAGTCATAGGTCTGTCCATCCTTGGCTTTCAAATCTCAAGCCTCATTGGTTTGACTTTAGGAGCCTGTTCCTGTTAACAAATTCAATTTTTTTTACTGTGAGCTTAAGTTTATGTAGAACCTGTTATCTTAAGAGTTCTTTACTATCAGCTTAACATCACTGACATTAACAGGTTACTAAAGGTAGTGAATGTGTGGCATTGTCTTAATAATATAAAATTGTTCCCTGTTTTCTCTTTTCTGTCTTTCCATCTTCCAGTTTTCTCCATTGGAGTGAGACCCACTAGCCATATAAACAGGAATGTAGGAACTGAAAATAAGGGCATGAAGGTAGCATTGAAAAGAAAACTGGTGTGATTGTATTGAGCGAATGAGTAAACATAATAAGAATAATGCTAGATTTTCCACTGTTGAAGAAAAAGCATGGAGAGGGGGAAGCCTACAAATATCCCTGAGTTGTTAAATTAGAAATATAAATAATGCCTTCAATTTTAAATTGTAGAAACAGATTGCTATACGAATAGGTGTGTATAGATGTATGCATTTATGTGTGTATATGTGGTAGGCTAAACATATGGTGTCTCGGTTACTTTTTTGTTATTGTGACAGAATACCCAGCATCCATAATTTAAGGGAAGGAAGATTTATCTAGCTCAGAGTTTCAGAAGGTCTCACACAATCCATGCAGGGGCAGCCAGCAACTGTGAAAACATGGCAGAGGCTGGAGAGCTAACTCCCCCCATTGCAGATAGAAGCCAAATGAAAGCAGGAGCAAGCCATGTCCGAAGACTCAGTCAAGGCTAGAGCTTCCCCAGGAAGAAGCTTCCTTAATTACTTCAAGCTGCCAAGGATTGCCAGCCCAAGGTTGGTGCCCCTCCCCCAATTCCTGACCCACAAGTCAGCAATACACATCTGAAAGCTCTGGCCTGGCCAATCCTCAATCTCAACAAGTTGACACAATCTTTCCAAGTCAAACCCTAAACATCTACCCCTTCCAGCCAGGCCCTTCCTCCCGATAACACATGAAATACAGGAGGCTTTTGGAGGACACTCAAGATCCAAACCACAGAATACGGTGAATGTTGAAAATTTTATTACAATGAAAGACACATGACCAAGCACACCCTGTCATCCTTGCCACTTTGTGGAAGTCCTCTTTTATGTCTTTATAAGGTGTGATATAAAATACTGTGGTGCTGCTGTCAAGTGTCTTCCAGTGGAAAGGCAGGCGTCTAACAACATGACAGTATGTCCTCATTCACCTCATTAACTGAATCTTGCGCCGGGGAGCTGCTAGTTCTTCCCCAAAGCCAAAGTGACCATGAAAAGTGAATGTTTTCAATCAATTCAAGACATCAAGGCAGCCACATAGCACAACTAAAAACACTCATGAAAGTCACATAGGAGAGATTAGAAATAGGAAGGAGACAAAAATTGTAAGTTTTTTTTAATTGTACTTTCAAGAAGACTACAATTCAGGACAAAAGGTCACCCAAGGTCATCTCTTGGTTTGTTTTGTGCTGCTTTTCTTCCTGGCTCATCACTCCCAAAATCCCATAAATTGAGTGATTGCAATGATTCTATGAATTAATGTTTCTGGTAAAATTCAGGAATCTGATCTTAAGCAGATTCATAGAACTTAATGGATATTCTTATCCAAAATATTTTATTCACCCACCTTGATGAAACTATAAAAATGAAACATTATATGTTTTCTTTTGCTGGGACCAAACCCCAAACTTTTGTAAATTTCCAAATTCCTCAGGTTTTCAACAACCCCTAAAAAAACAACAAAAATTAGTGTGTCCAGCTCTGGCTCCAGAGCGCACCTCTATTACCATCTCAGTAGACCTGCGCCCTCTGAGTGGTATTTTGAAGTTTTTTTTTTTTTTATTTCTCATTCTCTGAACATTTGTACTCTGTGTCTTTTATTTCTGCCAAATAAAAGAAAATAATAACTTTCTGCCTAATCTTTTTGAGTCTCTGACTGACTAGTCCTGAAAATGCTTTTCCTGCAATGACCGTTAGCAGGGTGGATGGGCAAGGGTGGACCTGGGTTCCTGCATCTGTTTTGGGGACCACTTGCATCCTGTCCTGAGACACAGGGACCTTCAGAACTGCTTCAGAAAATGGCAGAAATAACAGAATAAGTGTTTTTACAATAAAGGGGAGGATTTTTTTAAATTGGACTAATCGCGATATGCTTTTCACCATAATAGTTCTTCTGACTTAAACATGCACTGTTTGTTTTGGTGACATCTCATATATGTGAGTGCTTGTATAAACTGATTTCCTACTTGTGTCCTCTGAAAAGATGGGCAAGTGATGATGCCCCAGTGGCTAAGGGTACATCCAGTGCACAGATTTCAGTTTTATCATACCATGTGCTCCCATAAAAAGAATCATGACTCCTTGAGGGAGTGGCACCTTTTAGGGCTGTAGCAGGCAAACTATGAGAGACATGTAGAGGATCTTCACCATAAATTGTTGAAGTGCTCAAAGACTGGCAGCATGTGTTGGTGGACCCAAAACCCAGATCAAGGCAACTTTCACTGACCAAACTGGAGATGTGTAGAGTGAAAATAAGCATTGGCTAAAGAAAATACAACCTATTAAAATAGGAATCTATGGGCTTATATTGCTATAAGAAAAGCTCTTTATTTGCATTTTAATGCCCACCAGTCAATGTAGGATGAATGATATAAATAGGAAGTCATTTGCCAACATCCAAGTGACTCAGGCTGTGGTCCTCAATGAAGGGTAAGACCAGTGAGTAAAGTTTTCATGAAAAACAGGCTTTTGGCATACTTCCCAAAAGTTATAAAAGAAAAAACCATTGTCAAAGACACCAGTGTGACTGGACGATCAAGCTGTATATTTCCAGTAATCAGATAGATCACATAATAAGAAAAGCAGTTTGCCTGAATATTTGCCTGAGCTTGTCATGAGGAGCCATCAGAGACAGTCTGTATTCCTCAAAACTGTTGGGTGTGATTAGACAAAAGTCTGAGAAACCGTTTTTGGTTGGAAGAGGCTAAATGCAGTATGTGTTCCTGGAGGGGACCCTGGACTAGAAAATTAAAAAAAATAAATAAAAGTAGGTCTGGGAGTATGTCTCAGTGGTAGAACATTTACATAACATGCATGTGATCTGAGGTTCAAAATTTAACATTGTAATAAGTAAGTGAAAAGAAAAAAAAAGTCATTCTTGGAACAACTGGTGAAATTGAATAGAGTCTTCAAATGGTAGTGTGGCAAAACGAAAAAGAGAAAGGTAGTGTGGCCACAATATTGATTTCGTGATTTCAGAGGGCCTTTGGGTAGGTACTGGCATACATTCAATTAATGTGGAATTTGGGTCTTTAGCTTTTGCATTTTTCATAAACTGGAAGTTAGACCCAGAAGCTTGATTTGATTCAAGTGAAGCATTTTGTTAACTGGAATATTCATGGGCTTTTCGTACTGTGGCACGTCAGGAGGCTAGCAAGACTGGCTGAACCATGACTAGGGTTGTTAAGTTTGACTTCTTGGTTAAGGTGACAGCCACCAAATCTTACCATTTATTAGTCAATCTAGGGTAAAGCATTAAAGTCACAGCTCTCAGATCATTTTGTTCATGCATTTTTCATTAGGGTGGGTGGCCAAATTTGTTTTTCTTTTTCTTTTGAAGTGCTGGGGAATTAAATCTGGGTTCTCATACATTCTAGGTGAACCCTGGACAACCAAGTTAAACTCCCAGTCCCAGGACAGTCAAATTCTAAAATTATTTTTAAATTTGAAATTTCATGTTGTCATTAAAAACACATATATTTATAAACATAAGTTTTTTAAAAAACCTTCTAAACTGTAGATCAGAAACATCCCTCAGTCTTTGCTGGTGAGATAAAACATCAATGTGTTTGTATTAATTTTCTAATTCATATTTAAAAAGAAAATAAGACAAAAAATAAGGGGTAAACTCTTGCAGCCAGGCTTGGTGGTGCAGGCCTGTCATCCTGGCATTCTGGTAGGCTGAGGCAGACAGAAGCGTCACAAATTCAAGCCCAGCCTGTGTAACTTAGTGACTTAGTGAGACCCAGTCTCAAATAAACAAAAAGGGACTAAAGATGTAGCTTGGTGTTAAGGCCCTTTGTTCAATCCCCAATATAAAAAAAGAAAAAGGGTGAACTCGTATGGATCTTCCCATGTGACAGCATCCAGAGTGTATCCCCAAATGACATGTTGGTCCTTGAAGGTTTTTGTTTTTTGTTTTGTTTTGTTTTTTGGAGTGAGGATTGAGCCCAGGGCTTTCACCTTGAAGTTCAATTTTGAAGAGAGAGAAGGGGAAAGGGAGAAACTGGGACCCCTTCTTTATTTAAGCCTCCCATCAATTCAGAATCAGTGCCTCTGCTGACCTCAGGACTCTGAAGCCCAGCAAAGGAGACAACAGCCTTGTTTAATGCCCATGCATACAGAGGCTCACCCACAAGAGGGAGGGATAGAGGAGTCAGCCGTGGGCACCAGCTCAGAGATTGCAGGTAGGATCAGAAGTCAGGCACAGCCTGGCATCCCCTAGTTCTGCTGACCCACTGGATACGCCTCAGACTTCTCCTAATCAAAGTGGGCTCTGCAAGCTATGAAAGGTTGCAGACAAGGGGAAAATAATAGGCATCTTTAGGATTGTTGGTTTCCTTTAAGCCATTCAGGTGCATTGTGGATCTACTTAGGAGACTGGTGTCCAGTGTTGTCCACATGTCTTTGAATCCTGAACATTGGCTAGGATGCCATCTCTCATAGTTGCAGTGTTTCAGCCTCAGTACGCACTAAGCAGAATTCTGAGTCATTCCAACTCTAGGGATCTGAAAGGTAAATGAATCAACAGGTCCCAACCCTGAGAGTAGAAAAGTAGCTAAATCCACTGTCTTGAGCTGTTTGGGCTGCCTTGATGTTGTGGTTGTTGTTTTACTGTTTTGTGATACTAGGGATTGAACCCAGAGCCTTTACACTTAAACTCTGGCACAGCAGATGAAGCACTTGCCTTGCAAGTGCAAGGCCCTGAGTTCATTTCCCCAGCACCTTATAAAACTGGGCATGGTGGTGCATGCCTGTAGTCCCAGCTCTCGGGAGGCTGAGGCAGGAGGATTGCTGTGAGTCCAAAGCCAGCCTTGGCTACACCAGTGAGTTCAGGACCAGCCTGGACTACAGAGTGAGACTCTGTCTCATAAAAAGAAAAAAAAAAAATACCGTGAATGGAGCACTGTCGTGGTATGAATCTCAAGTGCTCCCCCAAAGCCTCATGTTCCTGTGGATACTGTGTAGGGTTTGGAAGTGGGACCTGGCTGGAAGGGGTAGAGGCGTGAGCTTGACCTGGAGAGGTGTGTGCTGGTTCTGCACTTCTTCCCAGTCTCTCTCTTCCACCATGTCGTGAGGATCTCTGGTCCTGTCTCCACTCTAGCTCTGCCATGTGCTTCCATCATTTTGCAGCCGCTGTGAACGGACTGAGACCTTCTGAAACTATAGGCTAAAATACATCTTTCCTCCCTAAATTATGGATGTCGGGTATTGAGTCACAGTGATGAGAAAGTAACTAAGACAAGCACTTACTAAATACCAATTGTGTGACACAGAGCAGAAGAGAAGAACTCTTAGTAAGGACCCAGGTCCCATGTCGCCCTGTTGGGAGCTCAGCCAACCTCATTAGAGGCTCGGTGGCCTGGTCCTCACTGTCATTCATGACCTTCTCTGGCCCACATTTCTGGGTGCAGCTGGTTGACCACTTCCTCTTTGCTTTCACTTCTGCATGTCTCTATGTCCTGCTTCTAGGGGGGCCCTCCAACTGTGTCCCTGCTCTCCTACATGTCCCACTTCCTTATTAATTAGATCATGGGGACCCCTCTCTTGACCTGCCCCACTTCTGGGTACCCGCAAGACACTGAATATGCAAACAGACAGCAGCCAGTCCACGTTTACAGCAGAGTTCTGCCCACCACTAGCAGCCACCAGGCCAGGAAGCCACAGAGCCTGCTCTGTTGCAGTGAGCGCAGCATATTGAGGGCAGAATCCATAACCACCAGAATCCATAATTACAGCTTGCCTCGCTCAGGGCTGCTTCCAGTTTGGAGTCAGCCAGAGAAAGGAAAGGCAGATAAGCTCCCCTTCCCAGCCACGTGGGTTGCCCTGGCTCTAGTTAGACTGCTTCTATTCAGGGGACCCCTTTTGCCACCATGAAGCTTTCCCACTCCTTTGCCAAACACCAGTGATGCTGCCTGGCTCTTTTTGTAAGCAGCTCTGAATAGCCTGTGCTTGCTGTCTTTTGGTGGCCTGCATTTTCCCGCCTCCTCCTAGTAGCTGGTCCTTAGGTCTTGCAGTTGGGCTCCTACCCTGTCTTCAGACAAACTTCCACACACTCGCACCTGCCCACCAGCCTCCAAGGTGTCCCATGTGGGCAGGAATGACTGTACCCAAGAATCAGCCTTTCATTGCAGTGACTCATCAGTTTCCCCATCATGGCAGGGATTACTTGAATCACTTCTGGACACCCACGTAGTCTCATTTTAGCCCAGTGCTAGGGAAGCAGTTGCCATAGCAATAGATGCAGCAGACAGGCTCACTGCAGAGTGCCTCACTGCCCACACTGGGCAGGTCCCTACCTTCTCCTTGGTCTGGGTTCCTCAGGATACTCCACCTCTGAGAGCAAAAGGGTTTCAGGAAGTAGGAATCTTCCACATCCATCACTCTTAGAACCTTGGCTTTGCCCACCCCCGGTCTTGGCTGTTATGGTTGGCCTCCCCTTGGTTGTGCAGCTTAGACTGTGTTGCTTAGCAACGCAAGAGCAAACAACATAAATCGACTCTCCATTGAATCTGCATGAATGCTCTGTTGATGTGGACACGGTCTCAGTGCTGTCTGCCAAGGTGGGGGCAGGGTGATCTAAACCTTTCCAAATAGAGTAAAGACATACAGAAAAAAGTGAATGAAGCCTATGAGTACATCGTGTGTGTGTGTGTGTGTGTGTGTGTGTGTGTGTGTGTGTGCGCGCGCGCGCATGAGTGAGAGAGAGACAGACACAGACAGATTTAGAGACAGAAAGAGTCTAGCTCTCTGGTCCAGGCTGGTCCTGTAGCTCAGGCTGGCTCCAGACTCAAAACAATCCTGCCTGAGCCTCCCAAGTGCTGGGATTACAGACGTGTTCCACAATACCCAGTTTATGTGATTCTGGGGGATGAAATCCAGGGTCTTGTGCCTGCTAGGTAAACGCTGTGACCACTGAGCTAGACCTCCAGCCCCTATTAATACACCTTGATAAACTGCGACCAACACCCAAATCCTGATGCACAACTTTTTGCAGGGCCGCAAGGACTTTCTCCTGCTCTCCTCTGCCAATGCCTCTTCGCCTTGAACATGGACATGGCTTTCATCACCATCTTGTGGTCCTCTATGCTTTTGACGTTCACATGGAGTAAGACAGTGTGAGTTATTTCACTTGTTGCTATGTCAGAGAAATACCCTGTGCTGACTGTGTTATGTTTACATCTAAAATGCCCCCAAAAGCCTCATGGGTTTGGAAGGGGTTGGGTCATGAGGGGCACTATATGCATCAGTGGATTCATCCGTTGATGATTTCCTGTGCTGTTAGAAGGTAGGGCCTGGTTGAAGGGGGGTCCCTGGGAGCATGGCCTAGCAGGGTGTGCCTCCCTCCTCTACAGCTCCCTTCTCTCTCTGCTTCCTGGCCGCTCGGTAGGGAACAGCTCTGCATGCCAGACTGCCTGTCATTGCCACTCTGTGTTGGAGCATCTGACCATGCTTGGACTGGGACCGCTGAAACTGTGAGGTACAGTAACTCGCTCTGTCTTTAAGTTGTGGGAGTCCAGGATGGTGTCCCAGAGTTGAGAAAGTAACTAAGTATGGTAGGAGAAGAAGGAGGGTACTGCTAAACATGGGTCCCTCCACCCCAAGCAACACCTACAAGGCATTTTGTGAGTCTCTTGGCTTCTCTGCCTCTCTTTACCCATTGGCAGTCCTTGGATCGATACTTATCTGAGCTGAACTGGACACTGGGGCAAGTGGACAAGAGTGTCTTTACAAGATGTGATCAAACATGCAGTAAATATTGTTGCTGAGTGTGGGCCAACAGAAAGATAGGCTTGTAAAAAGATGACAGTGTGTCCTCATTAACTTTATTACCTGGATCTGGAGCCGTGCAACTTCTGGCTCGTCCCCAGAGTCAAAATGACCAGGAGAGACAAACATTTTGAAATACGGCAGGACATCAAGGTGACCACAACAGCACAACCTAAGACCCTCATGAAAGAGGACTTCCAGAACTCCTTCAGAATGTGGCCAGAATGATGGGAGAAGTGTGTTTGAGAGATTGTATTTTGAGGGAAGTTAATGGCAATGTGTTTTTATGTGGTAACATTTTTTTTTACTTAAGCACATCATATTTTTAATTGTTCCTCATGTATCTGTGTATTCCTGCAATCTTATATTGTGATGATAACAAAGTAAAAAGAGTTGTGATTTCATGCTATTACTGTTATTGCTCCAGTGACCCTAGATCTGGCTCCTCCAGTGCTTTCTTTAGAGGAGGAGAGAGAAGATGTGGGGTGTAGGAAAGATGATGGGGAGAGGAGTCTGAGCTGCTTCAACCTTGACATTGTTGTTCTTGGAATAGACATGCCATGCAGCCTTCTAAGGACTGGAGTCCCCTGACAGCTCAATGGCTCCATCAGGTAGACCTCACATACCACGCCACTCACGCACTAAAGTGGACAGTTCCCACCTCATGCACTAAAATGGGCACTTCAGTGGTTTAGCACAGCAGTTCCCAGGCTCTTCAGGAGGAAGCGTGTGTGTGTGTGTGTGTGTGTGTGTGTGTGTGTGAGATGATCCAAGTGTGTTACATTTATTGTGTGCTTTCTTCTATTTTACGTTTTAATATGTAGCAAAATAATTGTACAACATCTCACCACAATGCAGAGTCATTGGGAGCGCTGAGCTTGCTTTCTGCTCCAAGATGGCCCCCCATCTGGGAGCTGGATGACAAGTGGCGGAGCTCAAGTGGTAATGAGAGTGATGGAGAGCAGCTGTAAATACTGAGAGCTTCTCTCTCTGATCCACCACTCACATCCTGCTGGGCAGCTCTGTTTCTAACAGGCCACCTGATCTGTGGCCCAGGGATGGGGGACACTTGCTTTAGCATATTCACGTGGTTGTGCAACCATGACCATAGTCCAGTATGGAGCATCTCCCATGAGTACAGAGCAGTCATTGTCCACTCCTCCTCTGACCTCTGGCCAGTCAGTGATGACTGCCAACCTGCTTTCTCTTTTTTGTTGTTGTTGTTGTTGTTTTGAGACAGGGTCTCGCTCTGTAGTCCAGGCTGGTCCTGAACTCACTATGGAGCCCAGGCTGGCCTTGGACTCAGGGCAATCCACCTGTCTTAGCCTCCTGAGTGCTGGGATTACAGGTGTGCACCACCATGCCCAGTTTATGTGGTGCTGGGGAATCGAACTCGGGTACTTAGCACGTGACATAGTGCTTGCTAAGCAAGCACATTAGCCACTGAGCCATTCCTCCTGTCCCCCAACCTGCTTTCTGTGACTTTTTCTGGATACTTCATATAGATGAGACCAGATAACGTATGGTCTTGTGTATCTGGCCCTTTTCACTTCGTGTGTTTTTAAAGTTCATGCATATCATAGCAAGAAGTAGTTCTTCATTCCTCTGAGTGTGTGTGTGTGTGTGTGTGTGTGTGTGTGTGTGTTTGTGTGCATGTGTGTGTGTATGAACACTCGTGTATGTGGGTGGTCCTGGGGACTGAGCTTAAGGCCTTTGCTTGTTGCCAAATAACATCTTTGTGTGGTTACACTGTATTTTATTTATCCTGTTCTCACTAGATATATGCACTCAGGTTCTTCTTCCTTTTGTCTCCTATAAATAGCACTGTTATGGACATTTTTTTTTTCTTGGCAGTGGGGTTGGGACCCAATGCCTTCACACTAAGCTACATCTCCAGTCTTTTTACATTTTTTACTGGGAGATACAGTCTCACTGATTCTCTAATTTGCCTAGACTGGCCTCACATTTGGAATCATCTTGCCTCGTTCTCCCTGAGGGGTGGGATTACAGGCCTACGCAGCTATACCTGGCTGAACATTGATGTAGAAAGTCTTGCATGCATGCATGCATGCATGTTTTTAGTTCTTCTGGCTGTGTATTTTATGGTTGATTTTCTGTGTCATGTGGTGACTGTACGTCTACCATCTTGAGGGATTTTCAAAGACCTACTTTGAGCTATTTTGGGGAGAGGGAAAAGCATTTGCAGTTGAAAAGTGTTTGCAGAGATGTGCAACAGCACTGCTGAAGCCCCTCTGAGGTTCAGAGAGAGCCTTCTCTACAGAGAGTCTGTCCTCAGAGACCCGTGTCTCTATTGGAAGGAGAAAGAGGAGCTGAGGAGGCTGGAGGGGGATCGTCCTGGTGGGAGGGGAAGCGGGCATTCCAGCTCCCAGCTTTAACTCATCACAGATGTTCCACGCTGCCTGCAGAAAACTGCAGGACCCCCACCAGAGGCCGGTTGTGCAGGGGGCTCTGCTGAGGACTAGCTGGGAGCTTCCCAGCTGAAATAATATTTGCTTCCATCTCCAAGAGGCTTTGCATTTTGGCGGCAAGTCAGGGAGGAGCCTCTGGGAGAAGAGAGCAGCTTGGATTTCAGCCAGGAGGGCTCTGTGAGAGACAGGGAGGAGAAGGGAGGCAGGCTTTGGGGGTAAACTGAGGCAGGATGTCAGTGCCACATCAGGAAGTTGGAATTGACCCCATAGGCACTCAGAGCCAGAGGATTTGGGAGGGGGCAAGATGGTCATCTTGGATCTTGGGGCCATGGTCTTTGGAGAGAGGAGAGTGGGAGGCTGGAGCACGAGGTCTAGCAGGAGGTCGCTGGGAGCAGAGTGGGAAGGAGCAGCAGGCCTGTGTAACACAGAGAAGGGAGAGCCCATTCAGTCCATCCGGGCCACAGTGTCGCTTGCTGGGGAAAAAGGATGGCCTTGTCCAGGACATTGACTGCATCTGCAGCAGGCGAGGTGTGTGTGTAGGTTGAACACTCTTGTTACAGTAACAGCCGCATTAGCAGGAAACCCCTCAGAATTCTCCTCTCACGTGAACACACTTCTCCCAGCATTCCTGCCACTTTCTGAAGCAGTTCTGGAAGCCCTCTCTGGTGTTTTGAGTTGTGCTGCCATGGCTGCCTCGATGTCTTTAGCTGATTGAAAACATTGACCTTTCATGGTCATTCTCACTTTGGAGAAGAGCCAGAAGCCACACTGTGCCAGAGCAGTGCCTCCAGTGGCTAAGGACACACCGTGCGCTGTCACAAGCCTGCGTTTCCATTGGATGGAACTCAGCAGGAGCGTTCACTGAATGTTTGATCTCACCTTGTAAAGAAATGCAAGTGGATTTCTGGAATGGTTTCAGGGGGCAAGCATGATGGGATGTGTGCTTGAAGCTAGGGGGAGGAATTTGAAGGTAATGGCAATGTGTCCCTTACCATGGGATAACTTTTTTTTTTTTTTTTGAGATAAGGTCTTCCTCTGCTGTCCAGGCTGTTCCTGAACTCACTGTGTAGCCCAGGCTGGCCTCAAACTCACAGCAGTTCTCCTGCCTCGGACCCCAAGTGATGGCATTATAGGCATGGGCCACTACACCAGGCGTATATGGTGTTGGGGAATCGATCTCAGCACCTGTGCTTTTTGGCAAGTGCTCTTCCCCCTGCACTGCTCATGCTCTGGCCCTTATACGATCACTTTTAAAGTGTAAACATTGATTTATATTTTCATTTGTCCCTGTTCCCAGCTCCTGACTGCATTAACTGCATGAGTGTTGCACGCAGGTGTGTTCCAAGATGTCAGCTTCAGGAGGAAACTCAGAAACTGGGGACAGCTGTGCACGTTCTTTTGCACTGGGCAGAAGCCTGTGCTGTCTGCCTTGAAGGGAACCCATCCCTGAATGCTACCAAGGAGGGGCCCTCCCATGCCACATGCCCACCCTGACTCCAGCGCTGCAGCAACAAACCCTCCAGGGTCCTGCATGCAGGTGAAGGCCCAGTGACACTTGCTTCTAAAGGACTTCCCTCCTCTCACCTTCCCCCCACTCACCTCCCTTCCTGTCCTCTCCCTACTCCTCCTCCTCTCCCTCACCTCCCCTCCTTTCTTCTCCTGTCTCTCTATCATCCCTCACCCCCACTCCCCATCCTCAGGATGGAGTGAAAGCCCTGCACATGAACTGCAACCTCAACCCATGCTTATTTTTTTATTTGACACGGGGCTTCTTGCTAAGTTGCCCAGAATGGGCTCAAACCTTCCATCTTCCTGCCTTCCAGAGTGCTGGAGTTAAAGCCTGTGCCACTGGGCCTGGCTTCTTCTTGTTTCTGTTTCTGTATTTCTTCTCCTTTTTCTCCCTGTTTGCAAATTCCCAGAACTCTTCAGCCACTCTGTGACCCTGCAGGAGTGACCACCCTCAGGGTGACTGCATGTCTCCTCTAGCTTTAAAGACCTGGGTTCAGACTGGGGCCTACAAAAAGAGAACTTGACACAGAAGAGTCAGAAAAACACACAAGTAAGAGAAAAACATCCTCAAGGAAGGGTGGAGGCTGAAATTCTGGAAGACCAAGGTTTCAGGCTGGGAGTGACAAAGTGGCAGGTCGGAGAGAACATCCCCAAAAGCCTTCCTACAGTTCCCAAGTATCATTCCTTACCTAACTGTCCCTCAGATCCACAGCAGAGAGAAGCGTGGGTACAACAGCCCTGAAGTTGGAAAGAACACGAGGAATTTGGCAACAGGAACAATTGGGGCAGGCATGCAACAGGCATCCTAACTGCCCTGCTTCTCTGTGGTCTGTTCTTCTCAGGGATTTCTTGGAATACACCCAGCTTGCCGAGGTGATCAGATGTCAGTGTCAGCCTGGTCTCCATCCAGGCATACTCCTCATTGCCAGGGCACAATGGGGTTGGCAGCCTGCAGTGACAAGGGACCAGGTTTGAGCTACATGCACAAAGATTATCTGTACTTTTCCTGTGGCTTCTGCCCCAGAGACCTGGTGGTGGTCTGTCTCTGGTGCTCAGTGAGGCTTGAGTTGGCCCACAGCCTCTTGGGAATCGGGTCCTTTCATCGCTGCAGTGTTGTGAAATGTTTACACATCAGAAAAGTAAAGAGGCTTGACCTACGATTAGATAATAGTAGTGCTTCTAAAAGAGGGAGTGGAGCTAGGTATGGTGGCTACAGTGGGAGGCTGAGGCAAGAGGATTGCCAGTTTGAGCTGAGCTTGCCCTATTTACTGACTTACTGAGATTCTGTCTTAAAAAATTAAAAAAAAACTTCAGAGTGAGACCCTGCCTCAAAAAAAAAAAAAAAAAAAAAAAAAGGCTGGGAACATATCTCACTGTTTAAAGTGTTTGCATAACATGGTCAGGGCTCTAGGTTTGATCCCAAGCACCACATAAAAGCTAGCTGGGTATGATGGTACACACATCGCAGCACTCAGGAGCCTGAAGCAGGAGGATGGCTGTGATTTTGTGGCCAGCCTGGGCTACATAGTAAGTTCAGAACTGGCCCAGACCACAGAGCCAAACCCTATCTCACGTAAATAAGTAAATAAATAAATAAATAAATAAATAAATAAGTTGACTTCAGGACAGGCATGTGAGATGTATCTGAAATCCCAGTTACTTGGGAGCTTGTAGTGATTGGATCACTGGAGGAGTTCAAGGGCAATCTGGGCAAAATTGCTGATAATTGCCTCAAAAATGAAGGAACAAATGGATAAATTCAACTGGTGTAAATGCATCACATCTACAAAACATTTTAACAGAAAATCTAGACTAGTGTTTGACCAGAATCCTAGGCTTTATAACCAGTTGATTTATAAAGTTGACCATGACACTATTGGCCAAATTTTACCAAAGGTCGCCTTTGGAAAGAGATAAAAGCTTCCTCCATACCCCTAATCTTTGTCATTTTGCTGTGTAGATATAGAGGGGAATCAGTTAAAGGGTAGGGGATTGTTTTCCCAGCAGGCTTATCCAAGCTGCTGTTTGGACAAGCATGGAGTCCAGAGTCATTTTTGGGGACCCAGATACCATTCTGCACAGATGGATAAATTCCACCTCTCTGTTTCTCTCTACAGCAGTGAACTCTGCAGAATGACTTGTAGCTTAGCAAAGGTGGGGTATAAATTCTAAAGTTCACAAATGTACTATCTCATATTTGTTGCCCATTATAAAGTGCCAGGTACACTTCTTATCAAAGCATGTCATGTTTATTTAATCCTCCAAAAACCTGTATGTGGTATGAACCATGTTCACCCCTTTCACAGGTGGGCTAACAAGGCACCAAGTCACAGAGCTGTGATCTGCACCCAAGTGGTCAGCTCCAGAGCTGGAAACCTGCCACTTGACACCCAGGCCTTGACTCATTCTCATAAGCTATGACAACTCATGGCAAAGCCAAGTCCGGTCCGCAGAACAGGGACAAAAAGGGTCCTAGGCACTTGCACACGTCATCTGAGATGGAAAGACAGAACAAACAATAAATTAACTTGATGCATTTTAGCTAGATTCTGGAGAGTTTCCATATATTGGCAGACAAACATGGATGGTGGGGACAGACATGGAGGATGGTGATGGATTTGCTGAGGGGAGGTTTTTGGCACCCTGGAGTATCTTTCTGGGGTACCAGAAGATCTGTGCTGATACTTACTTCAGCTTTAAAGGTTAATTTTCAGTATATTAATTTAAGAATGTCTGAACCCATGTTCTTCAATCAGTTATTAAATTAAAGATCCTATTTTTGTTATTATTCATCCAGAAAATCTAAGGGTCAGATTTAAGTAGTTTTTGGATAATGCTTGGTCCCATTTACTAACTTTATTAATTAACTATCTTCAAATCTTTTAAATCATATCTATAAATTTCATGTAATTGTGCTCTTTTAAAAATATATTAAGTGTTTGAGATAACAATAATGAATTATTCGAAATGCCAAATAATTATCTAATACATTAATCATACAAAGGAAGCAAAGCTGAAGTTTTTTCTGAAACATGGTAGTAATTCCATCCTCGTATCACAAGTGTAAAATGACAGCTGTGTTGCATATTTTAAACTGATGGCCCAGACTTTTCTTCCAATGACCCAAAGCTCTTAAACTAGTTGAAGAACAAATAATACCAAATATTACCAAACATACATATAGCCTACCAAGCAAACTTCATATTACTTCTGGTTTTTTTGTTTGTTTGTTTGTTTGTTTGCTTTTTTGAGGTACTGGGTGTTGAACTCAGGGCATTTGCACAGAGCTACATCCTTAGACCCTGTTTATTGCTTATTTGAAACAAGGCCTCACTAAGTTTCCCATGCTGGGCCTGAACTTGTTAACCTGTAATCCTCCTGCCTCAGCCTGCGCTACTTTGCCTGGCTCGTATGCTTTTAATTTTTGCCAGATATTCTGTGCTTGAAGTGTTTGTTGATTCAAAGATACCAGCCCGCAGAGAAGATTGCTACCATGCCGGGTAGCTGAGGCTATGAGGCTCGGCGTTTCTGGCCCATCTGCATCTGAGGCCACGGGGATGGATGACGGGGCTTCTGCTTGCCCGACAGCCATGAGCCCTCTCCGCGCTGTCAGGGCCCCGTCACCTCGGGAAGGTGTGTCGCTCAGCTCCCCTTCCTACACTCCAGTCATACACCTTTCACTCCCTTCGAACACCTTTCAGTCTAACAAGAATTTTAAAATATGAAATATCTGCTCCTTTCCTTGTGGGAGAATTTTGAACCTAGTGAAATCTTGGTGTCTTTTATTTTTTTTTAAACCACAAGTAAGTTCTATGGATATTTCAAACACTATTAGATTAAATTCTGGATGTCACACATGTACCAGTTTCAGAGGTTCTCAGCTGGCAGAGGCCTGGTGGGAAACTGGCCTAGACAGGAAGTCTGTGCCTTAATACCTAGAAATAAAGGTCTTGCAGATGTAACTAAGTTAAGGATGTAGAGAGAGAGAGAGAGAGAGAGAGAGAGAGAGAGAGAGAGAGAGAGAGACAGACAGACAGAGGCACACAGACAGAGAGAGAGATAGAAAGAGGGAGAAGGAGAGGAAAGATAAAGAGGAGGGGAGGGAGAGAACAAACTTTGGGCCTTTGCAATAAGCTATAGCTCCAGGCTTTTTTAATTTTTATTTTTAGTTGATAGAAATTATAAGGGGTGGTAAAGGACTAAGTTGAAAGGTCGCCATATTACTGAGTAATAAACTGCAAACAGTTTCCAGCGTAGAACAGCTTGATATCTGATTTTTCAGCTTTGCCACAGGAACAACTGGAGCTGACCTTGTATTCTGAATCTCTGCTGTGATCCTCCTGGGCCAGGGGCAATATGGTAAGATGCTCTGGCAGTGTGGGACAGTGCAGGGAGCCACAGCTCCCAAGGACATTGTGGTAGCTGGAAAACAGCCGGGGAATAACACCACAGAGGAGAGACCAAGGCGTGAGTCCAGCCCCCAAAGCCATGCTGTCACAAACCACGCACACACACCATGAGGTGTGTTTTACTAACCCTCTAGAGAGCGGCCAGGCCAGCCCAGTAGATGGCACTGGGGAAATCGTCAGCCCGCCACACTGACGGTGTTGGTAGGCTGCAATGCTCAGCAGGCTAGAGGTATTCAGTGCAGTTTTGAATGATAGATATCTTAAATTTGCAATAATTCCACAGTCTTAGTTGCTTTTTCCTGTCCGTGGCTCAGTACCGACATCCACAACTTTAAAGAGGAAAGACTTGTTTTAGTTTACAGTTTCAGAAAGTCACAGTTCATTCACAGGTGGGTGGCTGGAAAATGGTGGAATCAGATGATGGGCTGCAGCCAGAACCAGAGCTGGAGCAGAGACAGAGACCCTTACAGCATGGCAGAACAGAGACAAGGCTGGGAGGAAGGGTGGAACCAGCACGGCCCCTCCAGATCAGGTCCCAAGTACCCTCCCTTTCCAGCCAGGTCCCACCTCCCAACATTACACAGTATCCATAGGTACAAGAGGCTCTTGGGGGGCGCTCCAGATCCAAACCAAGACACCCACCCAGGCCGAACCTCCGTGGCTGTGATCCCTTCATTGCTCAAAGCTGGCTTTCCAGCTTCCAGCCAGATTTGCCAGGATGGGGTCTCATTGCAAGAGAAGGGCGTCTGCACCCCAAAGCTCAAAGCAACAATAATAATACGTATCTCTGAGAGAAGGTGAGGAAAAGCCACAACAGTTCATATGGTCCCCTCTCAGAGGCAAGAGCTGTGACTCTTGCTTGTAATCCAGGCTGGTCCTGAGCTCACTACAGAGTCCAGGCTGAGCTCAAACTCACAGCAGTCCTCCTGCCTTAGCCTCCCAAGAGCTGGGATTAGAAGCATGAACCAACCTGCTCAGTTTATGCTGTGCTAAGGAGTTGAACTCAGGGCCTTGCACTTGATAGGCAAATGCTTGAACCCCTGTGGTATTCCTCCAGCCCCCACATTTTGTTTTATAAAAGTGGGTCACTGATCATACCCCTAAAGGGGAAGGCAGTGTTTTATATGAGAGAATCAAAGTATTTGTGAATTTTTTTTTTTTTTTTTTGAGACAGGGTCTTACTTGGTCATCCAGACTGGTCCTGAACTCATTATGTAGCTTATCTGGCCTCGAACTTATGGCAGTCCTCCTGCTTTAGCCTAAGAAAGTCTTTATTCCTAGAGGATGCAAGAGAAGTGTTTGAAGGTAAAATGTTGTGGTGTCTGCAGTTTATTTTCAAATGGCTCCGGACAAAAAGAGAGAAAAAGAAAGAAGACATAATGCTAACACTTTTGTGGTGTTTCGCTTTTTATGTTGGTCTTAACAGTTTAACCCTCAGGTTTTCTTACTGGGCTTTGTCCTTAGCCCCCCACCCCCTTTTTAAAAAAATTTTTGAGACAAGTTCTCACTGAGTTGCCTAGGTTGGGCTTGAATTTGCAGTCCTCCTGCCTCAGCCTCCCAGAATACTAGAACTAACACTTCCTGAATCTCAGTGGAGACTGTGTAGATATTCATTACACTCATTTTTTACTTTTTCATGTTTCTAAAAATTTTCCAAGTAATAAGTAGGGAAGAGGAGGACAGTTTGGGCTCAGGTTTGGGGTGGGCTTCTCAAAATTCCCCGCTGAGGAGGCAGGCTGCCATCCCTGGTTTGCCCATGAGGAAAGTGAGTGTCTGCTCTCCATCCTCTGCTCTCCCAGCAAGTGGCACATGCTGGCTAGGCAGATCCCAGGAGGAAGCCCTAGTGTCCCCAGCCCTGCTGCCCAGGTAGGCAGTCATGCGGCTGACATGGAGACATCTGGGGAGAGAAGAAATCAGGAATCAGGGTCGAGGAGAAAAGCCAATATCCTTTAGAAACATGTCAGTTGCAGTGAGTGACGCATGCCTGTAATCCCAGTGCTCTGGAAGGCGAAGGCAGGAGAATTGCACACACAAAAAGCCCAGCCTAAATAAACTGGTGAGACCGTCTCTCACAATAAAAGTAAAAAGAGCTGGGCTTGTATCTCAGTGCAAAGGCCCCGAGTTGAGTCCTCAGTACCAAAATCAATCAACCCATCAAATCCCCAAACCCAAGTTTCAGAATCTTCTGTGGGAGTCTGGGGTGGGGGAGGGGCGAAGGGTAAAGGCAGGGAAGGAGAATTCTTCCAACCTCCTGCCCAGTCTCCAAAAAGAAAACTTCACAAAACCTCTGGGTGCCAGACACCTGAGAACGCCTGGAAGGATGTAAGGAAGAAAGGAGGGAAGAAAGGAGTGGAGTCATCCACTCAGGCCCAGTGGAACATCTTGTGGACGGAACAACTTCATTTTAACTGCAAGCTTTTTTTTTTTTTTAATATTCAAGAGAAAGCAAGAGCACGTGCTTAGAGGAACATTGAAGAAATCTTACAGAAGCGATTTGCATGTAGTGAATATTATCAATCAGTTAAAAATATAACTACTCACCCACTTAGAAAACAATTCCTTAATACCATCCTCCTACTCACTTTCCTGTTTATGAAAATGAGCTGTTCTTATGACCCATTAATTATGCGGAGGCACAGTCCTCCTGCACAATAGAATGACTGGTGGCTTTCTGCCCGAATTTACAGATCAAAAGCAGTTCCCTATTCTACTCGAGTCAGGTTGTGTTCTTCAGAAAGGAATTAACCATCTGCATCCCCACATCCACCCCTTTCCGGTGTTGAAGAATGGGGGCTGCATAAACATTCTTGTCCTGAATCAGCAGCTATTTTCTGAGTTGGGAGATGCAGAGGCAACCAGCAAGAAAAATAAAGAAAAAAAAAATCTAACCAATACAGCTATAGTCAATTTTTTTTTATACAGTCAAAATTTTTGTGGCCCCGTTATATATCAGATTAAAGGGATTTAAACGTTGGAATGTCTCATGTAAAGCATCAGCAAAAGATGGGAACGCTCAAGAGGCAGCCCCTCCCGGTACAGCCGAAAGTGTCCAGTGTACTATTGTATTTGGTCCAAATTCCATCGAAATGTCCTTTGACTTGGTCCCGGGGGATCAGGTTTTATTATAAGGCAATGTTGAAATACAAATATAAGTATGATTATAATGACAGGCAATGGAAGGCAATACTTAATGGCCAATACCTAACCAAACAATACCATCTTTAAGACCTTCCAATTATTCCTTATAATCAGTATCTATTTTTTCTTGAATGCATTCATTTTTTACTAACTCATTAGTGAAGTGGGCTGTCTGTACTCCTTATTTTAGTGCAACTTCTTCTATAGCTGTTGCTATGATGATGCCAGGGTTAAAATGCCCAATGGATAAACCCACAAATCTCTTAGATCTTTTCTTTTTTTGAGACAGGGTCTCACTCTGTAGTCCAGGCTGGTCCTGCACTCACTATGGAGCCCAGGCTGGCCTTGGACTCAGGACAATCCTCCTGCCTCAGCCTCCCAAGTGCTGGGATTACAGGCGTGCACCACCACACCCAGTTTATGTGGTGCTGGGGAATCAAACTCAAGCACTTAGCACTTGACTTAGCGCTTTTAACCGCTGAGCCGTTCCTCCAGCCCCCTCTTAGATCTTTTTAAGACTGTCAGTAATTGAGCAAGAATAGCATTGATATTTTTGAGGACCAATTTTCCTCTAACTTAACAGGTAACTGGGCAAGGGAGGCTGTCTGAGACTATTAGCATAGTATTAAAGGTATTGTTGGCTTGGGCATTGAGCCTCTTTAAGTCTCCCTGGGGCATTCCAGATGATGTCCTTGTTCTCCAAAGAGGACCTGTGGGACAGAGCACACAAACACACCCTCTTCACTGTATGGGTAATTTAGTGGTCCCAGCCATTGGGGTCCTTGTAAGAGGTGGTGATCCTTGAAATGAGGCAATGAAATCAGGTTCTATTACAGTTAAGCCTTGTGAATTGCAACTTTAAAAAAATTTAAAGTGAATAATGCCATTTAGGTGAATAATGTCTTTATATTATTGTTTTTGTGGGGAAAGGCTATCCTCTAAATTCCCCCCTTTATTTAAATTTATGATTTTAGGCCATTTACTTTGTTATTATTCCTTGACCTGTGGAGTTACAAAAGAATCCAGTGATATTTTTAATAATTTATGCATGAATGTTTTTGAAGAGATTTAAAAACTAATAATAGTTACAACTTAGGTTTCATAGAGTATTGAGAGACGGCATTACAGCCTTAGCTACGTGTTACAACAGAGCTTAAAAGAATGACTTGTCAGTAACAAAACCGGAAGAGCCGAACAAGCCGGATAACCACATGTACAGATTTTGATACATTTCATCCTTTACATATTTTTTACATAACTTGAAACCTTTATGCCACTTATGGGCCTTACAAAAAGAATCCTCTTTTTTATCCATCCCTTGCTAAAAATATCCTCATACCGATACCTTTTTGATTTATCTTCTCTTTTCCAATACTTGTTAATAGCCTTTTGTTGTACTTCCTTTTTTCAAAAAAAGTATTTAATACGAGCATATCATACTAAAGAGCAGTTAACACAGATATTTACTTAAGGGTATCAGTGATAGCTTATTTGTATCTTTAGAATTATGTGTATCTTACAGAATTGTAAGCCTTTTGATGTAGTAAACATGAATTAATGTCTACCAACAAGGACAGTTGGGTTTTTTGGTCTTTATTAATTTAAAAATTCATGCCTATTATTTTGTTAAATATTTAAAACTCAACAAACACAAAAATGTATTTTACTAAAGGTGAAATTATTTTTGGAAGTTAGCTTTATCCTAAATGCTAAGTATAGAATGAATTTTACAAGTTATTTATTAATTTTTTGTGAGACAGGGTCTTTCTCTGTATTTCAGGCTAGTTCCAAACTCATTATGTTGCCCAAGTTGGCCTCAAATACATGGCAATCCTCCTGCCTCAGCAACCTGTGTGCTGGGATTACAGATGTGTGCCACCATGCTCCGCTTATGTGGTGCTGGGGAATCAACCCAGGGTCTTGAGCTTGCTAAGCAGCCTTTTTAACTGCTGAGCTATCCCTCCAGCCCCAAGTTAACTTTTCAATAAAAGTTTAAAATTTACATCATTTTAAAATTAATTTCCATTAGCCTACGGTAATAATAGTCAGCCTACTTATATTTACCATTTTAATATTGGGTAAATTTAGAAAAGCAAATTTAAACCTCTATTATTTTAATGTTAAAAAATACATTTAATAATTTTAGTTTTGAACCTCTAGAATTTATAAAGGCATTGAACTTACTAGCTAATAACTCAAAAATCATCACATAATATGTATAAATATTAATTTTATATTTAAACTAGTATTATTTTACGTATTATCAATATTTAAAGACATCTTTACATTTTTTTTTTTCTGAGGCAAGGTCTCACTCTAGTTCAGGCTGGTCCTGAACTCACTATGTATCCCTGACTGGCCTTGAATTTAAGGTAATCCTCCTGCCACAGCCTCCTGAGAGCTAGGATTATAAGTGTGTGCCACCACGCCCAGTTTATGTGGTGCTAAGGCATCAAACCCACATCTTGTGTTTGCTAGGCAAGTGCTTTGACCACTGTGCTATTCCTCCAGTTTCAACATCTTTACCTTTCAGTTTATCAACAAACTTAAATTTATAAACTCTAAAGTTTTATTTATAAATTTATGAATACCTCCAATCTAACAATTTTTAGTCTAAAAGACATGCACAAACAAGGCAAATGTACTACCACATAACATAGATAATGTACTTAATGGCTTAAGCCTTTATCTTTTTAATTAACCAACTGTGAGTATTCTTATCTTTTTAAATTAATTTGGCACCATTTAAGCAATTTGTAGACATAAAGCATATTACATAGACACACATATTTTTATTTATACTTAGACAAGAACAGATTTTATTACATTTATAGTTAAACAATGATTACCTATTATTTTATTAAATTTTAAAACCCAATAAAATATGATAAAGACACGAAAGAAAATACTTATTGAAAGTAAGATTCTTTTTAAAGTTAGTATTTAAAGTTAGTATTTTAAAGTATTATTGAGAATAGATCTATAATTTGCATCTTGCCACAAACTGAACTTTGATATATTGCTATAAATTTGAAAAAATAAAGAATATATAGACTTTTTTAGCTAAAGGCCTTTATTATTTTAACCCAGTTATAAACAATTAAGATATTTTAACTTATTTTTGTATCTTTTATAAGAACCCAAAGCATGTAAACATAGTCAACCCTTTAAAAAATTATTATTATCATTTTTGAATAAAGGTCTCCTTTGTCTAGCTTGGTGTTAGTCTCACAGTATTTTTTTAATTTTTTGACCTAGAAAAAATTGTTAATTATGAATACTCATATATATTTATGTAATTTTAATTAAGCAAACTACATTAGACAAAGCTCAGACTCACAACATAGTTTATTTTTAGAGTAGCTCCTGAAATACAAAGGTTGTGCTAAGTGTTTGAGTTTTGAGGCATAAATCAAATTAGTTAAATTAACCTGTTGAGCATTTTGCAGCTTGTAAGATATGGTAACATGGTCGGCTATCTTTTATCATTTTTAGGTTCCTGTATGCATGGAAAGTTAACACACATTCAACAATATCAAGACCATTTTAGATGGCAAAAATGTGGAAATAATCTTCAGGAAAATGATGTTATTAAAAGAACAGAAACAGCTACTTGGGTATCTTTTGCTTTTCCCCAGGCTTCTTGTTTTGGTAAGTCCTTTTAAGTCTTTGGACTGGCGTGGAGCCTGGGTGGGGTCATGAAGGTTTAAAATGGGGGGTCTGAGAAGTCTTCAATTCACCTTAAGTTTGTTATTTTTTATTTTCAGAAGAGGGGAAATTTATTTTTATTTTATTTTTAAGAAGCTACACGCAGAAATCCATAGCTGGTAGTGGTCAGTTGGATCTAGCAAAATATAAAGCCTTTTTAAAATTTGGATGTGAAGGGCAATCTACTCGCGGCTGCAACCATCCTGGGACTGGAACTCTCAGAGGCAGCGTGAGACAGGAGGGACATCTCTGAAACTGTTAGAAGACCTAAACTTGGTAACCAAAGAACTTAGATAGTTTCATATAATACTTTTAAGTACCAATCCTGCTTTTTATTTACTTACCATGCAATTTGCCCATGAGGACCAAAATATAGTGTAGGATTCTGTCTTGTTTGTAAGAAGCTGCTGCCTGGTTGGCCCTCTTCTCTGACCTGCTGCCAGTTCTCACAGCACAGAGCCAGACTTGCCCAAATATATTGGACCTCCCTGTGATCGACTGTCAGCATCAGACCATTGTCCCTTACCACAAAGCCAGTCAGCGGCAGTGGGAACATTGGCTGACTGAGATGTTCTCGTTCATCGCCTTCCTCTCCAAAAGGGCTTTCCATTGAAGGTGTTGGCCACCACTACGGCCTAAGGGGCAGTGGCTGTCTCCCAGGCATCACAGTGTCCGTAAAAGCAGCATGGACCCCTTTAGATTGGATGCTTTCTCTGAGCTGTTTGACAACTCTAAAATCCAAGGGAGCATGAGCACAGTTCCCACGGACATCAGTATACCTGGGAAAGTCCACCAATTTGTAAATTCTAATTCTTTATGTTAATCTCTGAAAGGCTCTAATGTGACAGCAATCATGCTCCAAATGCTAGAAAACCTTATAGGAATACTACCACCTTCCTCGTGTTTCCTCGTCATAGTTTTGCCTATATGTGCCCAACTTTCAGGCCCAGGGTTCCTTTATCCAGAAACCATGGGTTACACTCTGCTATATCAAGGGCATCTTCCGTGTCTTCCTTGGCTACCTTTATCCCCTGAAGCTGCAGTGTGTGGCTCATATGGCTCAGCAGTCCGAGTCTCCCCTCGTCTGAGTAATTACCTCGGTGGCAAGTCAGTTTTTTCTCAGGCTTGACCGCCGTTGCCAGTCTAAACTGCCGTGCATCTTACAGAGGAGTGTTCCTCAGTCCCCATTCATGCCCCACGTTGGGGGCCAGTTGTCGCTTTCCAGCAGGAGAGTGAGCGGTCCGGATTAGAGACACAATGAATGATGTCTAGTCAGGCCGAGCGGAACTCTCTCACAAACAGGACAACTTTATTTTAACTGCTAGTTTTTTTATTATTATTATTTAAGGGAAAGCAAGAGTACGGACTTAGAGGAATACTCTTAGAAGAGACGCAAGTGATTTGCATGTAATGAATATTGTGAATCAGGTTAACAGATAACAACTGCTTATCTCCTTAGAAAGCAGTTCCTTAGCATTGCCCTCCAATGTGCTTTCCTATCTAAAGAAAATTAGCTCTTCTTATGACGCATTAATCATGCTGGAGGCACGTTCCTCCTGCACAACAGAATTACTACTGGCCTCCCGCCTGACTTGTCAGGTGAAAGCGGTTCCCTTTTCTAGTTGAGTCAGGGGCTTACTGTAGAAAGGAACCAGAGACTGTCTGGATTCCCACAGTGACTGAATCCTCTGGAACCGCGCACCAGAATAAACCCCTCCTGTGACTCAACACTCGACATCCACAATTTAAGGAAGATTTACTTACGTCAGTGTCAGAAGTTCTCAGTTCATTTGTGGGCAGCTGCAATGGTCAGAACACAAGGTGGGACCACGTGGGGCCAGAGCCGGAGGTCCTCACAGCATGGCAGAACAGAGCCAACAGAGGAAGGACAGAACCAACACTTGGTACAGTTGCTCCTTCCAGCCAGGCACCCCTCCCAACAGTCCTCAGCTCTATAGGTACATGAAGCTTTTGGGGGACAGTCCAGATCCAAACCACAACGCTGAGCCCCAAGTGCTGGGATTACAGGCATGCAACACCGTGCCCAGATTATGTGTACATTTTCATAATAAGAATCAAAAAAGTGAGAGTAGACTGTAGGGAGAACAAGATGGCTCAAAACCCTTCTAGAATCCTCTCTACCCAGCCCCTGCCACCTTTCTTCAGCAGTGCCTGCCCCACCCCCCCACCAGGTCTTCCAGCTGGTTCCCTGCAGCTACACGCAGGGGTAGACAGCCTGCAAAGGGGAGCAGGTGATGGAGAGCGGTGCTCCCTGGGGTAACCCTTTCAGATGATCTGACGTGCACCCGGGCTTCCTCTGTTTCTGTTCCAGTTTCCCTGGAGGGGTAGTTCCGTGGAGTCAACCCCGACCTTGCCGTGAAAGTCAGGGTGAATCACAGGCCTGGGCACAGTCAGTAGTTTTGGTTAACCTTGCCCTCGCCTTGTTTGTTCATTCAGCTTGGCCTTGTTCCATTCCTGGACTTTTGTTCATCATTGCGTAATGAAAATACACACGCCGCTTTGTAAGAGTAACCAGCTGCAGCTGCTGAGTGCATCTTTTAACTTCTAAAGAGCGCCCGAGACCTCAGTGCTCACTTGCGCTGAGAGTCCTAGCAGAGGGAAGCTCTTCAGTTTTTTAAAGAGCCTACGTGAAGAACTTGTGTGTGGGGTAAATTTCCAGTGGAGTCTGGAACTGGTGAGGCTGATAAACTGCCACGTTCGGTGTGGCCACAAGCTTGTGGATTTTTTATTTGTGTTTTTTTCAGTCCTGGAGATGGAGCCTGGGGCCTTCCCATTGAGCTGTATCCCCAGCCCTTCCTGTAGGTCTAGTTTTGAGACATGGTCTTGCCAGTCACTTGGTTGCCAGGCTGAGCTCAAACTTGAGACTTCTGCCTCAGCCTCTCAGAGCACGGGGATTACAGACCTGTGCCACAATGTCCAGGTGGCATTTTATTATTAAAACTGTGTGTTTAGGGCTGGTCCTTAGTTGGCTTTGGGTCATAATACTTCTTTCGATTATTCAGATGTTTAAAAAAGCAAAAACTCCTATCCATTATTTTGGAGAAGTCCTAAAACATAAGTAATCCAGGTTCAGGCTTTTCAGACTCGAATGTGAAAGGTGCGGTGAACAGCATCAAGGAATTCACCTGTCCAAACAGAGAGAGGCCACTGGGGCATGGAGGACAGCCAAATGGGCGTCCATAGCCAGCCTGCCAGCTGGTGCTGCTCTCTGGATGGGCGGCAGGCACACTGAGTGTGGCCGGTGCGGGCTTTATCACTCCTCTGCAGGCCCCGCTCTGCCTTCCTATAGGCAGAGTTCACGATCTTCCCAGATGAAATCTAGGGGGTCCTCTACACAAACCAGGCAAAAAGGTGATTTGCTTAAGTCACCGTGCTGTGGCATTCATTTCTCCTCTGGCCCTTGTGTCTCCTTGGTGCACGACCCATTTACAGTGAGAAGATGAGAAAGCTTGTGGGAAAGAAGACCCGGGAGTTAAGAAGGAACAAGAGAATGAGATTGGGCGCCATATGTAGCGTCACATGGACTGAGCTACTCGCTGTTCCTCTTTGAAGGTAAACTGCATCTGCTGTGGGATGGAGGAGCCTAGTCCGTTTAGGTTACTGTAACAAAACACCACAAGCTGGATGGCTTAAACAGCAAGCATTTCTCACAGCAGGAAGGCTCAGATCAGGGTGCCAGTGGGATCTGGTTTTTAGTAAGTGCTTTCTTTTTTTTCTCTTTCTTTGAAACAGGGTCTTCTTGTAGAGCCCACACTGACCTCAAATTTGTGCTCCTCCTGCCTCAGCTTCTTAAGGGCTAGGATCATGAGTGGGACACCATGGGTGGGGGAGTTTGGCTCCTGGTTTGCAAATGAGGAACCATGTTCCTGGTCCAGAACTCTTCTCACAGGGTGATTATCCACTCATAAAGTTTCTGCTCTTATGACCCAAAGGCCCCTCCTGCTAATTCCATCAGCCCTGGGGTTGGGATTTCAACACATGAATTTGGGGTGGGGAATGAGATATGGAGACCGAAAAACCACATTTGCAGGGGGCACAGTGCATCAGGCATGGTGCTCGATGTGCCCACCACCCCACCTCCAGGCTGAGCTATGTTCCCTAGAACTCCCTGTTCTTGTATGTTTCCCATTCCCGTGACCTGCTGTCTTGTGAGGTGGAGACGGGAGGCAGCACTGTTCTGCAGCTCTCTTCCCGAGGCCTGGGCCAGGTGCTGGAGTTCACTCTCTGAGGAGGCACTGTGGGCTCTGAAGGTCATCCCATCCAGAGGGACACCAGTCTGTCTTGGCGAGGTTCCAGGGTATGCGCATTAGGCCCAGGAGGCTCATGATCTTTCTCTAGTGACTTTGCCTGTGTGGGGACTCTGGCCGTCAGCATTGGGTACACAGCCAGCCCTACAGTTATGTGAGCGACCCCACAACAGACAGTGCACTGCATATGCATGTGCACATGGACATACAGCTCGGCCACTTTCTCATCACTGGACATAATACCCAACACCCGCAACATAAGGAGGAGGAGAGGTTTCTTCAAGGGCCGAGTCCACATACTGTCAGCCACTCCAAGGCAGAAGTGGCAGTGGGGAAGGGCTGAGTGTGAAGGAAAGCTGTTCCCCATGGCAGCCAGGAAGCAGAGGGAGCGGAGGGAGCATCCAGGGAGGGCAGCACGCCCTTCCCCGTCACACCTGTGACCCCGTTCTGACTAGCCCCTTTATTATAGCACAGGAAATCATCCATGGGTGCCTCCACCAATGAACACAGACCCCCAGACCCCATCACTTTCCAAGCACTTGAGATTTCGGGGGATATTTGAGATCTGAATAATAACGACTTATCTCCTAGGGGTTCCCTTCCTTGGGGTCCTCTTGGCCCCCAACTGGGAGGCTCTGCCATCAGCGCTCAGCGTGTTAACAGTCCCACTGGCAGTGCTCATGCTTGCTGACGTTTCAGAATAAAATCAATCCCCTCATTTCATAGTCAAGGGAACTGAGTTTAGAATGAAAGAACACATGTTCGGGTTGCCACAGAGTGGGAAGGGGAGACGCCAGTCACGTGAGAACACTGGCAGCTTCTGTCCCAAGGAACCTCAGGTTACAAGGCTTGGGAAAACCAGGCTCTTCCAAGTTGCCTGAACCAGTGGCCCAGGTCGCAGGGCATGAAGGTCCCCTCGCTGACTGTGCTCCTTAGGAGCAGGCCTTGGCTTTCTAAATGTGTGCGTGAGTTCACCACCCCCTAGGCTAGCAACCCTCCGCAGGGCAGCGACCTGTGCATATAAACCCTGCTATTAATAACAGTGTTGTTAATTCAGAAGTTAGTAATGATGCTTAGGGGTCTAAATTTAGCAAACAGTGAAAAATGATACATAACAAGTCACATCTATTCTTTCCATGTAGATACTGCTTCAAAGATGTAGAAAGATGCTTAAGAAAAGGCTGAGTCTGGTGGCTCAGGCCTGCAATCCCAGCACCCTGGGAGGCTGAGGCAGGGGGATCACAAGTTCCAGCCCAGCTTGGGCAATTTGGTGAGATCCTGTCTCAAAATCAAAACTAAAGAAGGGCTGGGGTTGCAGATCAGGGTGAGGGTGCTACCTCCAGTCCACAGGAACAGCAGCTTATGCTACTGTCTCTACAACTGCGGTTTGTAAGCAGGGACAGAGCGGCGCTTCTGCCCGCATGAGAGGCCGCAGGAGGCTGGAAGGGTCGCGACTCCATACTGCTCTGGAAATCACCCTTTAGCGGTCCTTTGGCAGATTGCTACACACCTCATGCCAGTGCTCTTTACATTATTGACCTGCTTGCCATCCCTCCTCTAAGGGCAACGTCACCAGCCTGGATTGTCACATCTTTCAGTTACGCCCAGCGCAGTCAGTAAGGTCTCTGCCCAACACTTACAGCTTCCTGGTGCAGTCTCATGGCGTCTCTCCGCGCTTTCCCTGGGCTCTTTGCGTCCTAAGTCACTCTTCTCATTTGCTGTCTTGCCTTCCTTCCTTCTTTCCTTCCTTCCTTCCTTCCTTCCTTCCTTCCTTCCTTCCTTCCTTCTTTCTCTCTCTTTCTCTTCCTTTCCTTTTCTTTTCTTTTCTTGGCCAGAGCTCCGGAAGCTGCAAAAGTTTGACCTTGCAGTCCTCCTGCCTCAGCCTCCTAGCCTGCTGGGATTTCCACTGCAGCCGTTATCACAACCTGGGGCAGATGACCGGCTGAAATCCAGGCACGGGGTGAGGGGTGACACGTGTCCTGTGTAGTAGTTTATTTTTAGAAATAGCCTAATTATGATTTACAACAGAGCATTACAGGCCCCGGGAGCCAGGCAGGGACCGAAGTCCTGTCCCCCTCCGAAGCCTCCCTGCCTGCTCCCTCCCAGCAGCTCTGCCTGGACTTCTCCATGCAGGTGTCCCCAAGTCCCCGGCCCCCCAGCACCTCTCTTCCCTCCTCGCCCCGGGCTGTCCTGGCTTCTCCCTCCTTTCTCCTCCTCCCCTCACGTCCCCGGGTTGCACCCGAGATCGGGAATCCCGGCCAGTTACGCCCCCTGGGTCGCAGCGCACGCCCCGGGGCGGGCAGGCTCCTCCCTGCCTGGCACCCGGCGGCTCCCTGGTTCTCGGGCACTTGGCTCCTGCGGCGCCAACAGGGTGCGGGCAGCTGCGGGCGCGGACACGGTAGGCGTGCGTGGCTTGGGACACGCTGCGGGGCGGCGGGGATCTGCTCTGCCGGGACTCCGGCGTGGGTTTGCGTGGCGGCGAGGAGCTTTGCTGGTGCACGCACAGGCGGCCAACTTAGGAGGGCACGTCGTGTTTGCAGAAAAGCCACCCCAGCCCGCTCCCAGCGTGGGCGCCGCCGCGCCGAGGACGCTTGGAAGGAATCCCCGAGGTGTTCAGCCTCCACTTTTAACTTTTATTTTATTTTACGGCACTGCGGAGCTCAGGGCCTTTACACTGCGTTACACCGAGCTTTTGTTTTTAACACAGGGACTCACTAGGTTGCTAAACTGCCCAGGTGGTGATCTACCTGCCTCGGCCTCCCGGAGTGCTGGGATTACAGGCCTGCTCCAACCTGCCCGCGGCGAGTCCTCACTTTCAGAGTGGAACTGACTCCCAAAGCATATTCTTCATACAGAAAGTTTACAAGTCATATGGCTTCTCAAATATGAGAACAATCAAACCATTAAAAAGTAGAAGAGAGATGGGAGGAAGCAAGAGGATAGACTCTGTGGAGAGGGAGGGAGGGAGGGGGGTCGAGGGAGTGGAGAGGGGAAGGGACGTGATGGGTGAAAATATCAAAAACGCGACGTTCATCTGTAGAGGAAAAATCACCCAAGATGAGTGACCTGACACTCACCTCAAACACGAGCAAATCTCAGGTGCTGACCATTTTGAATATAATCATGTCTGATGTGTAAGATTACCAAAGTAACAATATAGTTGAAATATTGATTTGGGAAAGTATATAAAAAAGAATTGAAGTCCTGCTGTATATGCAGACATAGTTATTGCCATTGAAGGCAGTCCTTGGCATTAAATCCCGTTTTATTTGCCAGTGCAGGTCCTTTGCACTGCATTGTGTCCAGCCTTTTTTTTTTTTTTTTTTTTTTTTTTTTTTTTTTTTTTTTTTTTTTTTTTTTTTTTTTTTTGAGACAGCCTGCTAAGTCACTACATTTCCCAGGCTGGATTTGAACTTACAATTTCTTTGCCTCAGCTGCCCAGAGACAGACAGGTGTGCCCCATTTTCATTAGGCTAGACATTTCAGTTGTAGAGTCTGGATGTCTCTAAGCCAACGGAAAAGCAAAGTGCACCTGCGTGTAAACCACTGTCCAGTCCACAGCGTTTCCTGAGAGGGCGGCTGTGGGAGGAGGCGCTGTACCGGGACGAGGGGGAGGCTCTAGATGCGGCCGGTCTTGCCAAGAGAGAGTACAATCTCCCTTGCTGACATTGAGTCCTGCCGGCTCTGTCTACTTGCTAATGGAAGGCCACCTGTTGTTTTCAGAGCCCATTTAGAATAAGGTGGCCATGCACATAACTGGGAAAGCCTGCCCGGGCTGGGAACACTGGCCCTGCCGGAAAAGGCCAAAGGCAGCGTGATGGGCGAGCTCCAGGAGGGCCCAGCGCCCGTGTGTGGCTCCCCAGCCAGTGCCGGCTAAGCCAGGTGCCCTATGCAGAATATTGGTTGGTGAAAGTGAGTGCCGAGAGGTGTTGATATACAATTACTTGAAGTTAATATTGGCTGAGACAGGAGGATTGCAAGTTTGAGGCCATCTTTTGGCAACTTAGAGACTTAGTGCAATGAGACCTTCTCTCAAAATAAATAAATAAATAAATAAATAAATAAAGGAAGAAAGAAAAAGAAAACAAGAAAAGAAAGAAAGAAAAATTTAAAAAGGCCCAGGGATGGAACTCAGAGCAGATGTCCTAGGCTCCATCCCTAATATCACAAAAAAGAAAAAAAAAAAAAACCCACCTGCCTCTCCTGCTACTCTGATGCATAGCCAGCAAAGGAAAATTCCCAGCCTCCCTAGCCTCGCCCTTCTCTGTTACTCATTTCTGACTTGCCAGCGGAGAAGGGAATTGTCTTTTGGTTCCATTATTACTAAGATAATTTTCAGGGAAGCTGAGGCAAGAGGATTACCATGAGTCCAAGGCTAGCCTGAACCACATAGTGAGTTCAGGAGCAGCCTGGGTTATACACAGCAAGACCCTGTCTCATAAAAAGAGATAATTTTCAGCAAAAGGTAAGGTTGGGACTGTCATAATATGTATTACAGTACTGGGGCTTGAACCCAGGGCCTTCACAGTCAATTACATCCCCAGTCTTTACTTTGCTTTGTTTTGAGACAGGGTCTTGTTCTGTAGTCCAGGCTGGTCCTGAACTCTCTATGTTGCCCAGGTTGGCCTTGAACTTATAGCAGTCCTTCTGCCTCAGCCTCCTATGTGCTGAGATTACAGGTGTGCACCACCATCAGTGTATGTGTTGCTGGGGGATTGAATCCAGAGCCTTATTCAGGCTATGCAAGCATTTTAATCACTGAGCTAAGCCCCAGCACTCCAACCTTTTTTGATTTTATTTTTTAATTAGAAAATTCATGCTAACTCATGAATTTTCCCAGCCTGGGCTCGAATTTTTGAGCCTCTTGCCTCAGCTTCCCAGGGTGCTGGAAACCTGGCTAATTATATTATGGACAAGACAATTTTCCTTTGTCAACAAAAGAGGGGGTCTCTTCAGTAAGTGCTTACCTACTGTGCACAAGACCCCTGGGTTTGATTCCTCAGCATAACAAATTGGCATGCTGGCACATGCCTATGATCCCAGCACTGAGGAGGCCGAGGCAGGAGGATTGCCATGAGTTCAAGGCCAGCCTGGATTACAGAGTGAGACCCTGTCTCAAAAAAGGGGATGTGTCTGTTCATAAAAAAAAGGTGGTGGGGGGGGGAGCATAGGGTGAACACGCCTGGAATTTACAGCAGGTGCATTTGTGCTCTTGGCTGTTCCTTAGCACCAGTGAAAACATGTGCCTCGTGCTCTCCAATCATCACAGTAAGATAAAATCCTTGATGTGCCGTCTTTTTATATCCACACGGGGAATGGTTTTGCTTTTCTCTGAAAATTGTCTTCTAATAAATGTGTGATTTGTGGTGGCGGGGTCCTGGAAGGCAGGCACAGAAAATAGACTTACTGAACAGTCAGTGAAGCGGGAGAGGACTCCCAGTCCCCAGGCTGGCCAGCAGATAGGAGCGCTGTGCTCCCTGCCCACCGTGGACTTGGCCCCGACACAGGCTGAGCAGCTGTGCCCACAGGTCTGGGCGGGAGTCCAGCTTGTCCATGCGGTGTGCCCAGCCGCCCCTGGCTGCTGCGTCTCTGCAGGAGAGCCGGCTTTCAGGACCCTCCTGGACCAAGCTCAGCCAGAAAGGCTACGCTTCTCCCACTCCTGCAGTTCCTTCTGAAGGTTGGGCACCCACTGAAGGGTTAGTCAGCTCATTTCTAGGAGACGCTGTTTGGGACCAGTCAGAGTTTTCTGTGGCTTCTGGGTTTCCACAGGTCAAGGTAAGAAATTGACCCCAACTTTGGCAACCTGGCACAGGCATATATTCCTAGCATTTGGGAGGCTGAGGCAGGAGGATTGCAAGTTCAAACCTGGCCTAGATAACCAGTGAGACCCTGTCTCAAAGTCAAAACCAAAAAAATAGTCTAAGATGTAGCTGAGTGTGAGGGCTCTAGTCTTAATTCCCAGTGTCACAGGAAGAGAGTGAGAGAAAGAGAGAGAGAGAGAGAGAGAGAGAGAGAGAGAGAGAGAGAGAGAGAAATTTGACTCAGAATAGATTCTTGGGCTGGAGGAATGGCTCAATGGTTAAAGCATTTGCCTAGCAAGTGCTAAGTCAAGCACAGAGTATAAAAAAAATTGATTCTTAATATAGTTACAGGGCGTAACATGTGTTTCTATCAACACTGAGCTGTTATCGTATCTTATTTTTATGATGTATTTTACTAATATTTGTTTTGTAAGAGTTAGCTTATGCTTGATTAACTATTTTCTTTCCTATTAAAATTTATTTCATTTCTAACTACGAAACACTGAAAATATTCAGTAAAATGCAGGAAACAATATAACAATTTTTTTTCTTACCCCAATTTAAAAGATATTGCTGTATTTTTCTGGGTGTGGTGGTACATACCTATAATCCCTGCACTCAGGAGGCTGAGGCAGGAGCATTGCTGTGAGTTCAAAGCCAGCCTGGGCTCCATAGTGACATAGTGAGTTCAGGACAAGCCTGGGCTATAGAGTGAGACCTTGTTTCAAAAACAAAACAAAACAAAACCATCATGTCCTGTGCACTTGAAGTCAAAACATAAAGAAATCCAATGTGGCAAATACAAGTAAGCCATCCGTCCCCATCTCTTCCTAGTAACCAGCATGTGCCATTCATTGTCACTAATGTGTATACTTGGTAATAATATGGAAATAAGAGTTTTGGTTTAATATTTACCTAGTACCTGATTAACAATTATTGTTAGGGCCACCTGTGACACAGGCCTGTAATTCCAGCCTGCTGGGAGGCTGGGGCAGGAGGATCATAAATTTGAGCCCAGCCTGATCACTTAGTGACTTAGCAAGACCCTGTCTCAAAATTAAGACTTAAAAAAAAAAAAAATAGTGGCTTGGGGATGTAGTTCAATGTGAAAGACCTCGATTCGATCCCCACACAAAGCCCTAAAAAAGTTCCCTTTATATCCAGTTTTATGTTTTTTGAGACATTGTCTTGATAAAAACCAGTGCGTTTCTTCCTTGAGCTTCCATGCAGTGTTCTTAGAAGGCATTTGTTCTCAGACACCATAATACATTTCCACAAGCCGAGAGACTGACTACAGCAGTAGTGTGATCTCAGTGCTGGGGGCCAATGTCCAGAATGAAGCTCTGCAGGGCAGCTGCCCCTGGCACCTGCAGAAAGCTGCCTGCCTCACCTCTAGGCTTACGTGGCCCCAGCAGCCTGGGCTGTGCATGGCGAGGTGCATCGCTCCAGTCTCTGCCTCTCTCTCCATGTGGCTTTTCTCTTCTGTGTGCAACTCTGTGTCCAAATTATCCCCTTCTTACAAGGACACCAGACATTGGGTTTAGGACCCACACAACTCCAATAAAACCTCATATTAACCTCTCTCTCTCTCTCTCTCTCTCTCTCTCTCTCTCTCTTTCTTTCTCTCTCTCTCTCTCTCTCTCTCTGTCAGGTATTGAACCCAGGGCCTCACACTGACCTACATCCCCAGATATTTTGTTTGTTAATTTTTTTTATTTTTGAGACACAGTGTCTCTAAGTTGCTAAATTACCGAGGCCGAGGTGAACTTGCAGTCCTCCTGTCTCAGATTCCCAGATTGCTGGTACTGCAAGTTGTTGTTACATGTGTTGAAGGAATACTGGGGATTGAAATCAGGGCTCTCACTAAGCTGCATCCACAGCCCCATTTAAAATTCTGTGTTTTTCACTTTGACACAGGACCTGACTAAATTGCCTGTTGTGGTTTGGATCTGGAGTGTCCCCCAAAAGCCTCATGTACCTAGGGGTACAATGTACTGTCTGGAGGCGGGGCCTGGCTGGAAGGGACGGGTGCTTGGGGCTTGACATGAAAGGGTGTGTGCTGGTCCCGTCCTTCCTCCCAGTCTCTTCTCTGTATGCTCATAACTACCATTACACGCACACACACGATAGAAGGCTCATTGGTGGTGGGATCTCTGGCTGTGGGGTGTCCTCACTGCTTGCTTTGCTAGACTGCGTTCCAGGGCTGTGTGGGTTTCCACTGCCTCACGCTCTCCTGTAAGTACCCTTTTTCTTGATCTTAACAGATTTTGCCAATCTGCAAGAGGTGAAATAGTTTTTATTTCCTTATATATCAGTGAAGTTCAATATCTTTTTGGGTAAGTCATTCAGGCATACGTTTTTCCTTTTTTTGGTGGGCCTGGGAGCCCAGCCTCCTTTGCACGGAGCTACATCCTTAGCGCTTTTTATAATTGGATTTTGAGACAGGATCTAAGTTGCTAAATTACCCAGGCTGGACTTGAATTTGCCATCTCCCTGCCTCAGCCTCGTAGAGCGCTAGGATTGCACGCCTGAGCCACCAAGTTCAGCTAGGTGCATTCTTTGAAGCATTTTTTGAAAATTGGGTAGTCCTTTGCTGATTTATAACAACTGTTCATATATTTTACCTAGATATTGTCTTCTGCTTTTAAAATAGTATCTTCTCCTAGGCTGTGTTGTTTTTTCACTTTTTTTTCTTTTTCTTCTTTTCTTTTTTTGAGACAGGGTCTCGCTCTGTAGCACAGGCTGGTCCTGAATTCACTAGTGTAGCCCAAGCTGGCCTTGGACTCAGGACAATCCTTCTGCCTCAGCTTCCCGAGTGCTGGGATTACAGGTGTGCGCCACCACACCCAGTTTATGTGCTGCTGGGGAACTGGGCTCAGAAGCTTTGCTGCTGTGCCATCCTCCAGCCCCGGGAGGCTTTTGTCTTATTATCATATTAATGTCACAGTCTTATCATGTCAAGATGACTTTCCCAAGCTCTGTATTGTGGACGATCTGAAGCATCTGTGACAGCAGAGAGATGATGAAGTTCTGTGTCTGCTTCCCAGTCTCAGCTCTGTCCGTGCAGGGTCATCTCCTCCCCACCCCACCCACCAGACCCCGTGACCCAGATCCCAGATACTGACTGTGTCATCTGTACTTTGTGATACACCAGAAAAGGACTCTGCAGTGTAACCTCAGTGCCGTTTCCTTCCCGGCCAGAATGAACAATAACTCTCAGTATCCTCTTGCAGCCACTCAGTGTTGGAGTTTTTATAATTATCTTTTTTATTTTTTATTTTTTTGTTTAACTATTGGTTGAAAACATAGTGAACTGTAATAACTTTTCTTCATGGAATATGCTTTTTGGGGGTCTTATTAAGAACTCCTCCAAGGTTGAAGAAAAGGGCTTTCCATATTTTCTTTGAGCAATGTAGGTTTGCCATTCCTACTTAGATTTCTAACCATGCTGCTGTGGTCGCTGGTTGTAGTGGGCAGGGCTTTTTTTGTGTGACTGGTTTTCTTAGCTGAGCAGCACATGAAACCAGCCCCCCTACCCCCTGCCGTCCTATTTAAGTTGTTCTTGTCCCTCATGCCTGGATCTCCTCCGCCTCCTGTCAGATCAGCAGCAGCATTGGATTCTCCAAGGAGCCCGCACCCTACTGTGAACCATTAGCCTGCAGGCTCCTTGTGAGAAGTCAATGCCTGACCACTCAGGGTGGATCTGAGGTCATGATGTTAGCGCAGGGGAGCGGCTGCAAGCATAGACTCGTGTATGGCGAGTTGTAGAATTATGCCACGATGTATTGCAATATAATGATAACAGAAGTGTAGTACACAATAAATGTAATGTGCCTGAATAACCCCAAAATCATACCCACATTTGTGGGAAAAATGTCTGCCATAAAAGAGGCCCCTGATGCCAAAAAGGTTGGGGACTGCTGCCATACTTGAAGCTCGGATAATCTTCTTTGCAGTATACTTGATTATAGTCGACTATGTGTAATCTTTAGGCTTGCACCATTCAGAACATAATGCGTGTTTCTCTCTCTGCAGCCTGACTTTGAGATCTCTGATGGCAAACGAGGCTCATCCCTGCCCTTGTGACATTGGGCACAAGCTGGAGTATGGAGGCTTGGGACAAGAAGTTCAAGTGGAACACATCAAGGCGTACGTCACCAGACCCCCCAATGACACAGGCAAAGCTGTGATTGTCGTTCAGGATATATTTGGCTGGCAGTTGCCCAATACCAGGTATATGGCTGACTTGATCGCTGGAAACGGATACACGTAAGTATCAAACTCAGTTACTTTGCTTTTATTTCATAATTTATTTTATTTTATCTTGGTCATATTGGGATCCAGCTCAGGGCTTTCACTCAGGGCTATATCCTTAGCCCACTTTTTGTTTTTGAGTTTGAGACAGGGTCTTGCTAAGTGACTAAGTTGCCAAGATTGGGCTGAAACTTGCAACCCTTCTGCCTCAGTCTCCCAGAATGCTGGGACTATAAGACTGCGCCATCCATCCAGGCTGGTTTCCTTTGCTTTAATTTGTGTAAACATCTGTGGTCCTTTTTGATCTCTTCCAAAAGAAAAACTAAAACAAATAGGACCAGCTGAGCTCTATTCACATTTAGATCATGGACTCCTGGCTCTTTCTATGGTGACAGTGGATGGGATTGTCACATGAAAGGAGCATCTCACCCAGCTGCTTGCAGCTTGATCCCTGGGCTTCAGGTCCTGGGGGAAGGAAGTCCTAGTCCTGCAGGCCTGTGGGTACCAAGCCCTCTCCACATGGGTCCCAAGAGCAGAGGCACTGGCTCTGAAATGAACCGTCACCTGGCTTTTGGTGGAGCTTCACAGCCTGGCTGGGATCCAGGGTCCTGGCTCAACCCTGCACTGTCATGATCTGCCTGAATGACATGGGGTCCCAGAAATGGTTATCATCACCCAAGGTTCTGCCTTTGCCCAACCAAGCAGCCACCTTTGATGACATCTGCTTGCTTCCTACTTGCTGTTGGGGTGTTCAAAGCTTCAGGAGGGCATAGAAGTGAGTGGCATTTTCCTTTCTCTCCAGCTGTAGACAGCAGGGATCCAAGAGGTACAGAGCTGTCTGCCCAGCAGATTTCCTTTCTTTCCTCAAAAGGGGAGAGTGGAGCCCAGGGGCGAGGAGGGTGGGATATACCCACCTCATTTCTTCTGACAAGAAACTAGCTTGAAGTGCTCAGCCTGCTGGGGCATAACACAAACTCTTGATCACTCCCGATCGAGGGGAGATGCCTGGCCACCCCTGACTCCCATTCCATGTCCTCAAGCTCCTGTGGGAGGGTGGAGGATGAGGCACCCTAACTTTTGGGACAGGAATAAGCAAAGACTCGACCCTTGTCCCCTCTGGCTCATCTGCCAGTGGTGTAGGGGAGACACTATCACAGGCCCCATTTGGGGACTAAGAAAACAGGGCATGAAGACAGGGGATCACAACTGACAACCCAGCGAGCCGCCGAGGGAACAGGACCAAGGCACCTGTGGTGGTAGGATGTGTCTTGAGCTGGAGTCGGAACCTAAGAGGAGAGCAAAGACCCCATGTGATGGGTAGGCAGGGATGCTGCGCCTTTTGTGACCCCGAGGCTAGGCGGCACCAGGTAGTATCTGTTTGCCACACCAAGAAAGTCAGGCTGGGGCTGGGGATGCACTGGGAGGGGGAGGGGTCAAACTGTATGGTGAAGGTTTACATTTAAAAAGTCATTACAGTAGAAGACACACTGCCGTGAGCTGTCCTCACAGTCTGCGCCCTTACTATAAACACACCTACCCTGCCATCCTCGCCACGTTCTGAAGTGGTTCTGAAATCCCGTGTTGAATGTCCTCATGAGGAGCGATTACAAAGGTGGTACATGCTACTGCTGAGTGCCACCACGGAAGGCAGTGTCCTGAGGGAACTATGTCGCGTTCTCCTCTCCCTGTGACACACCTGGCACAGCCCAACTTCTGGCTTATTTCCAAAGTTAAAAGGACAATGAAATGGAAATATTTTGAATTGAGTCAGTGAGGACAATGCACTAAAGACACCTCAAGAAAGGGGCCTTCCAGCACTGCTTCAGAGAGTGGCAGGGTGCTGGTCGCTGTGCTCAGAGCACAGGGGAGAACCTGGGGGAATTAGTGGCAGGAGCAATGTGTTTTTCACTGTAACACATCTTTACATTAAAAAAAAAAATTCACTGGATTTTTTGATCCCACCCTGGCCTCCAAGGTAGAGGGCTTTCCAGATATGCACAAATTAGGCCAAAAGTGGTTGAGTGACTTATTAATATCAGGCCATAGGGCTTGGTGGGCCTGATTCTGAACTTGCCATCGCTGACCTGGGTTTTGGTGTTCTGCCCACACAGGTGACATAGCTGGGTTCCTGCACTGCAGCCAGTGGCCACTCCATGCTATGGGGAACCATGCCCAGGCCACTGAGACCAGGGCTGGGCCTCCTGGCTGACCTGGGGCAGGGTGACATGGACAAGGAGTTGGCTCGTCCTCTCCGGGGCCCTTTCTAGAACCTCCTGTAGACTTTGCTCTCTGGGTGTTGGCACCCGGGGCAGAGGTTGGGAAAACTGCTTGGTCATGGTGACTGGCCATGCTGACCAGGGGACTGAAGTGAATGTGGAGGCCGGAGACTCCTTGGCCTGCTGAGAGGCCCAGTGCTGAGGGAGCAGGAGAGCCCTGTGTGTCCAGGTGCCCCCATGTCTGGTGCTCAAGCACCTTGTGGGGAGCACCCTTCCCCCACCTATGGCCTTGTCCCTTCAGCAACGCCCAGGCTGCCAGAAGCTGTGCACCTGTGCTTGCGAAATCCCAGGCGCTCTGGCCAGGTGCCAACTGGAGTCAAAGTTGGCCTAAATGCCACTGTAGTTCCTGCTGTGGGACCAGAGATGCCATTCTTGCAAGGTGGCTAGCTAATGGAAGCCAGTACCTGGTCTGAGATGAAGAACTGTCCCTGTCCACATTTTCCAGAACCATCCTCCCAGACTTCTTTGTGGGGGAGGAGCCCTGGAGCCCCTCTGGTGACATGTCCATCTTCCCTGAGTGGTTCAAGACGAAAAATGCCAGAAAGATCAACAAGTAAGTGATCAGTGGAAGTGGCTGGGGCAGGGGTGTGATGGGACTGTGGGTACCTTGAGCTCCACTGTAGGGTGGAGCTGGACACGGCTGGGCTGTTGCTTCAAGGCAGCTGCTGCCGCCTCTGAGAAGCTCCTCCCACTGCTGAGGCCATGCAAATATTGTGTGTGTAGCAGGCTTTTATAGCCAATCAGATGTATGTTTGCAAATAACTGGAAACCCATCCTGAATACTTACACATTTGAGAAAATTACTGGTTTATAGAACAGAAGTATTTGAGGCTTGTAAGTAAGGCTTGATGAGCTCAAAAGATATCCCAGGAGACTCATTCTTCCAGCATCTCTGAGCTCCATTTCCCGCGGGCTGGCTTTAGTCTCAGGTCATGCCTCTTAGTGGCAAGATGGCTGCACTAGCACCAGCCTTCCATTGTTTCTCCCAACAACCCAACAAGTATCCTTTTGTCTCAGTGATTCTCATTGGGCCAGGTCATCCTGATGGTGAAGAGATTGCACTGCTTTGATTAGCTAGACATCGAGTTCTGCAACTAAGGACAGAGGCTCCCTCTCCCCGCCAAACTACATGGATGGGGCTCAGCAAACACAGCCTAGGATTCCCTCTGGACAAAGAGTTATTATAGGGTGGCTTCTTCCTTCCAGTCCTTTTCAATTCAGGCTGTTCTTCCTCTAATCAAAGCATTCAAGAAAATTTAAAAACCAAATGATGAAAATGATCGCTCTTTACATTTTATTCTAAAGGATTACTTAATAACTGCTGTTTGTGATACTAAGTGTTGAACCCAGGGCCTGTGTTCTGAGCTATGTCCCCAGCACTTTTTGTTTTGACACAAGGTCTCACTAAATTGTTAATTTGCCTGAGCTGGGCTCAAACTTGGGATCTTCCTGCCTCGGCCTCCCAGAGTGCTGGGATTCCAAGCACATAGTACCACACTTGGTTGAATTTCTGCTTTTGTAACATTAGGAGCACAACACGTACATAAAGCAGCATGATGCACTTGTTTCAATGCACTCACATGAACGTCGTGATGAAACTCATCCATGCAGCATTGCTTCTGTCTCAGGTCAGACAGGAGATTCTGGGCAGGTGCTGCAGCCCTCCCTTCCCTGTGGTGCACTGTTCCTGGCTGGTAGTGTCCTCCTGATCCCCCCAGTCGATCTGCTGATGAGCTCCCTGCCAGCCCCTACTCTTGGGGTCTCACAGCCTAACAGCCCAGGTGGCTTCCCAGAGTTCTCTGTGCATTGTGGGCAGAGGAAGGGATGCGTGAGACACGTTACGTTTTGGTTTGGTGTTTGGTACTGAGGGTCCAGCAGCCGACCCAGGCCCTGCACACGTCAGCCCATTTTTATTTGATTTTGAGATGGGGCTTGCTAAGTCACTACTTTGCCAAGGCTGGGCTCACACTTGCAATCCTCCTGCCTCAGCCTCCCAGAATGTTGGGATTAGAGGCCTGCACTGGCTCCAGCAAAGTTGGTGGAGTTGGGGGCCCAGTGAAGGTGTCAAGTCAGGGTGTCTGGGAACTGTCTGCCGTCATCATGGCTGATGTGACCCTGGGGGGAGAGGGGAGGTGGGGACACAGTGAAGACCCAGTCCCCTGCTCAGGCCTCATGGCCATGCTGTGGACTTTGGCCTTCCTCCTGAGGCCACTGCCCTCAGCCGGGATGTGAGCTGGTCACATCTGTGGTCCAGATGAGGCACAGCATGCCTGTAGCCCTATGGGGTGGCAGCAGAAGGCTGGCAAGGCTTGGTGGGGACACCTGCTGGATGATGCAGCCCTTGATGAGGAGGGAGGATGGAACTCTGTGAATCCTGGATAAATTCAACAGCCAGTTGTGGGTGCAGCCCTACTGTGCCCAGCACAGCCCTTTGAGGGGCTCACGAAATAACCTTTGACTCTGGAACGCCTCTTCCTCTTCCTCCCCGTCTAGGGAGATAGACGCCGTCTTGCGGTATCTGAAACAGCAGTGCCATGCCCAGAAAATTGGCATTGTGGGATTCTGCTGGGGTGGCATCGTTGTGCACCATGTGATGACGACGTACCCGGAGATCAGGGCGGGCGTTTCCGTCTATGGTAAATCCCTGCGTGCGCCTTTCCACTGTGAAGTGGGAGCACAGGCCTCTTGGTGACATGAGCCCTCTAGCGTGGACATGGACAACCGCGGGACCTGGGCCCTGAGGATCTGAGAACAGAGCAGACACGGGGATGGCAGTGGCAGCAGCGGGCTTGGGACCTGGCCGTGTGGCTTAAGCAACGCCACCCAGCATGGTGATGGTGGCTAACAGCAAGCCTGATTTTCGTGAGTGAGGTGTGCGGAAGTGTTCCTCCAAGAAGAGAATGGCTGTGCCCTAGCACACACGTGACAGGAAGACAGGAAGGCTCACTCTGAAATGTAGATAGCAACTGTCACTTTTTAACACAAACAAACCAGTTATCATAGCAGTGAAATGAAACCAGTAGCTGGCCTGGAAACGCAGGCCTGTAACTTTAGCACACTAGGAAGCTGAGCCAGGGGAATCCCAAGTTCAAGTCCAGCCTGGGCAGCAGCTGAGTGACTCAGTGAGACCCTGTCCCCAAATCAAAGATAACAAATAAGCTGAAGACCTAGGCTCTATCCCTGGGCTTGATCCTTAGTACAACAAAAATAAATAAGATAAAAATAAAGAAATCATATCTCTACATAGAAATGGCGTGTGACTATGTGACCCAGAAGACTAACACTATTAAGTAAGCCACACAAGGAAATTTCACTCACATGTCGAAGAGTTAGGCTAGAATATGATAAAAATTATGCATGCCACAGTGATTCTTGTGTTTAATGATGAGTCATGGTGGCATTTTCCCTACTTTTAGTATTTAGAACACCCTGTTAAATATTGGCTGACACAAAAGTAAATAAGCTCAGTAGATCACGAGCTGCTGGCCCCAGCTGCCTGTGTGTGTGCGCGAGCAAAGGTGACCGAGTGGATAGCTCATGGCGCCGCCTGCTGGCCACTGTTGTGCATGTGTGCGTTGCAGAGTGAGGCAGAGCATGGACCTGGGACCACTGTCCTGGCACATTATTTGGGTAGAGACGTGTGCCTCTTTCCTGTGGCTTCTTTCTCAGAGAGAGTGACAGGTGACCAAAGACATTCTGTGTTGCTGTACTTCTGACAGAAAGTGGGAAAAAAGAGATGTTTTTCTAGTTTTTTTTTTTTTCCCTTTAGTAGCACAGATTGAGTCCTTTGTACTGAACTTCATCCTCACACCTTTTTTAAAATTTTTATTTTTAAGACAGGGTCTTACTAAATTTCCCAAGCTAGACTCAAACTTGCAATGCTCCTTCCTGCCTCAGCCTCCCAGAGTGATGGAATTATACATGTGTGCTACCTAGCCTGGCTTCTGTCTGTACTTTTATTTATTTATTTATTTATTTATTTATTTATTTATTTATTTATTGAGACAGGGTCTCACTCAGGTCTCTTCTGTAGCCTGGGTTGGTCCTGAACTCACTATGTAGTCCAGGCTAGCTAGCCTGGATTCACAACAGTCCTCCTGCCTCAGCCTTCGAGTACTGGGATTACAGTGTGCATCACCACACCTGGCTTTATGTGGTGCTGAGATTGAACTCAGGGCCTTGTGCTTGCTAGGCAAGTGCTTTAACTGATGTGCCATTTCTCCAGCTCATGTCTGTTCTTATCTTAAAACTTGTTGCTAAACATTTACTTAGTGGGAATCCTGCAGGCTGCTTAAAGCCACTGAGTTAGTCACAGCAAGCTTTGCCCAGTTCTACTTTAAAGCTCTCAAGAAGGATGAAAACTGAATTATACAGAATGACCTGCTTGGGCGGGCAGTTGCACACTTGTGTCCTCTCTGAGCATAAATACCCCTCCCCCACCTAATGGCTGTTGGCACAGGTCATTGAGGTCAGAACCTGTGGGGCCTGTATAATCAGAGAAACTTCTAGAATATTGGTTCAGCTCTTTGAAAATGCAGGCTTGTTCCACCGGGTTGCACTTCTCCATCTGACCCTGTGTCTTTCATATGGAACCAGCTGTGAGGTCTAATTCCATTAGCTAATGGCCTAATTGACGAAGGTGGCGGGGGGAAGAAGATCTAAGTAAGTTGTTCTTTTATAACAAATTATACCAGCTGGGCCCGACTTACTACTCTGGGAGACTGAGGCAGTCTGGGCACCGAGACCTTGGCTAGGCATGGTCGAGGCTCTGGGCTGGAGCCCCAGGACACAGGCCCCTTCTGTAGAACTTCTAGAAAAATAAGTACATGAAATTTAAACAAGCCTTCAATTGCCTATTTTACTTTGAAAAGCCAAATCAAACACAGGCAGTTTTACTTGGCAGGAGTACAGAAACCATATCCTCACACCCTTGAACTTGTTTTTCAGGCATCGTCAAAGATTCTGAAGATGTTTATGAGTTAAAGAACCCCACATTGTTCATTTTTGCTGAAAATGATTTTGTGATTCCCCTTGAGCAGGTAAGTTTCATCTTTCTCTTCTCATTTGTGAATGAAGAATATGGCTTGACATTTTGGGGGAAAACTTCCATAGTACTCATTTATGTCTTTAACTTGTGATCTTCCTGCCTCAGCCTCCCAGAGTGCTGGGATTACAGATTTGTGCCACCACAACCAGCAATTTTTTTGTGTGTGATGTTGAAAACTGAACTCAGGTCTCTTAAATGATCTGCAGGTGGTCTACAATGAGCATACCTCCACACCCCTACATGCATTTTTTGGGGGGGTACTGGACATTGAATCTAGGACCTTCACACTGAGCTAGACCTTTATTTTTTGATTTTGAGACAGTCTTACTAAGTTGCTGAATTGTCCAGGCTGGTCTCAAATCTGTGACCTTCTTTCCTCAGCCTTCCAGAGTGCTGAGATTGCAGGCCTGTGCCAGTGGGCCCAATCCTAAATGCATTTTTGATAGCAACATCTCAACCCATAATAGGTTTATCTGGACACAACTCCACCATATATTAATCTAGGAATTTCTGTATAGCTGCTGGGTTTCTTTTCTTTCTTTCTTTCTTTCTTTCTTTTTTTTTTTTTTGTGCTGGTGATACTCAGGGTTGAATCTCTTTTGTTACTGCCAAGAACTGTATTAGAGCCAGGCCTGATAGCACAGGTCTGTAATCCCAGCTGTCTGGTAGGCTGATTTAGGGGCATCCAAATTCAAGCCTAGTCTGGGCAATTTAGAGACTCACTGATTCCCTGCCTCAAAATAAAAAATGGGTTGGGTATGTAACTCAATGTGAAGGCCCTGGGTTCAGTCCCCAGTACCACACACACATACACACACAGAGAACTGCATCAGTTTATAAAGCAAAACTAATCATTCAGTATAGCTGTGGAAATAGTGTGTAATTTAAGCCTTGATCAGGAGTCTCTTTTATGAGCCCCACTGAAGAGCTGCAGAGTAGAGCAGGTGAGTTCTGGCTGAGCTTCCTGTCATCGGGCAATCTGTTGCGTACTAGGTCTCTTTGCTGACTCAGAAGTTGAAAGAACGCTGCAAAGTTGAATTTCAAGTTAAGACCTTCTCCGGGCAGACCCACGGCTTCGTGCACCGGAAGCAGGAAGACTGCTCGCCCGCGGACAAGCCGTACATCGACGAGGCCCGGAGGAATCTGCTGGAGTGGCTCAACAAGTACGTCTAGCTGCAGGCGGTGCAGACCTGCTCACCGGAATTTGCCTTGAAATACTTAGACCGTTTGATTTTTTTACTTTGTGTGAATAAATGTAGGGATCCTGAGAAATGCATTTCACTCAAAACACATAATCAGAAAAAAAATTTTTAATGTATGGAAATAATTATTTATGTGTACCTCAAAAAATGGATCAGTACCTGAAGAGTTTGAATGATAGAGCATCCTGTAATTATTAGGAAAAGCTGCTGGGTGAGGGCGGAGCTGACAGCTCAGGTGTTGCATTAAGGCCAGCGGGCATTGGGGCACTGCTCACTGGGGCATCGCTAAGTGGTTAAGAGCGTTTGCCTAGCCTGTGCAAGGCCTTGGGCTTGGTCCCCCAACAGCGCATAAACAGCTGGCCGTGGTGGCACATGCCTCTAATCCCAGCATTTGGGAGGCTGAGGCAGGACGATTGCCATGAGTTCAAGGCCAGCCTGGGCCACATAGTGAACTCAAGAGCAGCTTGGACTACACAGCGAGATTTTTGTCTCAAAAAAAAAAAAAATGAACACATTGATATTGGTGCAAATCAGTGAAGAATATGAACTGTAAAGTCCGGTAGATTAAGACCTTGATGTAGAAACCTAAATTTGTCAGTCCTGCATTGCAGTGTGACACATTGAAATTAAAGTTTCCAATGGCCCAATAATACCAAGGTTCTTTGAATTTTTGTGTTTGTGGTATCTGGGAGTGACTCCTTCACACCGAGCAACAACAGCCCCATTTAGATTTTGTCAAGTCAGGGTCTCACTAAGCCACTGAATTGCCCAGGCTGGGTTCAAACCTGTCTTCTTTCATCAGCCTCTCAAAGTCCTGGGATTACAGGCGTGTACACACATGCCTGGTTGAATTTTTGAATCTGTAGTTTTTTAAGCCAACAGAAGGTGGTGGCTGATAGTACCAACCTGCTCCTCCCTGGCACTGGATTTCCAGACATGGCATTTTGAGTCCTGGAGGCTGCTGGGGCTGCTCCTGGTGGTGAAGGGTCAAGTCCCTGGTCTTGTGTGTGACTTGGGGCAAGAGATGTGTGTTCTGGGGATCAAATTGGGCATAGTATCACTAAATTATACCTGAGTGGAAGTCTTCATGATCCCCTAACCTTTGCATTCTGCATGCCTGTAAAACCAGCACCACAAGGACACTAATCTCCTGCAGGCTCAAGCAAGTCTGACTTCATGTGATACATGGCTACAGCTGGGGCTGTGTGCCTAGAAGGCTGAACTTGGGAAAGCACTCTGCTAGGTGGCCCTGTAAGGGTGCCCGGGGCTTTCTTCTCAAGCAGTCTTTCTGCTTTACATTCACCCCTGAGCCTATGAAGGGTGGGGTTTGCCCTTCTGGCTTTTATGCCTATAATGGTCAATTCCTGAGACGCCACCGGCCAGTTTTCTACCCTTGTGTGCAAGTCCTTGCTTTCCTTGGGATACTAATATTTCTGGCAACCATGTTCTCTGCTCCAATTTAGCAGGTGCTTGCTTTCTTTTGAAACCGCAAACTTGTTATATCTTTTGGCCATATTTGTTGATTTTCCCTATAGATTGGGTAAAAGCAACCAACAGTACCCATGCTGTAGCCAAAACACTGGCTGCCTTGAAATTTCCTCTGCCAGTTTAATTATTGGTGTCATGCAAAATCACAGGATACACTTTCATGTAGATATACTTATTGCCAGAATATCAAACACATGGCTTCTAGTTCAACTCCCAATCTGAAATCTCTTGCACCTGGCCTTATGATCTGTGTTCCTGTCAGCACTCTGGATTACTGAGCTCTGACGAGACTCTACCATCAAGACCATTCTAGGGGCTTTTCTAGCTGGCATCTCCAAACCTTTGCAAACTCCTGCAAAAACAGGTCTGAAGGAAGTCACAGCGATGATCCCAATGCTCTGATATCAACCTATTTCTTAGTCTCCTTCCAGTTGCTGAGACACAATACCAATACCCACAACTGAAGGAGAGGTTCATTTTAGCCCAGTTTCAGCAGTCTACGTCCACTCATGACTCCAAAGAAAAGGGCAACAGTGGAAAGGCCTTGGTGAGGGCAGCTGCTGACTGCATGACATCCAGGCGGCAGAGAAAGGAGAAACCAGATGCACCCTTCTGGTTGAGTCACCAGTTTCTGGTTCTAGGGGATCTACTTCAGCCAGTCTTCTCCCCTGATGGCATGCAAGAGACCTTTACCATTGTGAACTTTAACACTTGGGTATGAGGACTCTCAGTGACCCAACCTTCCACCTCTTACATGGGTTACCTCACTGACAAGTGCAGTGGCCCCCTGATCCAATTACTTTATAAACACAAGATTTTTTTTAACAGAGCAGGTATGGAGGTAACATAAAATTCTAAGAATTCACTACACTTGATTTTATTTCCAGAGAGCAATCTCAATGTTTAATCTCTTAAACAGTTTCTACAGCTTATTTTGACAAGTACCTACTCAAACCTCTTCAATTTATTGGTCAGTGACTGCTCTTTACACTTGAAGATAAAAGCTGTTTAAAGAGATCTCTTTTAATGAATACAAAAAACTGTGAAAGAGTATCTCTACAATCACAGGGCTGTGAACAAGCAAAACTATAGTTACCAAACAGCTATTTTTATGGTAGCATCTACAGTGTCTGAAAAAAGACATATTAATAAATAACTGTAGATGCATTATGAAACACTCATTTATTTGATCACAGTAGTGGATCTTGCTACTATGTTTTGCTCCAAGATTTCTTCATTCTTCAGATTCTCCAGGCTTACGAATGTCATCAATCTTCAAAATCATTCTAACCATCTGTGTTGCAAGAGATATCTGCTGCTTTTTGCCAATCAAGGTTTCTATGACATGTTGATGCTTCATATCTGAAAAAATAAAGTAAACCAATCATCCTAAGCGAGCACACATACTTGATGTCAATAAGCACCTTCGATTTACAGAATCACAATAAAACAGCTGGTGTAATGGTATTTGCCTGTTAAGCCTTAGCTATTGGGGAGGCTGAAACAAGAGGCTTCTTGAACCCAGGAGTTTGTCAGTTCAAGGCCAGTCCGATCAGCGTTATAAGATCCTCATCTCAAGAACAAAACCCAGAAGCCAGTAATCCGAGTTATACTTCATTTTTAGATGAAGGTAATTACACTACTTGGTGGACAATCTGGAATTTCCATGTGGAAACTGAAAACTGCAGAGGTGGGGAGCTCCTGCCAGTGACTTAGAGTCTTCCCACCTGCCTACACCCCAACCTGGAACACCTGCAAGTATCTAAAATGTCAGAATGTTTCCTAGAAACACCCAAACAGGCCTTCAGCTTAAACGGTATTAACTATCTCTCCGGCAGAGCTGCTATTGTTAAAATTTTGGGGAGATGAGCATAAAACTAGAACATAACCACACTTCTGCACAAAACAAGACAGTCCAATTCTGTGTGCAGGGCTGGCAGGGCTGACGACAGCAATCCAGACACGGCCTGATCAGCACCAAAACCAGGGACCAAAGAGTTCTCTCTGCCTAAGGCTCTCCCACTTTGTCAGCAGCTGAACCACACAGGCAGTGACAGACCTTACAGCTCATTGGTCTGTAAACCTATAGGACATGGCCGCATGATGAGCCGCACCCCAAAGGCCACCTCAGAGTAGTCTGTGAGCCCCTAAACCTACCTGCAGACTTGGATGTAAATATAACAAACGGGGGCATAGTGGGAACTAGTGGGGAGGGTGAGGGTGTGGAAGGGCCAAAAGGGGAAGCGTTTATAATTTTAATGCAGTATATATGTGTAAAAATACACAAGTTCAATGTAAATATTATATATCACATTTTTACATACCAATAGGAAAAATGATAACTGTTTTCCAAAGCCAGAAGTTAAAATATGTCAACTCCGGAAATACCATATTGCAACCTTGTTGTTATTAAAATGAGTTTTGTATTGTCAGAACTCACTCACTCCTAGGGTCAATCAACTCCATTCTAAAATCCTGAATTGGATACTCAGGGTGGGTCAAGTGGGTATGACCTGCTGTAACCCTGCCCAGCTCATACAAACACACAACAGCACCAGGTTGGCCTCACCATTCGTGCCCTTGTGCAGACAGTCAATGCCGAGGGCAGGGTTCATCTCCTTCACTTGTCTGGCTCGGACTTCGGTCATGGTCTGGATGGGATTCATGCCACTGTTTTCAGCCAGGGCCATGGGGATGACCTCCAGTGCGTCTGCGAAGGCTCTCATGGCATACTGCTCTAGGGTTGGGCACTGTGAAGGGACAGGGAAAGTGCTTGGCAAAGAGCAAACCAAACCAACCAAAAACCACCCAGCAGCAACTGGCAAACATGCCATGCATGCACTCTGAAACGTTAACAAGAGTGTAAGACTAAGCTGCCTTGGTTATTTTTAATTTACCCAACTAGCAAAAGGTCACTAGTGACAGAGAATGCATTAGGAGATACGTGTTCAAGAGACATCGGGGAACACGGCAGCTCTAACTGCTCTCACTCACAGTACTGAGTTAATCCGTAATGGCTGAAAATGGCCAAGAAGCTCTGGCTTGTGCAGACCTGAATGTGAGCACCCAGAACTCAGGCTGCCACTCAGTCATACAGCTCCGGGCCAATGCTCTGTTCCCCAGCTGTCTGTTCAGCACAGGGTCCTCCATGTCTTTTACCTTATCTGCCTCTTGGCTAACAGCCAGAGCACAGGATATCTCAGCAGCACCTCCTCCATACACCACACGATTATCCCGGATGAGATTCCGGATGACACACAAAGCATCATGGAGAGACCGTTTTGCTTCCTCGATGATCTAGGAAAAAGCAGTGTGGAAGTTAAAACAGTCACTCATCCAGCCACTGGTCATTGGGATGCGGTGGGGCAAGGCTTCCTGGGGACTAGAGGGATTCCTGACAGTTCTTCTTAGGACCATCTTGGTTATCAACAAAGGGAGAGGGTAGGCAAAATATTCAGATGATTTCATTATCAGGTAATTTACTGCCACCATACCATTACTTGCCATGATGTAGTGGACAAAATTCAGTAGGCAGAGGCAGCCATGGTGACTCACTACAGGACACACAATCAAGCACAGGAATCAAATACTGACAGAGGAAAGATCTCACAATGGCCTGCATTCGCCACAGTGGCTAGGACTCATTTCTTACAGAATAGAGATTGTCAATGATTAGTTACTGGGGATTTCCTGGGGAGCAGAGGGAAAATGTACTTTGCAATGGACACCTTCCATGATCTCTGCTCATTTTTATGCCATGATAGCATCCTGTTCAAGAAAAATTATTTTAATGGTAACTGAATTCAGTTAAGCATACCGTGGGTAGAAAAGCCACCCATGTGCCAAAGCCAAGACATATATCCAAGGAATGGAGTGCTTACCATCTTATTTCCTCCTCGAATGAAAATGGTGACAGCCCTGGAGTTCTTACACTGCTCGATGACCAGCATTTTATCCTTAGTCGTGCCGAAGGAGATCTCCTGTACAAGGCCAGCAAAGCCCAGCTTCTCAGCAGTGAGTTCAGAGAACCGAGGGACAATCCGTCCTCCTGTTGCAATGGCGATCAGCTAATTGGGGTGGACCAGGGAAAAGGATGAAGACAGTGTTGCACTTTTGAAATCGAACCACAAACAAGCTAAACTTAATTCAGGACCATCTTATTCGCTAGACTGCCACTCCACTCTGGGCAAAATCTTTGAAGTTCAGTGACAAGGTCCTTGCTAGATAAACAGTTCTGACCAGCTGGGCAGTCTGGTCCGGCTGTGGTGGAGCCTGGCCACAACCACATGTGATAGCTACTAAGCTCTCATGTCCCCTTTGGGTAGCCCTTCCTCCAGGGTGTGCCTGGGGCCTGGACCAGCTCTTGGGAGGGCTGTTAGCATTCAGCTGCTACCTAGGGGAAGAGATGAGGCTTCTTTGCCTACCAACTCCACAAGGGAACAAGTGAGATGACCACAGGAAGCATTTCAAAATGTCACGGAACACCAAAACACTTGGCAGTGTCATTGAAGCAAAAAGGATTCCAACAGCTGTGTGTGGCGGTGCACATCTGCAATCCTAGCACTCTGGGATGCTGAGGTGGGAGGACCACAGTATGAGCACAGCCTGGAAACGTAATGACTTAGCAAAACAGTTTCAAATAAAAAAGGTCAGGTATGTCGTTCAGCACCAAGGCCTTGTGTTGGACCATCCCTGCAGTTCCTGGATACCCAAGCCCACCCACTGGGAAGGACCTCTGCGTGGCCTACCTCAATCTCAGGCCCTCCAACCCAGCGGACCGCGGGCAGGCTGTTCTGCAGCAGCAAGTGGTTCGCCTCATCATCAAAGCCCCACTGGCAGATGGCCAGGTTGGCACCGGTTTCTTTAATCTGGGAAAAGAAGAGCCTCAGTCAGGGAAATGAAGGCACGTGTTCTTGTCACAGGCTTGAGGCATGGGAGCTGCATGGTGGGATGTGAAAGGTAGACATAGGGATGTCTGCTATTTCTGTCAGTTTCAAATTATAAATAATGAACTTGTATCAGTGAGACCCACCTCATTTTCCAATTACACTTTAAAATGTTACCGTAAGTAGTTTGTACTGAGCCCTGTTACAGTGAAGCAAAAAGACACACGGACCAAACTGATACCTCCCCTGAAGACGGTTAACGGGCCTGCTCTAACACCCCCAAAGCTGCCTGTGTGTGGAACAAGACCAGATAGCAAGAACATGCACTTCTCTGTACCCTGCTTGTCTCCCCTGTGCAGTCAATTCCAAAGACAACAGATGAGGACTAATCTAGGGCCCAAGAGGCAGGCCTGCTGCTAGGAAGACCCTGTCCCCAGTGCCTTTCCCAGGAAGACAGATGACCAGGATGGGGCCATCCCTCCAGTGGCAATCCCCTGTGAGGACGGGACACTGTCCCATAGGTCTATGGCTCCATCTCCGCCCAAGCATCAAAGGCCACATACCACTTCTGGCCCTCTACTCCTGGCTCCCTGGAACCCAGCTGCCAACATTGGATCTTGAACTCCATGTTTCCATCACATTCCTGCTGGGAACAAACTCTGGCTCTTCCAGGAAAGACCTGCTCCAGATTCCTCCTCAAATGGTGGCTCTTGTTCCGCACACATTCAAAAAGGAACACTTCTTGCCCCTCACAGTGGCCCACAACATGTTTCTCCCATGTGCCTTTCATATATTCCGTCCCCAAAGGCAGGAGCTTAGCCTTGTAATCTACTCTTATGCCCACTGCCTACAACAGGACGTGGCATGTAGTGGGAACATAAAATGCACTGGGAGGGAGTAGTTCAGTAAGTTCTTTTATTTTTGTGATAAATACTATCTAACCAAAATCCTCATTCAAGCACTCTCAAGTACTAGTGTTTTAAATTTCTAAGGGCAGATTCTCAGAAGGGGAAGTGCTAAGTCAGTGAGTATGCACACTTATATTAACAACCAAGGGAAAAACACTAAGACGTCAATAAAACCATACGCTGGCCTGTTTCAGACAAACACTGGGAGTATCACAAGTGTGCCCTCATTTAATTCCTCTGACTTGAAAACTCTTACTTAACCCAAGTGTTCTGGGAGGCTGAACCAGCTGGACAACTTACCAAAACCATGTCTCAAAATCAAAAATAATAATAAGCTGGGGAAGCAGGTCAGTAGGACGACCCTGGACTCCATCCCCAGTACCACAAAAACAAAATGAAACAAAAATCAGTAAAAACTGGCTGGGGCTACAGCTCAGAGGGGCGGCTCTGGGTCCAATCCCCAACATCAATAAAATGAATGAATGAATAAATGGTTCTGTTCCCGGGTACAACCAATAGCTTAACTGCAGCTAAGGGCGCAGCTCTATAAGGCATCCTGTGCGCATGACTGCTTTAAGACAAATCTAGACTTTCCCTTATACTTTTCTATGCCATTTGACTCTGTGTTACGTATTATTTTGATGACTTTAACTGGACAAAGACTACACTGCATGGCATCTGTAGCTACACGAGCTGACTGTCACCAAGATGAGACCAGGCTGGTGCCAAAGCCTAGGCTCACCGAGCCTGGCCGCACCCTAGAGAGCAGTTTCGGCAAGGATCACTAAGCCTTACTTGCTGAATCATCTCTTCAAACTTCTCTTTCTCATACTTCTGAAGGGCTTTATAGTCTTCCACAGAGGTCACATCCAGCTTGTGCTTCGTCTTTGGTTTCGGTGGTTCAAAAGGACAAGTGAGGATTGCAATCTTGGCATTTTCCACTTTCTATGGAGACAGGCAGAATGTTTCATTGAATGCGATGCATATACGCACCACATCTTCAACACAGATGTAGTTTCTGGGTATCTCCATCGTCTCAGGCTTACCTTGGGCATCTGCGGGTGACTGAAGTCTTTATCCACAATCACACCCTTGATCAGCTTGGTGTCCTCCAGCCGGCCACCCACTTTTCCTTCTACTTTGATGAGTTCAAAGTCAACATCTCTCCGCTCCATATCTGCCACAGTAAGGACGGCATTCACGGCAATCTCGGCCATTTGCCGGTGACAGCTGTTAATCCTGGTAGAAACACACAGAACAGCTCACAATCACTGCAACCAAAGCAGAGCTCACTGTATGATGCAACACTAAGCCAGCTTACCATACTGGTGACGTTAGGTGTTTCCCACAAAGGAATGCCATTATGGCCTGCAATTTTAATAGTGAGAGGCAGGATTCTCTGCCATGGATCCAAAGATTCCAAAGGAAATCACAAGCATGGATGGGATGGGGAAAAAATTCCATCTTCATTGTCTAACTGAAACTTACGATTTCCTTTCTGAATAAATGTACTTGCACTATAGCAGTGACTCAGATTTCACTACTTTTAAATACCACTCCTGCACTCAAGACTGAGGCAGGAGGACCCAAGTTCAAGGTTACCTTAGGACTACATATGGAGACCCTGTCTTAAAAAAAAATAAAAAGGGGATGGTTCTTGTTTTTAAGAGTTAAGAAGCATTTGAACACTGTGCAATAAGTTTAGAGTTCAAGAAAATCACAAAGGAAAATTGAGTACTTGAAATACATTCATATCTGAAATCTTAAGTTACCCAGAAAGATAATCAAAAACCTAAAATTGTCAGTATCCCAAGAAGGTGACATATAGTGTTTTGCTTTATGTTGGATTTATTAGTATTTAGTCATATGGATTGAACATGTTTTGCTGTAAAGACCTTTATTTGGGTCTTATAAAAAGTTACAACTAGAGCACTCTAAACTCATAAAACGATACTTACAAATTCCAATCAATAAGACGTCTCCTTCTGTGAGAGGATAGTGCTATGCTGTGGTAAGGCCACTCTGGGGCAGCAGCCCTTACGTGGGAGCCAGTTGCCCCCAGCCTGAAACTCACACTGCTATGGGTCTTTTCTCACTTCTCTGTGCTAGTAAGATCACCCACCCTGTTTGTAAAACTACCACATACTAAATTAAAACATCCTGAAAAATGTTGTTCTTTGAAAGTGTAACATTTACATTATTTTTTACAATGGCAAGAGACCACGTTTCAATCACTGTTCAATATGACTGCATGCCCAAGGCTGGTGAGGGCACCAGAACGACACCTATATATCTGACTCAGCAGTAAACCTACAAATAGCAGTTTCATGCAAACATGGAAAACCACCTGGGAAGTTGATTTCAACATTGCCCATCCTTATCAAATTAAAATTTTGGGCCACTAAACTTGCTTGCTAGGTGAATAAAAAGTAGAACCGCCTTTCCCCTAAATGACTTCTTAGGAAAGAAATGACAGCAGGGTTACCAAAATGTAGGACAATGACCACACTAGTTCCAAACCACAAGTGATCACAGTGTTGCCTCTAGAACAGGTGACAGACGATGCATCCTCTTAATGCCAAACCGTAACGCGCTACCACATGACACGCACACTTTGGAGCCCAGCGTAGTCTTTGCAGTCTGGATCAGGGGTTCAGTGTCCTTCATGTCCACGAGGACACTGTCGCTGACCTTGTCCAGGTGCTCGATGGCAATGCGGGCAGCCTGCTCATAGCCGTCGGCGATTCTGATGGGATGAATGCCTCGGTCCAGCAGCTGCTCGGCTTCCTCTAGCAGAGCTCCAGCCAGAACTGTAAACGGGGCAGCAATCAGTGGAGGGAAGGATGCGAGTCTATTACTGCGTAATCAATACAACTTGGACGCTATCCTGGAAATAAGGGAGTTTCAGAGTTCAGGGAATATAACCCTAGAAACCATAGCTATCAATTACTGGACGGCTTCCTGTTTTGTTCCATCCCAAATCTACTCTCTCCTGACAGATGAACATTCAATATTCAGTAACTAAAAAACACAGCGCAAGAGTAGTATGCTATTAGGGGAGATATAATTGATTCCTGGCCAGGGACTTCTGAGAAATCCTGGTGTGAAGAGGATGTGCCAATTTATTATTTATTCATCACCAACCTTCCCTTATTCCCCTTGTTTTGTGCCACAGACAAGCTCATGCTACCAGTTTCCTACCTGCTGCTATCCAAGTACACTCAAGGTAGTGTCTGACACGCACCAGCATCCAAAAACCCCCTTGCTGAATCCGAGAACACAAATTAGCCACAGGAAGGGTAACTTTAAAGATGGATTACCTCTTCAGTTTTCCCCACTTTTCAAAACTGTAAATAATTAAAATCTTTGGGAAAAACCAATTAACTTTCTGTGTTTTCCCTACATGGGCATTCAACCTCATTTTCTATTCAACTGTTCTGAAAATCAGGTGAGAAAACACGATGTCACCATTTCCCTACTTCAGCACATGGTGGAGCTGGGACACTCTCTTACACAACTGCAGTGCAACTGCCACACTCTGGAAGCTGAACACTGATAGAGCAGTATTCCGTTCTGTGGGATCCAGGACCAACCCGGCCCCCGCGACCATCTCAAATGCTCTTTACAAAACCACAATGTATGCAACCTTTGACTGCCCACTAGAGAAAGTTACGATAAAAAATATAAAAAACGATGGATTAACTATATTATTTTACACATGGCAGTTAGAAGAGATAAATTATCTCTTCACGCTACATGGGCCACACAAGTCAAAAGGTGGGGCACCCAGGCTCTTCAGCTTAAACAATGAATTGACCAGCCCTAATCAAAAATGACACATCACAGGGGGGTTGTCTGTTCTTGTTCAACTCCTCCACTGCTTTCCTCTCTATGTGGCAAAGTCATGACCACCTGTTTTGTACCATTCTTCTTGTCCGATTTCTTCCTTGTGATTTATTCACAAAAAATTTCTCTATGCCATTTTATCTTTGTGGGAAATTTCTTTCTTTCTTTGGTTTGGAGACAGGGTCTCACCTTGCAGCCAGGCTGGTCCTGAACTCACCATGAAGTCCAGGCTGGCCTTGGACTTAAATCAATTCTCCTGTCTCAGCCTCCCCAGCACTGGGATTACAGGTGTGCGCCACCATGCCCGGCTTCTGTGGTGCTGGGTAAGTGAATTCGGTACTTGCAAAAGCTTTAACCACTGAGCCATTCCTCCAGCCCCTTTGTGGGAAATTTCTAATCACATCTCTTAAACGGGAAAAGGGTGTTTTGTCTCTTCTTACCAACGACTCCGGTGGTCCCATCTCCAATTTCATCATCCTGGGATTTGGACAGCTCGACCATCAGTTTGGCAATCTGATGATCCACGTCCATCATGCTTAAAATGGTGGCACCATCGTTCGTCACAGTCACGTCGCCGTCTTTATCTACCATCATCTTATCCAGTCCTAAACAGATGACAGTATAGAAGGCCTGTGGGTAAAACCAGCTCCCCTCTCCCCAAAAGCTGACTAATACCAAGACCCACTATGAAACCAAACCTAACTCTCTTGATCCGGTCCTTAGCTGTGCAATTTATGAGAAAAAAAATTCAACATAAATAAAATTACATACACAAAGACATTTTTAGGTTGGCTAACCTAAAACAACACAATGTAAACCAACTAAATGGGTAAAGCCAGAGAAATGGCAAAAATGAAGTATGAATCTCAGAAGATAATAGATGCAACTCAGAAAACGTTAATGATATGGCATCAACTGAGGAAAAAGGTCTGATTTAAAATGATAAACATATTAATATTTTATGTAAGGACACTGGGACACCATCCCTCCCTACTTCTAAGAGGCTGTACTGACTATTCTGTAATTTGAAATTTTTGCTACAATATAACAACTGTTAAATGCTCACCATTTGGTCCAAGGGATGTTCTCATTGTATTTGCTACAGCCTTTGCAGCCAATATATGAGACTAAATAAAATAAACAGAAAAAGCAATTATTCAGTCATATCAAGTTAGGTAAAAGCACACAGGCGATGATTATCATCCACATACAACACATCTCTGCCCTACAAAGATTCTACACTCAAGAGGCTACCAATAGGTCTAGCTCTACTTGTGGTAATATTTACAACTGCTGGCTTTAGTAGGCAATTCTTATGTAAAAAAAGAGAAGCAAATGTCTTCTGTTTTCATTTAATTCTCAACACATCAAGGAGGCACGTTACTTTACCAGCCCATTTTATAGTTGAGAAAGTTGACATTCTTGACTCCATAATCCTTGCAGAACCCAACTATAAAAATGCAACACCTTGAACTTTTGCACTATAGCCTACTATAGAAACACATTCGTGGGACCAATGTATGATCCATTCACAGAAAAGTCATCTGTGCTTGTTAAAAGTTTTAAAGAAAGACTAATTTTCAAAGATGGAAACACAGTGTAAGAATTGAGTAGCAGTAACTTTGGAGGCATTTAATCAGGTATACTGCATTTTTAAACCCGTGTGGAAAATCTTCTCCAGTCAATTGGATGTCCCAATTACAATGAGATCAAGGTTAGCTGCTGGGAATATTAGAATAGCTAAGTTAACCTGGTTTTTCCTTTTCTCTTCCTTTAGCTACCAAACTAACACAGGTATAAAAAGAGTTAGAGAATTAGGCAACCAGAGGACAAGCCACAAGGTACTTTGCCCTCCTCCACCAAGTGGCCAGGAAAGCAGATTCACTTCTTTCTCTTTCCAGAGAAGAACAAGCATCACAGCTCAGCTTCGTTGTGCAGTAAAGAGGATCACAATGGCTGGACCAGGGACTTGCTTGTTTTTGGTCTGTACATTTTTAGGAGCCAACTCCTTCCTAAGCCAAGCACTGCCTGCATTTTTAAGGCAAATGACTAAGTGGTGAAATGTCCTGCAACTTAAAGAGTCTCAACAAAATACGTCTAAGACTCTAAATGCTGGGCTGGAGTATATAGCTCAGTAGTTAGAGCACTTGACTACCAGGTGGAAGGCCGAGTTCGATTCCCTACCACTACTATGCCAGGCCTGGTGGTACAGGCCTGTAATCCAAGCACTTCAGAGGCTAAGGCAGCAGGACTGCTTTGAGTTCAGGCCAGCCAGGGACACACAGTTCAGAGCATGACTTTGTCTCAAAAAGACTCTAAATGCCAAGGGAAAAGTATTTTCTGAAGAAAAAGATACAGCTTTTGAATTTCAGAGTCAAGGTGTCCAAATGTTTTAGATTATGACATTTTGCTTAGTACTGTCTTCAATTTTGCATGTGTTTGATCCCCTCTTAAACTCAGTTGGAAGTTGCATGAGAACAGGAACTCCATGGGTATCCTTAAACTATCCAGAGCAACCAGTTCTTAGGAGGTAGGAATGCTCACATGACTGCCCAACATGCCTTAGGGCTTAATTTTCACATTCTAGGAAAACAAACAATATGCTTCAATGCAACTTGTGGTCAGGTCCATCAATTTACAGAGAAAACTTTTGGACCTCAGAGGTGTTACAGCAAACAAGCTTCCTGGCTGAACACTCTCCGGACAGCCACCTGTCAAATCTGGGTCAACAGTATCCAAACATAAAAGGCAACAGAAGCTTAAAAATTCTTTCTCATCTGCACCGTCACTATGCTGGTACTTCCTCCAATGTCTCCTTCCTCCCTTCCTTTCCGTTACTGCGCATGCTGGGCCAGTGCTCTACCACCGAGCTCCACCCAGCCCCAACCTTACCTTCTGTTCTTGCCATCACCAGCCTAACCCAGCTCCCAGGTGCTCCGCTGAATCCCAAGGTCTCCCATCTCATCTCCTCTCCCTTACATTCACCAGTTTTCCCAAGCACATTGCTCCTATGACACCTGGCGCCACACAACTGAACTTAAAGCATCTATTTTTTTCTTCAAAGCCCCACAGAAACCGAGACCTAGCTTCTTTCCAGTAAGAATGGTCTACGCTTGACGCCAAACGTGCCTTCTGATCCGAGAGATATAAACCCATTATATCTGAACAATTCCCGCCCCCCCCCCCGCCCCCACAGGTTCTTGCTCTGTAGCCCAAGCCAGCCTAGAATTCACAGCAATCCTCCTGCCTCAGCTTTCCAAGTGCTGGAATTATAGGCTATTATATGGTGCTAAAAGATCAAACTTAGGGCCCTGGGTTTCCTAGGCAAGTTTTCTAATCAACGAGTTATGGCCCCAGGCCTTGAACGACTTTCTAAAGCAGCTCAAATGAGCATGTTCAGTTCACCCCACTTGGCATATCCAAAAGTTCATTTGGTTGATGAAAATACTGGCGATCCTTAAAGTACACTCTGAAAGGTATGTCTTTAGGGAGGAATTTTTATTTATTTTTTAGAGGCAGTATTGCTTTGTAGTCCAGACTGGTCCTGAACTCACTGTAGGCCCAAATGGTCTTGAATTCACAGCAATACTTATGGTGGAATTTTTATTCAAAAAAAATTTTTTGAGACAGGGTCTTGCTCTGTAGCCCAGGCTGGTCATAAACACACTATGCAGCCCAGGCTATGCTGTACTCACGGCAATCTCAAGTGCTGGGATTACAGGCATGCCACACCATGCCGGCTTATGTGGTGTAGGGGAATTGAACTCAGGGCCTTGCACTTGCTAGGCAAGCAAGAGCTCTAACCACTGTGCCATTCCTCCAGCTCTACGGAGCAATTTTTAAAGGATAACGATCCTAGGGAAATAATTCTTAGCCAGGGGCACTTTTTCCCCCAGGAGGCAACTGACAATATGTAGACACCTTTTTTAAATCATCAAACTGTGCATAAGGATGCTACTGGGATGAAGTGGGTAGAGGCCAATGAAACTGCTAAACATCTGCTGAACTCCTGCACAAGTTAGTCCTCACAATACACAATGACCTGGCCAAGGCTGAGAATGCTACCTTATACCACTGGCTTGGAATCAGAGAGGAGGGCTTCAGTCGTGACCTGTTCTTCAGTAGTTATGTGATCTTGGGCAATGTTTCGACTACTCTGATCCCAAGCTTCCAATTCTGTAAACAAATACACGTATCTCAGAGTGTGAGGCCTACAGGCAATAACCTACGCAGTCAGTACAATATGACAATGCAAAATAATTGGTAGCTTTCACTATATTGTTAAATCTGCTGCGTTAGATGTTGCTTTACTTGCAAGTGGCTTAAAGTAGAAAATGAAATTGAGTATGTATACTGCAAGTAACTTGGAATTTCCTCGCAGGGGAAAAAAGATACTAATCATGTATCGCGGTTCACTGCTCAGTATCTACCTACCTACCAACCTACTCACCTATCATTTATTTAAGACAGGGTCTCGCTCAGCTGTTGAGGCTGATCCTGAAGTCACTATGCAGCCAGGCTGACCTCAGCCTCCCAAGTGAAGGGATTACAGGAGTGTACCACCATGCCCAGTTTATGTGGTGCTGGCTGAACCCAGGGTCTTGAGCTTGCTGGGTAAGGGCTTTAACCACTAAGCAACTCCTCCAGCCCGCCAGCCACATTATTTAATACTTGTGTTCCTCGCATAACCAAGGAACTATGTGCACTGGGAAACCAGGTTCAGAAAGTTTGTGTAACCAGCCAAAGTTGAACAGCATGAGAGAACTGTATTATTTCTAACTCCACTGAGAAATAAAACCTATACTCCGGTTTCTCTTCAGATCATTTAAATCTTCCATCTTTTAGGGAAAAAAATAAAACCACAGGAAAGCAAGTTAGCAGGTACACCTAAAACCTGGCGTCACTTTTCGCATCTTCCCTCTCCCTCCTATGCCCTCGCTGTACTCCCTGCTTTCCCGCGCTCCCGCCGCTAGAACGGATTGTGTTCCACCCAATAAACTGCCACTAGGTTTCCCTGCCCCAATATCGACTTCATCCCTCGCCCTATCCCTGCTCAAAGGCCGTCCTCTATCAAGTATTGAAGCTCTCCCACCACCTCTCCCTGCGTCCATTTCCACACTAATCTGATCACACAACACCTCAGATTATGGTTGGCCCCTTCAGGCCTGCAAATTATTTTTCTCCCTCAAAAATTTATTCAGTTTTACGACACCACACTTAGGAATATGCCACACCTAAGAGCATTCAGAAACGGAGTACTCTACAAAAGATTAAACCTCTACGAGTGACGAAGCAAAAGGGCCTGCGTTTGTCTGGGGGCTGCCGCGGGTCCGTCAGCTGCAGGTGACGATGCACCGCCACAACCGGTGGGACACAGGCTGCGTTCTGCGCGTTTTCAGAGCGCACTTCAAGGTAGCACCGGGTGGACTGCGGCCGCCCCACCCAGCTCCGAGGGGTGCTTACAGGCCATCCTAACCTGCCATATTCGTACTAAAGGCTTATAGGTCGGCTTCCCGCGAGCTCAAGGAGTGGGGCGCGCGACTGGATACGACAGCGGCTCTCAGAGAGACTTCTCGCCCTTTCGGACAGCACATGGCAGGACCGCGCCTACGCCTGCGCAGGGACAGAGTGACTGCTTCAGCGGCCTCCCCGCATTCCGCTGCAAGCGCGTCCCCAGCCGTTACCTTCAGGGCCTCTAGTCCCGTAAGTCGAGTCTTGCGGTCCTGATCTTTGATGATGAGGAAAGGGCGCCCATATTCATCAAAGGCGAGGGTCCCCACAGACGCCATAGTGTAACAGCAGGCCTTAGCCGCAACAGGCGGAGACGGCGCCGGGACTGAGGAACACGCCAGCCTCTCGGAGGCGGGCTGAACAGATCGCGCATGCGCCGTACAGGACCGGCGAGACTTATTTTTCAACCGTGACTAATTTAACTCCAGACAGTACCTTCTGGAATCGGCGTCCTTTGGAAACTTCTATGATTCAGGAAGCTGTAGAGTGGGGGGATTCGAAAACACAGAGGTAACTTAGCACTACAAGTCAATGGTAGCCAGAATTTTGTCATTTATTAGAACTTTATAATTGAGGCTTTCCAAATAATGGGTCTCAATTAGCAACTCACTTAGTTAAAACATTTTCTCCCTTCTTCCCGCCCCGGCTCCGAGGAGATGGTAGAATCCACTTCCGTAGTTCTTTCTCCGGGAAATCTCGCGATGGAGCGAGGAGAAGGTGAGGATGAGTCGGCATGGCGGCTTCCTGTGCCAGAGAAAAGCGGGTTAGCGATGGTTTAGGGTGTGAGGCGGGGGTTATGGAGGGATTCCTGTTCAATTGAGGTTGCCATCTTTGTCGGTGAAGTGCTTCAGCGCGGCGCGTCTCCGTCCCGCGCTGCCCTGGGTCGTGGGCCTTGGGTGGTCTGTTAGGACGGCTCTGTTTACCCGGGACTTAAAGCGTTGTAGAGCAAATGACTGTTGTGGTCACGATTTTAGGTTTAGGATTACTAGACTCCGTGCCTGGATTGGAACCACAGCCAGACCACATACTGTCTTTGGAGGAGTTATTTGAACTTTTTGTGCTGTAGTGTTCGTGCATGCGAAAAATGACTCAAGGGCCGCTCTAAGGATTCAGGAGGAAGTGTGGCTGGTCCTTATAACCGCACCTCTATTTAAGTGTTCGTTGAGTAAACCCCCATTTTGCCCGTGTAACTTGTTTATACGGTTAGCAAGAGACTTAACAGCCAACTACTCGGAGTCCCACTTTTAATTTTAATTTTTTTTTTTTTTTTGGACTTCAGATTGAACCCCGGACCTTTACTGTGAATTACATCTCCCGCCCTCTTAACCCGCCCCCCTGTTTTTTAAATAATATTTTTAATTTTTGAGACATGGTCTCGCCAGGTTGCCTAGGGTCAGTTGGAAGTTTGAGATCTGCCTCCCTCAGACTTCCAGAGTGCCTGTGTTATAGCCATGCACCACATCCTTGATTTTTTTTTTTGAAGCCTTATGCCTGCCTCAGCTTCTGGAGTGCTGGAATTACTGGACCTGCTGCCACCACACAAGACCCACTCTTAACCTCTGTGTATTGCTGTCTCAGAATATCTTTCCTTATCCCTGGCAAGATAGTACTTTACTTAGATGCATTATGAATTTCCAGCCTTTCTTCACCCCATGCCAGAGGACTCGGACTTGCTCAGGTTGTATCACCTCAGCTTTTTTAGCCACGCGGTAGGTGTTGAAATGATAGGTGTTGAAATTATTGCGTGCATTGTAGTGTTACAGAGTTTAACCCTTGCCTGAAGGCTGAGCATTGGCTTTGTCATTGGATGGTTGGGGGTACATTTAGCTATCCAAATATCCAGCCCACTGGCTTTGATACTGGAGGGGCATTTTATTTATTATTTCTTTAATCATATTTTTGCCGAGGACTGGGGGCATAGCTTAGCAGTTAAAGCACCTGCCTAATGTGTACAAGGCCCTAGGTTTGTTTTCCCAGCACCACAAAAGCCGAACAGGTGGTGCATGTATGTAATCCCAGCTCTTAGCAGGCTGATGCAGGAGGATTGCTGTGAGTCTGAGACCAACTACGTTGTTAAGGGTCTGCCTAAACTACAGAGCAAGACCATCCCAACTATATATGTATATTTTACTGATAAGAAATAATGAGATTCATGATTGTATATGGGCACATGGATAGAATAGGTTGATTCCAAGTGCATTTTAGATTTTGTAGTAGGGTTTCATTTCACTTGTGCTTGTGTAAACCACTTTAGTTGCTCTGAAAAGTAGAAAATGCCTAATGCAGTTTTCTGTAGTTTATTTTCTGTCAACTCCCTGCATATGTGGGCTTTTTCCCTTAATAGCTAATATAAAGCTAAAGGACTTAGATGACCTTAGAATAGAACAAAAAAGGGTTCTTAGGGAGTTCTCAGTGTGGTTATTAAACTAGCATGCATACATACATACGTACACAGTGAAAAGCCCTCAGGTGTGGTGCCCTTCAAATATAAATCCCAATTTATGTATGCTTACTTTGAACCAGAGTCTTGCTAGGTTCCCCAGGCAGGATTTGAACCTGCTGTCTGTCCTTAGCCTTCCAAGTGCTAGGATTATAGCTGTGCACCACCATGACTGCCTCAAAAACTCACTTTAAACATGTGACAACTTCCATCAGGCCAGTTCTTAGGTCCTGCCCTTTTATCTTTGGCTCAAGCTTGACCAGGAGCCCTGAGTACATTTATATACATCTTGGCACACCTGCTTCTAGCTTCACCCAATCTCTGTCGGCCCTTGAAAGTTGTTCTCATCCCGTCCCAGAAGTCACTAAGCAGGCAGGGCTGGAGACAGTGAATCAGTGGCACCACCACTCCTTTTCAGTGGCATGGTTTGATGTTCTGAAGAACACATTTACTTAAACCACAGTAAATAGCTTCACAAATCTACACACAGTCCATTAAAAAGATTTGTAGAAATATCCTGGATTTAATTTTGAATTTCAGGAGCTGGTTTTCACTGTAAAAATCAATACACCTTTTATTGAGTGGAGCTAACAGTATAATTGCATTGGGTTTACTTAGTAATGTCTTCAAAACCTCAGGAAAGGGATATAGATACTGTTTTATACATATAAGTCTTTGTGCAGCTACAAAACTTGTAAACATAACTTGAGAAGGAAAATTTAGGGATTTTTGTCAATGGACACACTGCTGCTGTGTTACTTTTTTTTTTTTTTTTTTGGTAGAAACAGGTAACTGCAGTGGCTTTGCCAAAAAAGCTTCATTCCAGTGCACACGGAATAAAATACATTCCGGCACTCAAAGACTGCTGCCTTCTTGTTAACCTGCCCCCTCTGCACCGTCAAGGATTCCCCTACCTTTCATGTGTCTGTCCCAAGGCTTGCTTTTGCTTTTGCCACCAGCTTAAATTCTGTCTCTCCCACTTCCGAGGTCATCCTGTCTTTGGGATTCAACTTCCCTCCACCTCAGCAGATGGTCCCACAGTGTTCTGTGCCTGTCGCAGCCTTTCTCACTGCTTGCGAGTGTCTGCCTCAGCTGGTCCCCCCATTCTCACAGCCTAGAAAAGAGGCCGTGGGGACCAGGTTTCTTTTATTTCTTGCTGGTTAAATGGAAGGATATGTGTCTACAGAGGTGAAATTTGGATCACCTGGCTTGTGTGTGTTTAATAACCTGTTAGCAGATGAGTAAAAAGTTGTGGAGTATCCATACAGTGAAATGTCACTCGGTCACAAAAAGGAGTAAGACACTGATAAACGGGGTCTCAAGCATCCAGGTGTAGTAGCGCATGCCTGAAGCCCAGCTACTCTGGTGGCTGAGCTGGAGGATCCCAAGCTTGAAGCCAGCCTGGACAACTTAGGCCAGGTCAGGCAAATTAATAGGACCTTGTCTCTAAATAAAAATTTCAGAAAGGCTGGGGTTTTTGCTCAGTGGCAGAGTACTTGTGGGTTCAGCCTCCAGTACTGCACGCAAGCTCCCATACAACAAAGGTACAACCTACATGAATTTATTTTATTTTTTTTTTTTGAGCTAGGGTCTCGCTCTGTAGCCCAGGTTAGTCCTGAACTCACTAGCCCATGCTGGCCTCAGATTCATGGCAGTCCTCCTCCCTCAATCTCCCAAGTGCTGGGATTACAGGTATGCGCAGCCATGCTTGGTTTACACAGTGGAGAATCAAACTCAGGGCCTTGTGCTTACTAGGCGAGCACTCTAACTGCTGTGCCATTCCTCCAGTCCCAGCCTAGATGAATCTTGAGGATATGTGAAGTGAAGAAGTCAGTCACAGAAGACTTGATCCTGCTCCTATAATCCAGAATAGGGGACTCTGAGACAGAAAGTAGGTTAGTGGTTACTCAGGGGCAGAGTTGCATATTGGCGTAGTGGATGGGTTGTTGCAAGCTGAAGGACAGGCTTCTTGAGGTAATGAAAATATCCTAAAATTGGTGTTAGGTCCACACGTGAATAAATTAAAAACCACACGTGAACATATTAAAAATGTGAATTATAGTACTTGGGGAGGCTGAGGCAGGAGGATTACCATGAGTTTAAGCCAGCCTGGACTACCGAACAAGAGCCTATCTCAAAAAAAAAACCTTAATGAATTATAAATTGCTTATTGTATGCATATGAATTATATCTCAGGAAAGCTATTAAAAATGAGAGTCTTCTCCAGAAAGATAGTGTTAAGTAGGGTAATAGCAGTTAATAGCCAACCTTTAGTCTCCCAGGCCTGTGCTGCATTCTTTGTATACCGTTATTTTGGCAGTACTGAAGATGGAACCCAGGGCCTTCACACTGACTTATGTTCTCAGGCCAGTTTTTGTTTCTGATTTTTGAGACAGGGTTTCACTAAGTCACTGGGTTGCCCAGGTTAGACTTGAACTTGAGGTTCTCTTGCCTCAGCTTCCCAGAGTACTGGCTTTACAGGCCTGATGCATTTTTAAAATTTTTATTTATTTTGAAACAGGGTCTTGTTCCGTAGTTCAGGGTGGTCTTGAACTCACTATGGAGCCCAGGCTGGCCTCAAACTCAGAGCAGTCCTCCTGCCTCAGCCCCCTGAGTGCTGGGATTACAGACATGTACCAGTGCACCTAGTGACCGAGCCCGCTCAGTCAGTCAACGGGAACTCGAGAGGGGGAGTGCAGATTGAAGAATACATGGACTCTTGCAAGGGCAATAGACACTTTATTAGCTACAGCCTTCCTTTGATACCCTCCCTTGCCTTCCAGCTTGTTAACAGAGCCGTCCCGTGTTTCAACACCTGGCTTAAATTTCAAACAGTAAACAAGCAAAACAACACCTGACTTAAATTTCAAACAATAAACACTTTGTGGAAAGGAACTCAGCCAAGGTCAGCAATTGCTGAGGCTCTCAGGCCCTGAGGGCCCCAACAACCTAGTTTATGTATGTGATGCTGGGGAATTGAACTCAGGACTTTATGCTGGCTAGGCAAATGGTCTGATTGCTGTACTGTTCCTCTAGCCCCCTGGAGTGTTATTTTTAGCTGTTTGAGTAATGAGAATTATATGATTGTTGGATTTAAAAAAAAACTTCTAAGTTGTGAGGAAAGTATGGATTGATTATTCAGCTGATTGTTATTTTTAAATCTTCTGTTAAGCAGAGCATGCCTTAGTAAAAACTTAGCTAATGTTAAGCAAGTGTTGTTAAGTTCTGAGACCCTGGAACTGACTCCTCCCTCCTCAGCACCGTGGTGTTGGAATGCCCACGGAATGCCTGTGTGTGAGGATGACACATTTCTCGCACTGCTGTAGCCTCCGTGCTCCTCCATGCGGCGCCAGCATCAGAACTGAAAGCGCCGAGCTTTGGCTTCCTGTCAGGCATTATCACACTTTCCTAATTTTTTCCATTTTCTTAATATGTATATGTATGATACATAATGTTTACACTGAACTTGACTATTTTGTGCACATATACGTATCATGTCAAAATTAAAACCCCATCCCCTCCCCCTTGTTGACACTCCCACATCCTCCCCCAATACTGTTTCACCCCAGTCACTAGTCCTTGTGGCAGACATTTAACAGCCTCCGGCCCCCAAGTTGGTTCTCCACTATGAAACCCGATTCTCAAAATATATTTTCGTTAGCATATATTCATATTGCAAAATACCAGATTTCAGCATGGCGTCTTCATACAGGCATGTAACTTCTTTTGACCATATTTGTCCCTCTGTTAGCGTTCTTGACACTCTCCTCTGCTGTCCTTATCCCTTGCTCTTGTCTTAGAGTGGTCTCTACTTTCATGTTGTATTTTGATTCTCCATATTAGGGAAGACATGTTATTTGTCTTTCACTTAACACGATTATCTTCAATTCCATCCATTTTCTGCAAAAGATGTAATCTCATTCTTTATGATTGGATAATACCCCGTTGTGTACATGTAGCATGTTTCTTTATTCGTTCTCCTGTGCTTGGACACCCAGGCTGGACTGTGTCTTGGCTGTCATGAGTTGTGCAGACCTAAATGCGGCTGTGGGGTGTCCCAGTAGGTCACCAACAGTGCGCCTGTGCATCATGTGTCCCCGACTGTCTCCTGAGGGCCTTGCCTCCAGCCACTCAGTTCATCTTCATGACCTGTGACCCCCACTTTGCAGATGAGGAAATGGTGCCTCAGCAAGGAGAAGCGATGTGGGGTCACACTGACAGTAAGGTGGTGGGGCTGGCCTGTGGCCTTACCTGGCTTTAGAGTGGTCCTGCTCTTCCTCCTGTGCTCTGCTCATTGATATCGGCTTTCAAATCTGTGTCAGTTTCACGTCCCATCGGGTGTGATTTATTTATTTGTTTGTTCGTTTATTTAACAGGGTCTTGCTCTGTAGTCCAGGCTGGTCCTGGAACCACTACCACTGTGTAGCCCAGGCTGGCCCAGAACTCAGGGCAGTTCTCCTGCCTCAGCCTCTTAAGTGCTGGGATTATAGGTGTGCGCCACCACACTGGGTTTTACGTGCTGTTAGGAATCAAACTTTGGGCCTTGCACTTCCTAGGAGAGTATTTTAACTGCTGTGCCATTCCTCCAGCCCCTCAAGGATGCATTTTAAAAGACAAAACAAGAGTCACCTCACTACTGGCAGAAGTGTGGGATAAAGCAAACAGACTCTAATAACTGATGCAGAGAAATGGGTGCTTCCTTAAACATCCACCCAAAGGATGCATTTTTAAGGGACAACACTCAAGGGGCGGATTTTTTAAGGTGGCACTCACTTCCCTTTGTCAGTTATTGGAGTCTGTTTGATTTATCCATACTTTTGGTAGTAGTGAGGAGGCTCTTGTTTTGTGTTCGGCACTGCTTAAAAAATTCTTTTTATTACCATACTTATTTAAGAATTGGATAAAACCTGATTTTTGTCTCTTCTGTTTCAACACTATCTTTACCAATAAGTTACAGACACCAAGCCAGTTTTGATGTGGAGTCCTCCCGTCTCTTCTTGAAATAGGATAATAATTAAACATTTTCATGCTGATTTATTTATGAGGTTTTCTTCACTCAGAACATACAGATGTGGAGTTTATGGTTTATAAAACTTGTACAAATAGACATCGAGCTGGTAAACTCCTAGGTAAGTTTGGATATTACTTTCTTAGGATGACTCCTGGGCGCACACTCAGTGTGTTGGCAAGAAAGGATTTTGGTCTTTCTTTAGTGTAGAGTCAGTTTCTCCAGATCACGTTGTCAGTGGAATTTAGAATGCATTTTTGACAACATCTTCCACTTAGAATTTAGGTTGTATTCAGCTGAACCATCCTTCTTTAAAAAGTGTGAGTTTGTGTGTCAGAATTGTAGAGAAAAGTGCAGTGTTGGATTTCAGCTGTGGTGATGATACCTGCATCTTCTGCTTGGTGTTCCTTCAGGTGCCTCCCAAGACACGCTTGGAGGAGAAAGCCCACCGGGCTGCATTCTGCCTGCAAGCTTGGAAGCCAGCAGTTTGAAGAAAAGCAGCTGGGGGTTCTTACTCACTGGTGTTGTCAGCGGGGCAGTAGTGGCCTTGTATGCCATAGCTACACCGTTTCTCACACCAGCCTTCCGCAAAGTGTGCTTGCCTTTTGTGCCTGCGACCTCCAAGCAGATTGAGAATGTTGTGAAGATGTTGCGTCACAGAAGAGGGTCGCTGGTGGACATTGGCAGCGGTGATGGGCGGATTGTGAGTTATACGCCAGTTTGGTTTCATCAGGGATGCAGAATTGTTAACATTTCATATTTCTTGTAAAGCTTATGTAAAGACTTGTCAAATCAGTCTGACAGTTTAAACAAGTGGTTGTTTCATTTTGTATTTGTTGGGTTAAACTGGTGGACCCCCAACGAGTATATGGAATTCATATTCCTCAGATTTAGTTTTTTCTCCTATCCAAGTAGTGACCGGACTCGACCCTGCTTAGCTTCTGAGATCACGGCAAGAATGGTCACGTTCAGGGTTGTATGGCTGTAGCCAGACTTATTTTTTTTCTTAAAGGAGGAAGTTCTCTGTATACATGCTAGATAAAAAGAGCAATTAATTGCTCATTGTCAGATTGCCCGTTTAAATTCTTGGGCCAATAGAGGTGGCATCATTAGAAGAAATGCTCCATTACGGAGTTTCTCAGTTATTTTTTTGTCTCTGTGACTCAATACCCGACATCTACAGGGAGGAAGGATTTGTTGTAGCTTACAGTTTCTGAAGGTCTCAGTCTGTTCATAGGTAGACGGCTGGAAAATGGTGGAATCACTTGGCGAGGCCACAGCTAGAGCCAGAAATGGAGCCTGTGTTTTGGAGACCAAGATCCTCATGGCAGCATGGCAGAACTGAAACAAGACTGGGAAGAAGGGTGGAACCAGCACCCACCCTCCAGGCCTTCACTTTGGGCTACATCCCCAGCCCATTTTAATTTTTGTTCTCAAGACAGGGTCTTGCTGTGTTGCCCAGCTTTACATTTGTGTTAGTGAACCTGTTGCCTGTGCTGCTTATTTTTACATTTTTACAGCACAGGTGACTGCTTCCATGTCTCTCTGTAATTGTACATTTATTATTCCTGTGGGGATAAAATCCAGTTAAATTAAGAAAGTGTCAGTGGTGACCTCCCCTTTAGCTAACAGAGCAGACTTGTAGCAACTACAGTTTACATTGATGCAGCCTACATATAAAGATGAGGCTACTGGCTCACGAGTGTCCCACAGTGGGCAAGGTGGCACCGTCCGCAGGTTTTATTTTGGTATTAAGCTGAAGAGTGAGGACTGCAGTCACACTGCGGGGGACTGGAGGGCCACACCTCCTCTACCAGCCCTGGGGACATAAACCGTGCTTTTCTGTGATTGTAAAATGGAGTAATGAGTAAGACACTGAAAAATTACTCAGGTTTTTAATTTTTAAGATTAAAAAATTTGTGCTAAAATATATGTACTCTGATACCATCTGGAGTGTCCAACTTTTGGCGTGCCTGGGCACGAGGAGGAATTGTGAAGATGAGTTGCCTTGGCCACATATAAAATGTCTGATATAGTTAATGTACATAGTAACAAAAAAACTGGAATAATTTTCATAATGCTTTAAAAAAAGTTTGCAAATTTGTGTTGGGCCACACTCAATGCCATCCTAGATCTCACATGGCTTGGACAAGCTTGTTTGCTATCATAGTCAATGCTGTTAAGTGCCTTCTCATTGTTCAAGCATCACACTGTCCGACTCATCACCCTTTCCCTCTAGTAAAACTGAAACTTTGAATTTATGATATAATTCCCTGTTCCCTCTTCCCTTCAGCCCCTGGGCACTACTGTGTTTATTTTTAAGAAATTGAGAGACACATGTATTAACCAGGGGGAAATTTTAAAGTCAGCATTGGAATCCTTCACGTACTTGAATGTGTCTTTGTGGTTTCTAAGGAAATAGTTTCTTTGTGGTATCATCTTTGGAAAAGTATAATAGGATGATAGCTCTGTGAGGGGGTCCCTTGAAGGGGGAGGGCAAGACAGATGGGCAGGGAGACCTGAGGACCACTCACCTTCACTCCCATCATTGCATCTCTAGTGACGTGCTGCACTTGACTTTATACAGACTTGCTCCGCTTAGTTTTACTTACTTTTAATTCAGAATAAAGATCATTAAACACTAAGGAAATCTGTAACCAATTGAGATTGTTCACTGACAAGTTGTTTCTATTGTATACTTCCTGAAACCATTCTCTTGGGCATAGCCATTCCATTATTGGTACATTAGACCACCTGGAAGGATGTAGCAGATTCTGAGCAGTTTCCTGTCAAATTTTTCAGAAACTGATTAAACCAGCATTGCATAGTTGCCCCAAACAACCCAAATACTGATTCTGGTACTTGAGATGAAGTCTTTGACAAAAATGAGAAAACTCAGTTCTGATGGGTTGGCCATTAGTTTGTCTACAAGTCACAGTACTTGGGGGACACTTTTTTAAGTGCTGTCTTTTTCAATGGGGATATTTTAGGATTATAAACAATAAATTGAGAATATGCATGTTGTTTGACCATGAAAATTAATTTTTATTCTCTTGAATAAATCCTGGCCTTTTTAGGTGATAGCAGCTGCAAAGGAAGGATTTGAAGCTGTTGGTTATGAGTTAAATCCATGGCTGGTTTGGTACTCCAGATACCATGCTTGGCGAGAAGGCGTGCATGGCTCTGCCAAATTCTATATTTCAGATCTGTGGAAGGTATGTAAAGCAGAGAATGGCCTTAGAAACGTTCTTTAAAATTTCGTTCATGATTAGTTTGACTGAAAGATGAATGATGTATTAAAATAAAAATTATTAAATTCCAAGTGAATATTTTGGCACCATGATACCTGTACACATTTCAATCTGATAGATTTTAAAAATAGACTCAACTTTAGAGTTTCACCTTTAAGTATTGGATATGAAAGGTCATGTGAATTCCAAGAATTTACTAATTTAACACATTCTTGTCCTTATTATGAAATGAGATTTTGCATCTCATTTGGAAGTCTTATAAATTATTCTTGATAAATGTTTAACTCTGTCTTCTTTGTGCGCATGTGTATGCATGTGTGTGTGTGTTTGTGTGCTTAAGGGACAAAGATAGTGATGGAGGAAAGAAGGAATCTGCTCTTTGTGCTATCATGGTTACTTCGTATCCTCATAAAAAATTAGGGTATATTTAAAAATTTATTTGTACTCTAAAAAATACCTTGTAATTTTGCTTTAGAAATACTCTATAAAATGTTTTTTTCTTAAGTAAGAACTTCCCATTGTATTACTGTAGCTTATAAAAATTCACTTGAGTTTTGCTTGCATTGTTTCTGTACTACGTATAACTAAACGATCTCTGTAAATAAGACTTTTATTGGGCAATAAGAATTTTGACTGGCAAAGCACTTTAACTCCCACTTTTTCCACTGTTGAAAGACCATTTTGTTGTGCTTTTTACCTAGTCTTTCGGAGAGGAGGAAGAGATTAGGATAGTAAGGATGGTTCAGCATGAAACAGGTGGCTCTGAAAGACTGAAAAAATGAAAAAACAAAAATCACGTGGCTCCACAATACCTTGTGTTCTTGCTAACCTGGAATAGTGTGGCCCAGGTGCCAGGCTTGACCACCAGCTGGTCTCTGGGTGTCCCTGGCTTTTCTGACAGAGGGCCCCTGGCGGGAGGGGGGTGGTGTACCTCCACATGGAGTCCTGTGAGTTTGAGATAAGTTATAAGGCAGAATTTGGAAAACTAATAAATTGGGCTAGTGTGAATGAAAGTGTGAGTGTAGGATATAATACCCAACACCCAGAACTTAAGAAAGAGAAGGTTTAGTTTAATTCACAATTCCAGAAAATCATTTATTCATGTGTGGCTGACAGTAGTAGGAGGGCTTGATGAAGGCCTAGCTGGAGACAAGCCATTCACGGCCTGCCAGGACAGGAAGCTGAGAGAGCGAGGAAGGGCAGAGCTAGCATATATCCTTCCAGGTCGTGTCCAGTGATCTGCCCCTTCTGGGTCCAAGCCCCAGGGACCCGCCCCTTCTGACCAGGCATCATCTCTTATAGCACAGAAAACCAATAGAGTAGTGCTCATGCATGAATCACCTGAACGTGAGGCTTTTGGGAGCATTTCAGATCCAAGCCATAATGTGCTTTCTTTGCGCAGTCTTAGACAGGGCCATTCTTTTTAGGAGTCTAAAAGCCCACCGTTTGACAAAGTAGAAAGCTGCTACTCACTTCTATGAAGCAAGTTAAGTTTATTTTAAAAAAATTATTATTTATTTACTTATTTTTGAGACACGGTCTCACTCTGTAGCCTAGGCTAACACTGGACTCATGTCAATCCTCCTGCCTCAGCATCTGAGTGCTGGGATTACAGTTGTGTGCCTCCATGCCCACCTTAGTGTGCTGGGAAATCTAACTCAGAGCCCTGTGCTTGTTAGGCAAGTGCTTTTAGCACTACGCCATTCCTCAGCCCGTAAGCTAAGTTTAATCCCTGACTTTTTAGAGGTAATCTTCCTATGTTTTCCATCTCACCTAGGTTACCTTTTCACAGTACTCGAACGTGATTATTTTCGGCGTGCCGCAGATGGTGAGTATGCTCCCAGGCTCCACTTGGGGGTGGTGACTTTGTGGCTCGGACTTGTGAGCTGCCATTTTCCTGGGCTCAGAGTGAGTGCCTCCTGGGGACCTCAGGGATGATATTGATGGGACTTTGATTCATTAGTTTAATAATATACTTTGGGGCCTTAAAAGTTACATCATAAAAGATTTTGTTATACTTTTGAACTTTTGTTTCAGATAAAAATCTCAGTGATCCATCTCAGCCTTAAAACATTCTCATTTGAAAGCTGTTTTGTGAGGGGCTGAGGTGGTTTGTGATGTTCCCTGCCCCTCACTCCCAGAGCTGGAATTGCCTGGGGAGGTGAATGGGATATTCCGTTGGAACTGATAATTTCTCCAATTTTGTGGGAGGATAATTTTCAGGCTAGTTTCAGTTTACCTCAGTTGACTGATTTTGTAAAGAATTGAATATTGAACTTGATTACTTACTCACAGAAGTAAAAATAGCAGAGTTCATACCAGAAATGGTCTTCAGCCGTTGGAAAGATGGGTAGGGTGAGAGGCTTCTTCTGAAATTCCTGGTTTTCATGACAAAGAAAGAAATCTCTTTTCGCTTTTCAGCATCTGTAATTGTATCCATGATAATCTTGGTGGAATTAGATCTTTGCTGAAATGCTGCTATATAACTGATTCAGTTTTTAATTTTAAAAAAGGAAATTTGTTCTTTAGTTGTTTTATTTTCTTACTCATAACTGATTTTTTTTATGTAAAATATTGCAGTGCTTGGGGGATTACTCTTACCTTTAGGACTTTCATTGTATTTTTAATTTTAATTCATTATGTTCATAATTTTTAAAGGCAGTTTAGAGATGTTTTTGTCACATTTTTGTTCTAGAAGTGAAGGCAAGTAGAAGGGCCTTATCCTGGGTCAGTTTGAAAAACTGGGCTCATGGACTTGATGCAGAGGTTTGATGGTGACTTAAGCACTTACTGCAGTGTTTGAACTTGCTTCTGAGATGGAATAATGAGCGTGTAGGGACAGATAGTTTTGACTGGAATTCTATGCTTTCTAGAAATAAAAGGTTGATGTTGCTTGGGAGCTGTGCTGTCGGAGAGGCAGATGAGGGTGGTGAGGCAGGGCTGCCTTGCCCCAGCGGGGGGCAGCAGCGGCCTTTGGTAAAGCCATTGCTGCTCTGCATGACGTGTGGAGCCACTCCTGGTACTTCTTACGGAGTCTAGAGTCTACGGTGTAGACAGTGTTTGGAGCTGTTCATTTGGTGGAGTCTTAACATTTTGGTAAATGCCTTTGCAATTCTGGCCCATTCTTCTGTACCCAAAGGAATGTGAACCATTCCTTAGAGTATTTCGCTGTCTGGAGGAGAAAGAAGAGCAGCTGAAATTTGTGAAGCAGCCACACTGTGTAGTGAGAGAGACTCAGCCAACCTGTATGTCCATGCTGGTGTGTCGGTCACATGCAGGGGACTTGATGGCCTGTGTTGGTCTGGAGGGTTGGGTGTTAGTCATCTTGCCCTGCCTTGATGGAGGCAGCAACAGGGAGGAGAGTGCTGACTGGGGAGACAGAGGCTCCCTGTGGCCCCAGGAAGCCATTTTACCTGTCTGAGCCTGTTTTGTGCCCTGAAGGGCTTCCGGGGTAGCTGATGTGCAGGAGGAGAGTTGGCGAGCAGGAGGAGCCTCAGAGAAGTGCGGGTCCAGGAGCACTCAGTGTTGTCAGCGCTCGGTCCTGCTTCTGTATCTGACTCATTATTCCTAAGAGCTCTGAGCATTTGAGACAGAAGTGAGAGCTGTCCCTTCACCCAAGTATGTGTCTGTGGTAATGGGATGGGGTGTCCTGCTGATGCTAGGAGTAGCAGTACAGATCTCCCCATTTAACATGAACATGTGCACAAAGAGCCTTTCTGAAATGCAGAACACATCAATCACACCCTTGTGTAAAACCCTCATGTGGCTTTTTGCTGCTCCTAGGGATAAAGCCCAGACCTTCTGTGGCCCTGGAGTGGCATGGATGAGCCCCTGAACAGTGGAGTCATGCACCCTCAGCCCTTGGTGCAGCCCCCTGCCCTGTTGGCCCTTGTCCCCTGGTGCCTGTCTTCCTAGTACTGGGGCCAGCCCTTCTCACTGACATCAGTCCAGTTGTCTCTGGGCCTTCTTAGTAAACACCTGCTGGCCGTTAACTGGCCAGCTGTTCTTTGCTCTGTGAAGCTGTCCCTGAACATCCAAGGATGTGAGCTCCAGTGCCCATCTTCCACTCCCGTGTCCCCATGTCCCTGGGTCTATGAGTCCTGTGCCCTTCCCTGCCTGCTGGCCTTCCCAGGGTGTGTGATTTGTGCTGCACTGTCAGCTCTACAGTGGGGCCAGCTGAAGTTGTCTACACTGCCGGGCCTCTAGCACTCTTTCACTCAGCACTGAATAATTATTCAGTAAATGCTAGTGAATGAGTAGATGGTATAAACATACATAATACACATTTCCCTGAGAACTGTTAAGTTTCATAACTTCAAAGAAAGACTAATTTGTTTTTCATTAGGAATTCAGTTATGACTAGATGAACAAAGATATGATAAAGAAAAATGATTCATGATTGAATCACTAGTCCTTCCTTTATTTGACAAGCATGGTCACTGTGCACTAGGCCCTGTTCTGATCCTTTGGAATACTTCCGTACATAGGGGAAAGCATACTGTCCTGTGGAGCTGTGAGCCAGTGACCTGAGCAGATGGTAAGTGAAACACTCAGGTAGGAGAGATCACACTGTAGAAGAGAGGAAGTGCTAGGGAGCATTCAAAAGCACAGGAGGGTTAGGGCAGGGCACTGTCCCCGGAATGGTGTTTGAAGGTGTAGGAGGGGGCTGTGCATGCCCTAGTGGTAGCAAGGGAGCAGGCCTGTTGGGTTCTAGGAGCAGCAGGAAAGCAGGGTGATGTAAGTGAAGGGACAGTTGGGGAAGTAAGCGTGTGGCGTGAAGGATGCTGGCAGTTGTAGAGGAGAGCAGAGGAATGCAGGGGGTGGTTGGGGTTGGAGAGGATTGTGGGTCACTTCATGGAGACTAGATCCGGGTGGCCAGGGTGCGAGCTAGGAGACAGGTTGTGAGGTCTTGTAGGTGTCCTGGTAACTGATGAGGCTCGGACCAGGGAGGGTTAATTGGTGAGAAGCAGTCAGGTTGGGCAGCATCGTGTAAGTAGACTCAGCTGCATCAGTGGGCACATGGAGAGAGAGAGAGAGAGAGAGAGAGAGAGAGAGAGAGAGAGAGAGAGAGAGAGAGGGAGAGAGAGAGAGGGAGAGAAGGAGAAAGGGAAGAGAGGGAAAGTGAGTGTGTGTGGTGGGGGTGGCAAGCTGGCAGCTGTGGATGAGGAGGCGAGTGGAGAGCTGGGATGCTGCGTGGTGGTAGGATGCGTGCCTAGTGTGTTCAAGGCCCTGGAGTCAGTCCTCAGGACCGCAGACCCACACCCACACCCACCCAAAACCAAAGGAGTCTGCAGTTGACTGCTTTGTCTCATGCAATTGAGCTGGTTAGAACTTGTATTTTAAAGTTTTGAAGATATAATTGGAATATGATGAGTTTGTGTCACTTTGAAACCTATAATTGTATGAATAATTTTGAATTCCATTAGACAGGCATGACACGCCACTGCTTCTCTTTGTGTATGATATCAAGGACCTGATTCATTGCATATTTATGTGTAATTTAGTCAGTTAATTTCTTGTGATTGAAATAGCTCCTTTCATTTTTAGGTTTATCTTGACTTAGCATATGACAATCATTAGGAAATAAATGAAACTATAAAAGAGAAAAGAATAGTAATATGAATAAGTTTACAATTATCCTTTTTATGAACAAAATTACCATAAGAAACCTCTGATATCTTGGAAAAATACATTTTGTCCATTTTTTTTGTATTTAATTTTTCCTTCAAGGAGTAACATTTAAAAAAAAAATTATTTCCTGGTTGTTAGAAGAAGAGAAATTTCTCTAATGGAATTTATCCTGTTATCTTGGTATTGATTCTAATGATGAATTAGAGTTTTGGCTCCCAACAACCATAGGTTGTGTGAAGGAGTTTTTCCAAAACAATTTTATGAGCTGTAGGTCAGGAATAAAACTTTCACAGAAATGTTATTGATTTTTTTGTTTTTCTTTGTTTGCTTATTTTTAAAAGAAGCTTTTGCTTAGGTCTTGGTTTCTAAGTACCATTTTTCACTAAGGGAAACCAGGAATCTTTGAAAAATGGCTCATCCCGGGGGCTGGGGAAGGGCTGATACCGATGCCTGGAACATTTTGTCCAGCCAGAATATAAGGAAGTACTCAAAATCTTTAATGGGAGGATATCCAGAGGACAGAAAAGGACACTGCAGGAGGCTCTGAGTGGCTGAATAAGGACAATTTGAACATTAGAATAAACAAGGACAGTAATGAATTCTAACCATTGAGTGGGATAAGAATGCCTGCGTTTGTACTTAGGATAGATATAGGTAGGTAGCTAAAGGAGGAAGGGAGCAGGAAGGGCAGGCACTTCCTTCCTGCAGAGTTCTGACCATACCTCTGGAAGGAAGGATGCTCAGGTCAGACTCATTGGTGCCCTCTATAGTACAGGGAACATCTGACAACTAACAAGATGCTGCGGCATCTCAATGTCCCCACCAACTGCTCACCCATTTTAAAAGGAAGAATAGTAACTATGCTGTGGAAATACCAGGTCTTACTCTCCCCAAGTGACTGATAGCATCATGAAGAGCAAGCAGAAAGGGCTCCTGGGCATCTGGGGCTGTGCCAGGTTCATAGCCCCACAGCTCGGGGGCATCAGGAACAAACGTCAGATGGGAGGTGAGGTCCTTTCGATTCATGTGATGAGCGACAAAGGACAATAGGAACTGTTCCAGCCAGATAAGAGCCGACCAGAGAAACACTACAGCCAGAAGTGACAGAAGTGATCCTGGCTGGCTTCTGGCCGTGGGGGGACAGGTTATACAAGACACTAGCCCAGCAAAGACAGAATTGGAGCATGTTGGAATTACTATGATTGGGATAGAACATGACGTTTCCTGGGTATGATGACTGTGTGTGTGCTGGGGTGTGTAAGTAAATATTCATTTTCTTAGGAAATACAGACTGAAGTATTAAGGAGGTAAAGGGAAATGTGTGCAATCTCTTTCCAAATGGTTTAGGAAAAATGTTCCTGGAGAAAGGAACAGAGCACGTATGAGAAGCAGATGTGACGAGGGTGAAAGGCTCTTCTTTGTTCTGCTCTTGCAACCTGTCTGTAAAATTGAAATGTTCTCAACCAGTTAAGTAAATAGAAAATAACTTTTTAGGATACAAAGGAGCTAATATATTTCATAGGGTCCACTGAAAGCATTTTAAGCAGTTTATGCTTAAAATATCAATATTTTTACATTAAATATCATTATTCACAATCAGCAAATGATATGAAGGCGATACAAGCTAGGTTGGCTTACTAAGAAATTACTGTTGGTTACAGTGAAATAATTGTGAAATATTTTAAATTTCTAGTTGGTAATTATGCTATATTTAATTTTGTTCTAATTATGCTATATTTTATTTACTTCAAATATTGATACAGGCAATACTATTGCTATTGAGAAAGAAAAAAATATTATCCACTGTAAATCTTAAGACAGTGTTCATTGTATTATAATTTCATAGATGTTAAAAAGTGGAAAGTGTCTTAAATATACAAGACAGAATATGGTGAAAAGTTTAGGTTGGTAAATAATTTAAAGCTTCTTATTATATTTATTGCCATATCATGATTTTAGTGAGAAAACTGAAAAACTATAATAAAGGTCTGCTAACATGGCATATTTTATAATTGATACAAGAAAATGTTCTTCTAACTGCTGTTAATGTATCTCCCTTATGGTAATAAGTTGCTTGGTAATGTGTTTGTGCCCTGAAGTGATCTTCCTTCTGAGTACTTTCAGGGACTCTTAAATACAGAAGAGGATTTGGAACTATTTCCTTTACTTCATTGTTGACAAACTAATGGCTGTTATTTTCCACAGATGCCACAATTGGAGAAGAAACTTGAGCTTGAACTTGAGGATGATGCCAGAGTCATTGCCTGCCGGTTCCCTTTCCCGCACTGGAGCCCAGACCATGTCACGGGAGAGGGAGTCGACACCGTGTGGGCTTACGATGCGAGCACGTTTAAAGGTCTGTAAAGGGGCCCCGGGAGCTTGGTGGCTTCTGTTGGTTACTCAGATTGAGACATTTCTGAGAGTGCTTTCTGACTGCTGGGAATTTTCTTTGATTCTGTAGACTTTCAGCTGTGTTGTTTAATAACAGGAGCATATTTTTCTTTTATGTGGAGGGAGTTCTTACATTCTTTAACTTATAAACAAAAATAAGAAAAGAAGGTCATTTAACATTCCTTTTTAATGGAATATTTATATAAAAGTGCTTGTTGACTTTTACTACACTTGGATCCATGAAAATATGCATAAATAATGGTCATATTCACGGGAGGAAAGATGTCACCAGCTTTTTAACCTAATAAACAATATAGCTTAATGCCACACATGAGGAGAAACAAATCTGTTTTTATTTTTCTAGACAGAGTCTTGATCTGTCGATCTGTAGTCCAGGCTGATTATCAACTCACTGTGCAGCTTAGGCTAGCCTCAAACTCATGGTAATCCTCCTGCCTCAGCCTCCTGAGTGCTGGCATGACAGGTGTACACCATTATGCCTTGCTTATGTGATGCTGGGAAATTAAACTCAGGGCCTTGCCCTTCCTACGCAAATGTTATAACCACTGTACTATTCCTCCAGCCATGAGAAACAATTTTTAAAGACAGTATGGAGTTGTCAGTTGTTTACAGTTACATATAACTTTATTCATACTTAAGATTGCCTTTTGGCTGTAATCACAGTGGGAACCTAGGCAAGAGGATCAAAAATTTACCCAGACTGGGCAGCTTAGTGAGACCCTGTATCAAGATTAAAACAAAAAGGGGGTGGGGGTCTGGGGATGTAGCTCAGTGCAAAGATCCTGGGCTGGCTCCCCAGTACCACCAAATTGTTTTTCTTTTCTATATTTTATGAAAAATTACTTTTCTAAAGGATTAAAAGAGGCATTTTTATTTTATAACATTTATTAGGAAGAACTTGCTCCAAAGCTAGTAGAGTACTACATTTATTTGATCAAGGGTGTATACATGTATGTAGAATGGGTGTGCCTAAACATGTATGCATTTTAGAACATTTCTGAAATTGTGACATACTTCCAAGCGGCAGTGTTTAATAGCTTTAATCAGTAGTATTGTTCATGTTGATGGAGTTGTACATTAACTACAACTGATAGTATCTTAGATTTGATGAAATACAGTACTTAAAAAGGATTCATCATGTAGAGTAAACTGGTAATGATTACATAGAACATGCATGTATGCCTGGAATTCCACTTGGGAGGCTCCTGAAGAAAGGTAAAAGAAACCATTATGAGGTTTGACTTGAGCCCAGCCTTGATTTAGATTCCTGCTCTGTCACCAGCTGGGGACTTGGACAGTGACTTTCTGTCTCTGAGCCTTGGTTTCCTGCATATCGTGGTTGTTGGGATAATGACTTACTGAACAGGGAACTGAGGACCAGTTTGTAAAACTCCCAGCATGCAGTCTTTCATTTATAAATGGTATTATTATAGACAGTAAATAAAAGCTTATTCACACAAGTTGAATGTTGTGGATTATTTCTGCTAGTTGCATCTTTATTTTATGAGAGCAGCCATTTAGTATTTCTCATTTATGAGAAGAGACTTGACTGGCTGGATAAAAGACAAGTTAAGAAAAACCTTTGGATGTGAATAGACAGGCTTCATGTATCTGAAAAATGAATATTGAATGGTGGCTCAGATAATCTGTACTTACCACAGGAAAGAATTGAACTCGCAGTCACAAGCCTATAACCTGAGTATCACACTGGCTTAATAGAAATTTAATAATGGAAGATGGCCACATCTTTAAACTGATAAGAATGTGATCAATTTCATAATTTTCATCCAAGTGAGAACTGAGGACAAATTCATTCAGTCATTTATCCATTCCACGTGTTTGTCCTTCCTTCCTTCCTTGCTTCCTTCCTCTCTCTCTCTCTCTCTCTCTCTCTCTCTCTCTTTCTCTCTCTGACACAGGGTCTCACTCTGTAGTCCAGGCTAGCCTGAAACTCATAGCAATCCTCCTGCCTCCATATTCCAAGAGCTAGAATTACAGGTGTGTGCCACCATGCCTGGTTTATGGGTGCTGCGGAATTGAACTCAGGGCCTTATGCTTACTAGGCAAGCACTATAACCTCTGTGCTATTCCATGCTGGTTTCTTCTCAGTGATTAGCTGTGTGATTCCATGGTGAACAGGCATGCCAAGGCCCTGGCCTTAGGGATTTGTGCTTTAGAAGGTAGAGACTAACTAAGGAGCCAGCACACTTGAGTGTATAAAGTTCTCAGAAAGAAAGACCTTGACAGTGGTATAGAGAACAGCTGTCTGTGTTTGGGATGAGGGGATGAAATGGCATGTTTCTTGGGGTCTTGGTTGTCACCATCCACCCCTTTCTTGAATCCTGGTTTCCTGTGGAGAGTGAGTTCTCCCAATGATGTGTAGTTTTGGTGGAGGTCAGTGGTGTCTGTCTCATTCTTACCTCCCACTGTATCCAATCCTGTAACTTTTCTGGGCTGAGTTGGAGAGGGAATTCTAGTTGCTCTTTGTCCTAAGGATGTGGTGGATAGAGGCAGAGTTTTGTGAAACTTTGAAGCTCTTCAGCAGTTTTCTAGATGTTTCCATGGTGACTTTTTAGCAGCATTCAGCTCTGAAAGCACAAGTTGTAGTGAGTGTCAGGGTTTTCACCCTGGGGTACATTGCCAATCCCCCCCTTTTTTTTGTTAGTTTCTGTTTGAAGATAAGATTTTTGCTATGTCATTTAATTGCCCAGGCTGGTCTTGAACTTATAATGCTCCTGTCTCAGCCGTCTGGAGTGAACTTGCCAGTTTTTGAGTCTGTTCTTTAGTTTTTCAAGTGTTAGATGATGCTGGCTCCTGCAATCTTAGAGTAAACTGTTCCATGGAAGTATTGTGATTTGCAGAGCCTGTATGATGTGCTGCTTTATAAAATCGTGGCTTGTTAAGTAAACTGCAATAAGGATTTTCCAAGAGAGGTTATCTTGGTTTCTGTGGTTGGATTAAATTTTTATCAGTTAATCAGTTTACTCATAACACAAATCAAGTAATGAGCTATTATGTTGTCAAAATTAGAAACACATGTGTCTGTGTAGATTGAAAATTAAAGTTAAGAAACAGTGAGAGAATTGATGATGTAGGTCAGGGGTAAAATGTTTGCCTTCTATGTGTGAAGCTGTGGGTTTGATCTTCAGCACAGGAAGGAAGGAAGGGAAGGAGGGAAGGAGGAAAAGAAGGAATGGGGAGAGAAGCTTATGGGTCACGTTACCCAGCAGGAGCCTGGAGGAGCAGATACGTGGTTTTCCACACTTGAACCGGTTACTTGAGAATGCTCCTCCGTGAATGCATTGTCTCTAAAAGTGTGACACTGAGAATGTGACCCCTGTGTTCCTTAGACCCTTGGCAGGTCCAGGTGTTCTGACTCCCTCATGTTTAGCTTTCCCAGGTGCTCATAAAACCAAGTATAAAAGATTTGGACGTGATGAGGCTGTCTTCCAGATAGCTGTGTTGGTTCACCATTGCTGGAAGACAGCATGCACTATGGTAAGTCATAGCCAAATAGAGTAGAGGAAATGCAAGATTCCTGACATTTAAACAGTATGGCTGAATACCGTCCCTCTGCCAAAGAACTTTCTCTAGGGGCTAAAGGTTTGAAAGACCTGGCTGTGAAGGAAGAAATGTTCCAAATTCTCGTCTTGTAAGCTTGTGCTTGATTTAGCTCTGGCCGAGCACATCCTGGAAAAGACTCTTAGTCACCACAGAGTATACAACAGTCTGCTTAAATCTTAACAGACAGATACACAAGAAGCATACCTATTGGTTACCCTTGGAGCCACATGTGCCCAGCCCTTCATCAAGACTTCTGAAGTAATCTAGGCCATGGTAGCTGGGCAGGAAGGTCTACAGGCCTCCAACCTAGGCTGCCTGCCATGAAACAACAGGGGACACTAGCCTTAAAGGTGTGCAGACCTGCTTGGCTCCTGCCCCATAGCCATTGTCCTCTTGGTCTTGCTAGAAGAGCCTTGAGCTTTTCAGGTGTCAGGCATTGATGTGTTCAGGGTAGATGAGCTCAACTAATTGTCTGCTAAAGGCGTCAGGGTGGTTGGTTTGCAGAGGTCATGTGACCAGTTCTTGCTGATGAGAGCTGAGGGGAAAGTCTGCTGTGGCTCTGGCTGATAGACCAGAATGTTCAAGGAAGAAGCACCCTTTCTGGTTTTGGACATGCTTTTGAAGGCAGTCATACCAAAAGCGTTAGCAGCCATTCTGTATCTGTGCAGGGAAATGTGATCAAAGCCAATATGTGGAGCTGACAGGAGCACTTTGTTCTGATGTTGGTGAGGTTGCTGAGCTGCCAAGCTCACCCTGAAGTCCCCTGCATCAGGACATCTTAAGTGAAGCAGTATATCCTTGGCATTTTGAGTTGCTTTTACCTAGGTGTTAGGTTATTTGTACCCTTCATAGTCCCAGTGGTGATAGAAGGGTCTTAGGGCTGAACTGGGCCAACGGGAGCCAGCTGTGTGGAATGGCGGGTCCCCATGAGGTCACTGTGCCTGTCTGGTGAGGACTAGAGGAGGCAGCCCTTTCCAGCAATGTTGGGAGATACGTTGCGATGGGTGTATGATGGAGAGTTTCCGAGGTCAGGGTTCACTCACAGAATGCCTCCCAGGAGTGGTGTCTGGGGAATTTTACCAAGTCAGACTTAGTCAAGAGGGCTGTGAAGGTGGATTTCATTCTCACAGGTGAAAAGATGGCCCCAGAGAGAGATGAGGTATTTCAGGAGAGCCTTTGTATTCTCAGCACAGAAAGCATGAGTCACAGCATAGCCTCAGCTCCATCCCCACCTCAAGGAGTTTTGTAGTGGCAGAGATACCATCTCAGGAGTGGAGAGGCATTGGGGAACACTTCCAGACTGTTCTTCACAGTAGGATTGCCAAGTACAGGAGCTGCTAGTTTAGTAGGATAACCACCAGACCTACCTGATAATCTCCCAATTCTAGCCACCATTTTCTGAGTCCTCCAGAGGAAAGGGAGCTGAGGGGGTGGGGCCTCTTTGCAAGAGGATCCTTTGGTGGATGGCAGCAAACTTCCCCTAATGTGGTTGGAGCTGGTTGACTGAAGTGGATCCAGATGTTTCCATGGGCCCCACTGGATGCCTGCTGAAGGTACATTTGGCATTGTCCCTACCTGGGCGGTCCCCTGGGAGGACTTTCCTTTGGGATCACCCTACTGACTCTGGTGTAAAACTCTGCAAATAGAAAATGGAACAGAGGAAGCCACACGGATACGTGGAAGTGAATTGAGGATGCCTCGAAGATGTCCTCAGGCACAGTTCAAGAGGTTGTAGATATCTGTTCTGGATGAGAATGTGTTTTTCTTAAATATTGAAAGAGTTTCCATGAGTATCAGTGAGATTTCTTATTGCTGAAACATGATAAGTAGCACCCACAACGTACAGGAGGAGTTCATTTGCCTCCAGTGGCTGTTTTCTATTTGGGCTGGTGGAAAGTCGTGGTGGAAGAAAATTGCTCACCTGTGGCAGCCAGGGACCAGAGAGGAGGAGCCAGGGAAAAGAACGCCCCCTGCAGGACGTGCCCCGGGGGTCCTGTCCTCAGTTGGGCCCTGACTCCTGGGGGTACATTTCGGCTGTAAATGCATCCGTGGGTGGACCCCTCATGAGCACAGAGCACCGTGAGCCAATCACCTTCCAATCACGTGAGACTGGAGTGATGTTTTTGATATAAACCATAACACCAAGTAGAAGAAGAACATAACGGGCATAATTAAGTGCCAAGGGATCTGTGTGCTGCTCCTCATCTTCCAAGGGCAGTAGTGCTGTCTTCGGTTTTTTAAAAGATTTTTAAATCTAAGGGCAGATTTTGCTAACTTGCTCAGAGACACAGCCTAACACAGGAGCATGAGATTTTATCATATTCATTGGCTTTCAGTAATCAGACTGTTCTGGCTGGCTTTGGAGGCAGGCCAGGCTCGTTGGATGGTTGCTGAAGGGGGAAGAAGTTAAGCTGAAGCTGGACATGGTGGCGCATGCCTATAATCCCAGCACTGGGGAGGCTGAGACAGAATTGCTGTGAGTCCAAGGCCAGCCTGGGCTCCACAGTCGGTTCAGGACCAGCTTGAACTACAGAGGGAGACCCTGTATCAAAAAAAAAAAAAAAAAAAAAAAAAAAAAAAAAAAAAAAAAAAAAAAAAAAAAAAAAAAAAAAAAAAAAAAAAAAAAAAAAAAAAAAAAAAAAAAGTTACGCTAAATAGGAGTTACCGGCTTAGCAAGTCATTTGGAGTTGGAATGTGTTGCCATTGGAACAGCCTGTTCCTTCCCTGGGAAATGTGAAGCAGAGGCCTGGCAGCCACTTGGTGGAGATGTTGCAGAAGGGATCTGTCTGTGACAGGCGCAGAGTTCTGAAATGACCCAAAGTGGGGGTGAGTGTTCGCTGCCTTAGCAGGGCTGCCAGGCTCCTTTGACTGACCTCCCGGAGTTCCACGTGTGTCTGGGGAGCATTGATGCAGCCTTCGGCGACACAGGTGTTTCACACAGTGCTGACGACACTCAGCCTCCCCACCAACAAGAGGCAGCTGTGGCAGCGTTTCACTCTGACATTGCAAAACAAGGGAGTCAGAATATGAGGGGTGGGGTGCAGAGGCCCGAGGATGAATCTATCCGAACTCCTGCTGTGTTCCGAATCCTAAGGAGAGTTGGAGTCGATAGCATCCTGGAGGGTTAGCCAGGGCGGGCAGACTTTCGTTAACTCACTATTGCGTAGGAACAAGGACTGTTCCTACTGCTTGGGTAGGTATATGGCACTAGGGGTTCCTGATGCTTGGGGAAAAAAAGATGCTGCTTACCCCACCACCTTGTCCTTTGTGAAGACCCAGTGCCCACCGTCCCCATCTTTTCCTCAGGGGATTAGACTAAGGTGGGGCATCAGAGCCCAAGGCTGGCTGGAGTTCGGCCCATGAAGTGGGTGGCAGAAAGATAAGATCTGCTCAGGGCCATGTTGAAAAATTACAGTTGGGGACAGAGATGCTCAGGGCATGAGCATCAGGCTTGTCGAGGTCAGGGAGCAGGCCACAGCCCAGGGGGATGGGCCACCCAGGCACCCCAGGCCTGTGTCCCTGAGGTTCCTCCTCCTCAATCCCACAGGCGCTGACCTGCAGAGGTCGCCATACCTCCCGTTTCCTTATCTCTCAGGCTGAGTGGTCTGTTCCTTGAATTCTGTTTATGAAATAGGTAATTGTGTGGCCGGTGAAGATAGCATTTGTCATAAGTATCACACACAAGGGACTATCATGCCCAAAGATGGTGCAGGCCATTTAGTTAAACATAAAATGGATACTTACATAAATGTGAGAATAAGCTTCACCTGAGTAACACAATAAAGTTTCCAGGAATCTGCTAGGCTGAGCACTTGTTCCTTCAGGCTGAGGTTCTCTGCAATGATGACACATTATGATTATATTGGAGCTGGCACACTTGGGACTCAATGAACTGATGCAAATTGAACACGAACAAAAAGATCATATAACTTTTATAGGTGAGGGAAATTAGATGTCTTATTTTTCTAATTTAATATTATAGTGTGAACATTCTCCAGGCAGGATTGATAAAACAATGGCTCATTGATCACCCTGCTTAATTCAAGGAGGGAAGGGTGGAAGGACTCGAGTTCGTTTTCTTGTCTTGTCAGATTGCAGGATGAAAAATCGGGCAGCAAAATTATACTTAATAAGAATTAATACAAATGTCAGAAGAGTTTCACAGAACTCTGCATGTGTTCCATACAGGGTAGATTTGTTCAGGTGGTGAAGTCTGTATAGTCTTCTGCAAACAGAGCTTTGCAGAGAGAAAGAGAGAGGGAGAGAGTGTGTGTGTGTGTGTGTCGTGACAGTTAAACGAGAAGGACTGGCAGAATGCGTTAGGGTAAATCCTGGAAAACGTAGCTAGCACTGGGTGGCAGGCAAAGCTTCTGCCTTGTCACTGGTCTCCCTTCCTACCCATGTACTCTTGCTCTTTGGCACTTACCCCTCATCATTTGATCACATGACTTAAACATGTCCACCAATTTTATTAAAGTGTGTTAGATCATTTGCTGCTGTTTTCAATGGAAATTGCATTTTTAAACAAACTCTTCAATATGCATTTGATTTTTATTAAGACTGAAAGAGATTAATCTGTACTGGCGAATGCCCGGTTCTTTGCTTCCTTTCTGGTCCTCACCGTAGCCTGCCCATGCCATGGGCGTATCCCTGGCAGCTCAGAACGGCAAACTGGAGTCACGGTTAGTTTTTTCTTGTATCTCTTGTTGCAACTTTGAAATGAGACAGTCATGTCACCTGGATAGAGAACTTGGATGGCCCAGGCAGCACCTCAGTGGCACAGAGACTGCCCAGGAGGGGCCTGATAGAGAATAGCATGGCGACGCTGTCTTGGAGTACCCACCCTATCCATCCAGTGTGCACCCCGTGCTCAGTGCCCAGTGTGCACTGGTTGACTTAAATCTAGTTCTTTGGCAAGCTTAGGACTGTAAAAGGCAGGTTACCCTCTCAGGGGAGCAGGCGTTTCTTTTGCATTTTCTAGAAACACGACAGCAAGATCTCCTCCTTGAGAGCCACTCCCTTGCTTGCCGAAGGTTCTGCTTCAGTGGTCAGGATTCAGAGCTGTGCTCCTTTGCCTAGAAAAACTGCAGATGAGCCAATCTGGCTTCCAGGCTATTCTGACATCATGCCTCTGTGCACCACCAATGGCGTGTGTGGTAACGGGTGTCATAGCAACAGGTCACAGCAGGGCAGACTACTGTCAGGTGAAAAACCAAGAGGCAGAACAGTGTGACAATTGCTTCCATTTATGTTTTTAAAAAGGGCATTTATATGCTTACAATTGCCTGCACACACGTGTGTATGTGCATGTGGACATAAGCAGGCACACTCACACACACATATCCTGCCATGTATCATCTATGTATGAATGTGCAAGAAGTTGATAATGGCTTTTGGGGAAGATGAGTGGGAATTGGGAGATGAGAGAAAGAATTCCCTTTCATGTAAATTGTAAAATACTGTGTGTCTGTTTGCTATCTACATTGTTTTAGTTAGGGTTCTCTAGAGGAACAAAATCAGTAAAAAATAGATGTATAATTATGCAAGGGGATTTGTTAGGTAGCCTTCCAGGGTTGGGGTGGGAAAGTTTGCAGCGATTGTGTGCTGGGGATCAGGGGACCTGGGGGTTGCTCACACCAAGAGGGAATCCGCAGAACAGGAGGGATCAAGGATGCAGCCCTGGTCCTGACGGGCAGGCCAGGAAACTCACTGTGGAGTTGCCTGTGGGAGGCCGTGTTGGAACACTGCCAAAACTGGAGTAAGGGCCGGGGACACAGCTCAGTGGTTAAAGTGCCCTGAGATTGATTCCCCAGTACCACATAAACTGGGCATGGTGGAGCACACCTGTAAACCCAGCACAGCTGAGGCAGGAGGATTGCCGTGAGTTCTAGGCCTCCTGGGGCTTCTTAGTTCTGGAGTGAAGACTGGAGCTGTGTGTCACTACAGGCCTGTTGGATAATGCCGCTGCCATCCGGGGCAGGTCTTCTCAGTTTGCTGGGCTATGTATCAATCCCCCACAGACACATCCACAATTGTGCTTTACTTATCTGCTGGGCATTTCCTAATCCACTGACATTGACAGATCATGATTAATGGCCACATACACGTAACTCTGTAATTAAAAATACTTTTTAAAAGTTTGCATATCTAAATAGTAGATTGGATTCACATAAGAGTTGCAGTTTTTAGGAGCCCATATAAAAGAGATGAAGCATTGAACAGCGATGTGGGGCTGAAGAGAGTAGAGCTGTCTTGGCGGAGGGTCTGCAGTGCTCTGGAAGGCAGAGAGCTGGGCACTAGAGGGCAGGCCATCAGCATGCAGCCTGTGCTGTCACGGACAGGAGGACTGAATTTCAATGACTTCTCTTGAGTAAATATTGGCTGTTCATGATGTATTTTTAAAATCTCTCAGTCTTTCTTCTCATTTGTTCTCATATGTTTCTGTAATAAAATAGAAAGAAACTCAGTTTGTGAGGTTTAAGTCAGGATCTTAAAGAATCAAAAGGGTAGTGAGGGAGAGACAGACAAGAAGCCTGGAGAAGCCAGCCAGGAAGACAACGGCAGGCCGAGAGGAATCATGGAATGTGGAGAGCAGGGGTGTGGGAAAGTAGGTTTGGTTGACACTTCTCCTCCCCTCTGCCCTCCCTACTTCCTGGTCATGTTCCCCTCACATAACCCCTTTCCTTCACTGTCATTTCTTGCCTTCTCTGGACGTTTACTGCTAACTTTTACAACTGCTCAAGCCCAACAATAAATTTTGACAGCAAGATGAAGACCAAGATACTTTGCCATGTTTGGGATCAGAAGCGTCCCCCACAAAGGCCTGTTGTATTGAAAGCTTGTGTGCCAGCTCAGGGGCTTCTGGAAGATGGTGGAGTCATGAGGACTCTTAACTTCCTCAATTAATCCACCCATGAGATCACAGTGGGCTTTCCTGGGAGGTGATAGAATCAGCAGGTGGGGCCTCACTAAAGGGAGCAGATCGTGAGGGTGTGTCCTTTGGACTATATCTGTCCTTCTGGGCTTGCTCACTCTCTGACTCTCTCTCCTGCTCACGTGAGGTAAGCAGCTCTCCTGTGTTCTGCCCTTCTGCCATCATGTTTCTGTCCTACCACAGGCCTTAAGCAGTTTGGCCAGGTGACCATGGACTGAAACTTCTGAAATCCTGAGCAGAAAAAAAACATTCCCCCCTGAATTTGTTTACATCAAGTATTTTGTCACATAGACAAAAGGCTGACTAAACACACCTTGGCCTTTGCTTTTTTATTGTCTAACAAAAGGCATTTCTGGGAGAAGATCACACAACATACACAAGCAGCACTGAATGCAGCTTTTTGTTATGAACTATAAACAACCATCATTTCCTGTCTAAAATGTAATGTTTTGTTTGCAGTTTTGGAGCTCCTGTGGAAAGGAAAGGAAATGCATCCAGGGACCGAATTCACTCTTGGCTCCTAGGGCAGCCTCCTTTACCCTGGGGTACTTGTTAGAGATGTCTTCCTCCATCTGTGTTTCCAGCACTTTCCACTCAGTGGCCCTAATTTCAACTTGGGGACCACTGGGAGCAAATCCAAGGGTTTCTCCACGAGATAGGACTTTGGGTATTTGAAGGACTCGTTCTTATCAGCAGACTCGTTCTCACAGTTCTGTACAAAATTCAGCCCTCCTACTCTGGTAACTGTTCTTCACAGAAGCCAAGTTATAAATGACCTTTATTAGGTGGCTCCCGGACCAGACACATGCCCATGTGTGGTCTCTGGGGAAGAGGAAAACAAACTCTCCCATCCTTATCTTGAACTCATCTCCGAAGAAGATTGGAGTCTGACACAAGTCTCGACTCACATGGGATTTTTCTTAGCCTTCTGATAAACCATACTTCCCATGTAATATTCTTATATAAACCATGTAAGTGGAGTTACGTTTTGACTTAAGGAGGTTTTGTGTCTTTGAAGCAAGTGAAAAACCTTCAATATATTATTTTCAGAATCTCATCATGTTCGATTTGCCCACTGCTACAGGTTTTTAGGCCTCCTAGATACTAATTCAATCAGTCGTTTGGTTATTCCTGTGTACTTAGCATCCCATCCAACTTCCATAATCGTGTGATTAGCATTCTCATTTATGTTGTTTGTGGGAAACATCCACAAACTTTGAGGCAAGGCTGTGATCCCATCTAAAGCAGATAGAAACAGGATCTGGTTTGCTCTGTTTATTGCACCCATGGGAACTTGCTCTTAGTTTATAATCTACGCATTGAGGCTCCCTAGAGCTCTGTTTCCCCATCTTTGCCGTAAGGACACATGTATGAGCATATAACCAGAATATGAATCACACAGGAGAATCCTGGAGAACGTGCTTGCATTACTCAGGCAGACTCTTGGTTGGCGAAGGATGTCACAGGAGAGGGGTTCCATGGCTCATTGCAGCCCTGCCACACTGTTTTTCTTTACCCTAGACCTAGTGGTCTTCTCTCACGTTGTTACTGTATATATTTAAATTCTCCCCAAAGTCCCATGGGATTGGATCATGAGGGTACTGTGCTCATCACTAGATTTACCCATTGGTGAGTTCAGTAGCTGAATGTGCTCCCAGGAAGGGGGGCCTGGTTGGAGGTGGGCGCTGATGGAAAGACTATATGAGTGTGTTCTTAGCTCTGGCTTCTCTGTACTCTTGCTTTGCTTCTGGGCTGCCATGGGCTGTGGTGCACTTCTCTGCCATGTCATTTCTGCCTCACAGTCAGTCAATCACAGACCAAAACTGTGAGCCAAAAGAAACCTCTGCTTTTTTTCTTTTTTTAAGGTTACAGGTGTCAGATAGTTTGTTTCAGTGATGGGGAAATGAGTAAGACAGTTGTCATGAGTTGCAAATCAAACTAGTTGCCATGGTGTGATTTGTTCCCACACTAGTTGTTTAAATTGTCTTGGGCAGCCCTGGCTCGCTTTCTGCAGGCATGCAGAATCCGGGCGAGGCCCTTTTCTTTCTCAAGTTAGTACTGAGCTCCGTTTTGTTTATAGTTTCTGGCACTCGTTTATTCACCATTTTAAGACTGATACAAGATTTTTATACTCTTTGGATCTCCACTATCTCTCTTGTTGTACACAGTTTCTTTGACATCCCCAGTAAGGATTTATTTGTTTCATTTATATAACCTCTCTGTTCTCTGGGCAATATTTTATCCTCACTTACTTGAAGACTGGATTCATTTAGAATAGTTAATTGACATAACCATCTCTCTGTGGATTTAACAAAAATTTTAGTTGGGATGTATTTTACTCTGTGTTCTGTGTTTTAGAACTTTGCTTTCTGTAACTATAGACTTCTAATACTGTTTCCTCTTTAGGGGATCTAAATTTGGAATTTTTAATGAAAAAATTCTGTTAGCATAATGACTAATGGGGAGAACATTTCCGTCTACTATTTTCTGTTTACCGTGTGTCAATTATGTGATCAAGTTTCCCAAAACAGAACTATTAATTTTATATTTACCATGTTTATATTTTTACTTACAGTTTGCTGCTTCTTTTCTACCTAGTATTTTTATCCATCCTGCAGTTAACCCAGGTGACTTCTCCCCTGCCTCCTCCGACATTCGATGTCCTGCTTTCTTGCTGTCCCCTCTCCCTTGCAACTTGGGCTCTTTGAGTCTTGGCACATGCTGTGTGCTCTTTCTGTCCTCACAGGGATTTTAGGCCTTATCCTTTCCCATTCTATTTTTTCCATATATAACATTTAGTTGCAGAACTTGTTCCCTAATGAAGCTTCATTGTTGTTTTGTTCGCATTTAACCAGGCGTTGTCGTGTTGTTTCTTTAATGTTTTACTTCGTAGCCTATCTGCTGATACAGCATCACTTTTGTTTCCAGTAAATGAAGGGAACACATTTCTACCCACTTGGTACTTAGGCAAGGAGGAGGAGGGAAGCTGGAGTGCTCAACAACTCTGAGATGAGGTAGTCCGTGACAGATTTATGCTTTATTCTGCCTTGTGCTTTGGTTCACATGTAGGTATTTTGTGTTTTCATTTATTTGGTTATTATTTCTTCAGTTTATTTTTTATTTGATGCCATTTAATACATGAAATTTTGATCCTATTTAAGGTGAATTTCCATTAAAACAGAAGGCTCTGATTTTTATTTCAGGTATAAAAAATTACTTTGCTCTTGAGCACAGTGGAGTATGTTTAGCCTGATATCAACAAATAAATATTTCACATTCTTCGTATGACTGTTGGTCAGATCCTGCAAAATGCTAGCAAACATGAAAATAATTCAGATTGATTATGGTAAATTCTCTCCCAGAAGCAAACAAACTGTTGCTGGAATTAACACAAGAGAGCTTTTTACTGCTCGATTTGTATGTGAAGGAAAATGATGAAGGACAGTGATTTGTGGTTTACAGACGATTTTTTTCTCCACAGCAGGGGAAAGTTTCAAAGTGGGCTTTATACCCTTTTCCTTTCACTTTTCACTCCTTTGTTCAGAAAAAAGAAACCTCAATAACCTGTTCTAAGAAGTTGGAAATGTCTTCTGAGTGTATGCTGATAATGACAAAATAACATAGATAACTATGTAGAAATGTTTTAATTTAATATTGTAAGGTGGTCCATGGTAGAATCTGAAAGCATAAGCTTAAAAATTGAGGTGTCATTTGCATAGGGGAAATTCATCCTTTTTAGTTCACAGTGCTGCGAATTTTGACAATTCATACAGTCACATGCCTATATCCCAACCAATGTGTGGAAAGATTGCATTGTTCACAGAATTCCCTCCTGTCTTTTTGAAGTCAGCCCCTTCCCGACTCTTACTTCTGGCAGCCGTTTACCTATTCGTTTCTTCTTTGAAAAAAAAAATGCCGCATAAATGAAATCCTGGAGACACAGCTCTTGGAGCCCAAAATTCTTTCACATGGAGCAGACCCTTTGAGGCTCACTTGTGTTAGTGAATGTTCATTTCTTTTTATCCCCAAGTCGGGATATGTTGTATGAATATACCTGACTTTGTTTCTCTGTTAATCAGTAGAAAACCATTTGTCCTTTTTTCCTGGTTTGTGATGATTATGAAAAAACACATGTTATGTTTAATTCATATAAATATTTGCATACAAATTTTCTTTGTGAATACACATTGTTGTAAAGACCTATAAGCAGATTGCTACGTTGTATATTAACTTTACAGGCAACTGCCAGGTGATGCCTGCACCTTTGACATTCCTGCCAGCAGCATGTGAGAGTTCTGGGCTGCACATTCTTAAAGTCCTTTGCTTTTCTCCTCTCTTGTCTAAAGGTTTGTCCTGCTTTCACACTAAGGTATTATTTTACATTTTCCTCTTGACATGGGACATAAAACATCCTTCTACATGTTTGCTAGTAAGTAACTGGCTGAAAAATTGGGTTATTACTGAGTTTTGATAGTTCTTTATGTGTTTAAATGAAATGCAAATCTTTTACCTGGGTGTGTGTATATTTCCAATGTATTTTCTTAGTTTGTGGTTTTTCTTTTCATCACTTACATAAATGTCGGTTGCAAAGCAGAAGTTCTTGATTTTGATGAAGTCCAATTTATTCAATTTTTTCTTTTGTGAATTGCACTTTTGGTGTTGTATATAATAACTCTTTGCCAAAGTTACACAAATTTTCTTTGCATTTAATTTTAGATGTTTTATAGTCTTAGGCTTTGTCTTTGTGTCAATGGTCCATTTCTGGTTATTTTTGCCTACAAAGGGAAGCACGAATTTAGCTTTATGTCTTGGAATGTGGCTGCCCAGTTGTTTCTGTGATGTTTGTTGTAGAGACTGTTCTTCCTCCATTGAATTGCCATTGCACTTACGTTGAGAAGCAACAGGGAGAAATAAATGTGAATCCATTTCTGGCCTGTATATTATGTCCCATTGAGCTATGTGTCTATACTTTATTCAGTCCTATAAGGTCTTAAGTGTTGCAGCTTTATCATAAGTCTCAAAGGTAGATGGTGAGTCCTCAACTTTGTTCCTTTTGTTTTGAGACAGGGTCTTGCTTTGTAGTCTAGGCTTGTTCTGAACTCACTATGTGGCTCAAGCTGGCCTCAAACTCAGAGCAGTCCTCCTGCCTCAGCCTCATGGTACTGGGACCACAGGCATGTAACACCACACCTGACTTGTGTGGTGATGGGGAACTGAACTCAGGGCTTTGCACTCGCTGGGCAAGCACTCCAGTATAGAAAGGGAAACCCTTTGTTCTAGGTACTTTTTTGTTGCTGTGACTCAATACTTTACATCCGCAAATTTAGGGGAGGAAAGGTTTATTTTAGCTCACAGTTTCAGAAGGTCACAGTCCATTCAGGGGCAGCAGGCAACAGTGGAAGTACATGGCAGAGGCAGAGGGGGAGGCAGCTTCTCACTACATCAGAAACAGGAAGCCAAGTCAAGGCAAGTTGAGTCTAGGCCTCCAAGGAAGGCAGGAAGCAGCTTATATATCCTTCCAGGCCTCATCCCAGTAATCAGCACCCCCTGGATCCAACTGTGGAAGGTGTGGTAAGCCCCCACTACATGCCTGTAATCCAATTTACATGCCTGTAATCCAGTTTACATCTCTGTAACCCACTCCTCCAGATTAGGCTTCAATCTCCCAACAGCACATGGTTCTATAGACAATCTATAACATTCAAATACATGAGACTTTGGTGGGGTGGGGGGGACATTCCAGATCCAAACCACAGTAGCCTTTAATAGAATCTAGATAATTTCATGATCACAGCAGTCAGCATGCTAGGAACAGAGGAACATTTCCTCAAAATGCTCTTTTTAAACATCACGTTTGGCTATTGCAGTTTCTTTGCCTTTCTAAATAAATTTTAGAATCATCTTGTCAATTTCTACAGAAAAAAGCCAGAAAAAAAGGCTGCTGGGATTTTGAACAGGTTCACATTAAGTCTCCAGTACATATTAAGCAGGGAAAGAGTGTCTTAAAAATACTGAGTCTTGTGGTTCATGAATATTGTGTATCTCACATTTATTTAGATCTTAAATTTTTCATAGATACTTTATTGTTTCAGTGTACAAATCTAACACATTTTATGGAATCTAATAGCTTATTTATGGAGCCCATATGATATTTTTCCCACAAGATTATATAATCGGATCTGGATCCTTTAATTACTTTCTTTAATCTATTTCCTTGTCGAGGACTCCTGTACAATGTTAAATATAAGTGATAAGAGGACACCTTAGCCTTAATTTTGATCTTTAGGGGAAATTTTTCAGTCCATTAGCATTATGTTATACAGTGTTATGTGTGAGATTTTTCTAGTTGAGTACATCTTTTTCAGTTTGAGGAAATTTTCCTCTATTCCTAGCATTTTGACTGATGTGATCTTGAAATGATGCTTGGTTTTATTAAAAGCTTTCTCTTTCTACATCAAAATTATCATATGGTCTTTTCCCCTTCTATCACTATTACTTTAGGTTACATGGATTAATTTTTATGTATTGAGTCAATCTTGTGCTCCTAGGATAAATCCTTTTTGGTTACCATAAATAATTTTTAAAATTTGTTGTTAGATTCTGCTTTCTAGTATTTTATTGAAGATTTTGTGCCTGTCATCAGAAAAGGTGTTAATCTGTAATTTTTTTCTCATGATATCTCTGTCTGGTTTTGTTATTAGGGTAATAATGGGCTCAGAATAAGTAGGGAAGTTTTCCTTCTCTTTGATTATTTTTACGTTTATAGAGTTTGTGAAAGGCTGATGTTAGTTTTCACTTGAATATTTTGTAGAATTCATTAGTGAAGCTCTTTTATTTCTTGATGCTTTGCAGAAATTAAAATCTCATTTTGGTTATAATCTTAGTAGTTTGCTTATTTGCAGGGCATTAGAAATAACTCAGCTTCTCAAAGATCAAATCCATCAATTATTGATGAGTTGAAAAATTTACAGTGTTGTCAGTCCATGAGTTATGTTTGGCTGGCTCAGTTCTCTTTTAACTGATTAAACCCATTAATTGAACAGACCTATTCATTTAGTAGACATTTATTGCATATCCATTATATGTTAGGTTTAGAAGAAAAAATTTGACATAAGGATAATGTGTTTAGTTTGCTGCTCCTGGAGAGACTATATATCTATATCTATATCTATCTTTAGTTACACACATTGGCAAAAGAGAAGTTTCTGATCACCCAGCCTAATTGTTCATTTAATAATGAATTATTTTAGGAACTTTGATTTTAATCAGCCCAATTTTTCTTCTTATAATTTGGCATTTAGCTCTTTATTCCTTTTTGAAAACTTGACTATTTATTTCCAGTTCATAGTCTAATCACTTAACAATGTCTGAGATGATTTAAAATTTCTTTCAGGGCCTGTTATGGCTGACGTATTGTTATTTTAGTCTTAATTCATAGTATTAAATCCTTAGTTAATAAAGAAGATTTGCCTTCCCTACTCTAATTAGAAAGCATTTATTCTTGTTAAAATTATTACCATCACAGATTAAGGAAAATGAACAGGAAAATAAGATACTAAAAAGAAAACTTAGTTAGCTGAAAACTTGGATAATTTCCTTTGTTACTTAGTTGTTTTTTATCCTCTAAGTAAAGCCTGATATAAGAATATTCTGAGGTGAATAAATAAAAGAGGCCTTATAAGTATATTTTTTGAAAAAATTCAGCTCATGCCTAAAAAGTTTAATTTCACTATCTTTTAGTTTGTAGAATTCCAAAGTATTTTTCGGTCTAAGGAATATTCTTAGAGGTGAAAGAAAGTTGTGCTATTACAAAGCAAATGAAAGTCTTCAATTGAAAACTCTGTACCAAGATGAATCGTTAATCACTCTTCAAGGTCTAATTCTTCTTATTGAATTTTCTTCTTTTGGCCCAGTGACATATTCAGTGAAGGATCATGATTTTATACAATTAATTCCACAACCATAAGTACCAAAAAAGAGAGGTTATTAAAACTCAAGAGACTTCTGAGTTCTAGTAAAACCATTAAGAAGGAACTAATGTGATAATAAAATGAAAAGCAATTCAAAACTTATCAGCCTAATAAAGAATATTACCAAATCTCTTCCAGCAATAAAAATCCTCAAAAATGAAACAAAGTAAAAAGCCCCTCTACCAACAGAGAATAACAATCTGCTGTGATGAATTTGGCCCTCATTACCAAGTGATTTGTAACCAAATTCAAGGGAGAGCTCCATGGGGATTGTGCGTGCTTTGACAACACGTCATGCGAAAAGTCCAGCCACAGTGCTGCTTACTCACCTGTCTTGCTGTGATCTGGTTAGAGGCAGTTCACTCCTCAGCAAGAGAGTGAGTTGGAGTAACACCCTCCTGCCAGAAGCCTTGTGCACTTGGGTGGTGAGAGAAGGAAGCGGGGTGTCAAGCAGTGCTCTGGGGCAGAAGGCGACGTCTAAAGAGGAAAGGCTGGCTTTGGCCCTTCTGTCTTGGGTTTGCAGAGGATTATAAAGCATGCAAAGTTTCCATTTCACAGCTTCCAGAATTCCCATGATGAGACTTGTGAGAAAGCACACCGAGGGCGATGCCAGCTGCTCTCCTGCTTGGCAGCCTCCTCGCTGCCACCTGCGGGGCCTCCTCCTGCACGCCCTTCTCTTCCAGCTCCTTTCCTTTCCTCATACCTCCTTCCTCAATGCTCTCCTCCTCCCAGGACCTGAGCGACAGCCCTGTTTTGAGGCCCCTCTCTACAAAGGCAGTACTTAAAAAGGCGAGCTTTCCCATAATCATCTCCAGGAATTAGAAGACTGAAATGGACTTTAAGAAAATTTGATCCAACCTCCTAATGTTCAGTAAGAAGTGACTGAGCAAGTGATGGCTCCTGGTCATAACATAGTTCCCTTGGGGTGAGACACGGTGTCCCCAGACCTTGCTCACCACCTCCTAAGTTCATTCACACGGGACTGGCCAGTGCTGGTGCATGTATCTAAAATGTTTGGTGGAGGCACAGCCAGCCAGAAGATGAACAGGTGTGCTACATCTTGGAGCGTGGTGGTGGCACACACCTGCAACTCTAGCTACTCCAGAGGCTGAGGCAGGAGGATTCCAAGATTTAGGTTGACCTGGCAATTTTGAAAGACCCTGTCTAAAAAATGGGAAAAAAAAAGAAAAAAAAAAGCAGCAGCTGGGTTGTAGCTCAGCGCTTGCTGGGTTTGACCCCAGTACCAACCCATTATCAAAACAAAACAAAGAACCAAAACCACACTATGCCCCTCGGCTCCACTCCTGCCTTTCCGCTTTCCGCTTTGTGTTGCTTGAGCTGAGAAGGCACACCTGTGTGTGCTTTTCCCTTTTGGTTCTGTCAGGACAGGTCACTAGATGGCGCCTGTGAGGCTGGTGGAAGAAGGGCTCTACTTCCTGTTTCCTGTGACTGATGCTGGAGCCCAGCCAATTCTTCACCTTACAGTGAAAAGCAGATGTTTCAGGAGCGGCTCCTGCTTTCATGTCGACCTCCTGGGTCTCCTCAGGAGCAGCCACAGAAGACATCCGCGAACGCTGCTCTGAAACCATGTCTCACCTCTGCTTCTGGAGTTTTGTAATTCTGATCTCTTTGGTTCCCCAGCTCTACTGTGTGAATTGCTGTTTATATTTTTAACGTAATACACACTTGATCACCAACTTTTTATATTAAACTGTTAAAATAATGAGTGTGGTTTCTGCCTCCTAAAGAGACCCTGAGTGACATAAGTACTTCAATTAGTATTTACTGTTTTATTAAGGTAATCGTAAGTTTCCAAAATATAGAACACAAAACTCACACTTAAAAGAGGAACTTAAAACAGGAACTTCTTTAAAGGAATTTCATCTGCTTTTGCAAAGGCTTCTGGAATTCTCTTCTGGATATCATCTTCCTTCTGTTTGGACTCCAGTGGGTGTGTTTGAGAAATCTGAGCTCAGTGCAGTACTCCTGAGGGCATGAGGTAAGGCACAGGACTGCTAGACACAAGCTGTGTGTGTATACATTGTATAATCCAGGTTACCCTCAAACTCACTGTCCTTCTGCCTCAGCCTCGCAAGCTCTGGGGTCGTAGGTCTTTGCCACGATGCCCCATTCTTAATACTGTTGTTTAAAGTGATGCACATGATAATTTCGTTAGGAGGATAGTGTTTAGCAGCTTTCCACAAATTTCACCCATAGCAATTCAGATTGTGTCTTCTGAGACTCAGAGTATGTGGCTTGATAGGATGCTACTCAGTGGATCGTCAGAAAACAGCAATGGGTTGGTAGCAGAAGCAGTGTTTGCATGGGTTGGGTACTTATGGAATAGAAAGATCAGCCCTCGCTGAGCTGCCTTCCCCAGGAGGCCTGAACATCATCTAATGCATGAATCAGAGCTTTAACCAGCCCTCGGAGATGGCAAAAGTCACAACTCCTGAGTCGAGCCAGAGCTGAACTAGCAGCTGTGGCTCGTTCTGTTCACTGATCAGCAAAGCTGTGTCTCGCTTGGGACGCTCTCCTGTGAGTGCTCAGCAGGCTGGCGGGGGCTTGCGGTGACTCCCAGAGACGACATAATCAGGAGCATCAGCCCCTTCCTAATGTGCGTGGAGTAAGTAAGGCAAGAGAACACAGAGGAAACTCATTCTTGAGAGTGCGTCAAACATTAAATTGTCCATAATACACTTTAATAACAGGAGGTAAATCAGCCTTGCCTTTCTAAAGTCATAAACATAATGGTAACCAGGAGTGGATGGGTACATAGCCTCCTGTGGTCCACAGAGGGAACTGGGAGCAGGAGTCACACTGTGGCCCAAAGCCAAGGAGGTCTCCAGCAATCGTACAGAACAGGGCATTGTCAGGAAGGCTGTGCAGGTGAGTTTGGGTCAGGCTTATGATCAAAATATATGGAGAGTGTTTAAATTAAAAAAATAATTACAGTGAAAGATACGTTGCTATTAATCTCTTTCAAAGTACTCCCCTTCAAGCCCACTCAGCCCATCATTCTTGCCGCTTTCTGAGGCATTCTACAAGTTTGCTTTTGTGTCTTCACAAGGTGTGATAAAGACAGGGACTGCTCTGCCGAGCACCAGCCAATGAGAAGGCAGGCTTGGGAAACACCACAGCATGTCCTTGTCTGCCCTGTTCACCAGGTCTGGCACTGTAGACGTGTGGCTCTTCTACAGTGTCAAAACGGAAGATGAGCGTTTTGAACCAATTCAGAACATGGAGGCAACCCGGCCAGCATGACTCAGGCACTCAGGAGAGAACTTCAGAACTGCTTCGGAAGAAAGCACAAATGGTGGGGTGAATGTGCTCAAAGCAGGAGGTTCACAATAGCCATTAATCATTTACTGCGTTTTTTTTTTTTCAATCTCACCTAAAAGATACAGCTGATTTCTGCTGTTAAATAGGAAAATTGCTTTCAGGTAGATGATGATGTATGTACGGGAAAAAGACCTTGTAAAAGGCAATCTTGGCCTTGTGCGGGAAAGAAAAGGAGCAGACCCACACCTCCGCCTGACATGCAGTGAGAGCAGACGTGAAAAGGGTCCCTCATGGGGTACGTGCCTCCGTGACAGCACCAGGCCTTTCTCGCCAGCCGGCAGATGCCTCCCCACACCAGAGGAACGCACACTCAGAGTCTGCCACGTGATGGCCGGTTCCAGACCTGCCTCCTGTGCCTTTTTGTTTCCTGCTGTCTCTCCTTAATTTCCCTTTTACTTATTTATATTTTAGGTTTCTCATGTAAAATAAACAATGTGATATTTAGCTTCCCTTATCTGATTGACTTCATTTATGTCCTCAAGTTCTGTTCGTTTTCCTGTAAATAATTTGATTTCACCTTTTTTTTTTGGCTGAGTAATACTCTGTTGTGTATATATACCACGGTTTCTTTATCCATGTATCTACTTATGGGCACCTAGGCTGTTTCCATAGCTTAAGTGTTGTGAGTTGCATGGCTATAAGCATGGGTAGGTAGCCAGGCCTGGTGGTATAGGCCTGCAATCTCAGCACTCTGGGAAACTGAGGCAGGAGGACCCACAAGTTTGAGCTCAGCTTAGGCAACTAAGTAAGACCTTAGAAAACAAAACAAAATACCCTACAAATGCTCTAGGGATGTAGCTCAGTGTGAAAGCACTGAGTTCAACCCCTAGTACCACACACACACACACACACAAATAGGGGTGTGTATGCTTCACTGTAGTGAGATGCCTTTTACACTTTGGGACTATACACTTTAACACTTTTGGGACTTTAACACTTTTTGGGTCAAATGAAATTTCTATTTTTAGTTTCTGGAGCTAATTTTTATGTGCCTTAATCTATAAAACAGTGAGTTACATGTAAGTACTGTTTAGTCATATTCTGGTACTGTGCTGTCCAGGGACGTGGCAAGGTTGGTCTCCCCACACTCTTGAAATGGGGCATGGTCACATCACTTGATTTGTCCAATAAAATGTGAACAGAATTCTTTAAGATGTAGTGCATCAATTATGTTCTTCTCTCCTGGCTATAATAGTGCCCTGTGGTGGAGTTTTGTCACACTGTACCCCTTAGTGACAATACCATAGAACTGAGTCCACTTCTTGCTCCCCACCAGCTGATACATAATAGACCTAAATCTTGAGAGAGAAATAATATTTATTTTGCAGCTATTATCCATAATTTAGTTTTCTTCTAATACAGAAATTGCTGCCAGGAGCACCATGCTAACATAACAAGAAAAGTGTAATTTGTCATTGGTTTGAAGGACAAGTTGTAGGCAGTAAAGAGATCAGTATCAAGTCTGGAGAGATGACAAAGTTATATAGCAGCAAAATTTTTGGCTCAACTGTTGCCCACAGTAATTTGGAAGGCAGATTAACTGCCTCTTGAGTTTGTAGCTTTAGGGAGAGTCAAGAATACAGAATATTCATAGTGTGTACTGCTTTTTTTTCTTGGTTGAATTTGACAAGAGACAAGGTCAGAAAAAAATTAGTTGGATTCCAAGCCAGAATTAATGGGAAACTTGAGGCTTCACAGTGTTGGAAATGCTGAAGTGATTTTAGATCCTAAACAGTAGGAGATAAAATTGGTGAAGCCTTTTTGCGACACAAAAATATTAAAACAAAGCTTTGCAGCAAGGGGCGTGATCTCAATATCTGTGTTAAAAATCATCCAACTGATTATATGTCCTTGGCCAGCCTGCCATTATTAAAACCCCTGCAAAGGCCATTAGGTTCCAAAGATCTAAATCAGCTGTGTCTTTGAAGAATCGTGGGTGTGTCTGTTAGCACATGGAGTTTTCTGGAATGAAATACAGAGCAATTTGTAGGAGGTGAACTTCCCAAAGAGTTGCCAGGACAAACTAAAAAGAATTGTATATATTAGAGACTTAAAGTGATCATTTAAGTCTGGGTTTAGAATCAGATAGCTGTGTGACCCTCAGGAAAAATAGTCTCAGATGCCAGCCTTAGCTGTGTCGTGGCGCACAATGAAGCGCCGGAGGCTATGACGAGTTATAGGTAAGGGGGCTTTTTGCACAGAGCACAGTGAAGGCCTGGTGTCTCTACCCAGGGTCGACCTTGTGTTATTTGTCTGGGGGATTTCTGAACTGCTTAAGACCAGTGTCTGACTTCTACTTCCAATTTTCTCTCTCCCCTCGTGGGAATGCTTCTGAGTGTTGTCCATTGCCTGTTTCATTTTTGTAAGCTGGGTGTGTAGGGGATAGATAAGAACTTACTTTTTTGGTTCCTAGACTCCAGAACAGCAAGAGTCACATCCAGGCCCAGTTTTTGTTCACTGAGTATCACCTCCTGCTGTGAACTGAATTGTGCCCTTCAAAATTTACATATTGAAGCCCTAACCCCCAGTGTGTTTGTATTTGGAGTCAGGGCCTTTAAAAGGATAATCAGGATGAAATGGTTATATAATTCCGAATGCAGTAGGACTGGTATTTCTCATAAGAGGAAGATGTGAGTCCAGGTGTGGTGGCACACACCTATCAACTCATCACTCTGGTGGGTGAGGCAGGAAGATCCCGAGTTTGAGCCCATGCAGGGCAACATCAACTTGATGAGATGCTGTCTCAGAATTAAAAATGCCTGAGGGATATAGTTCAGTGTGAAGGGGCTGGGTTCAAATACCAATACTGAAAAAAAGAAACAGGAAGAAACCAGTGATGCAGAGGAAAGACTAGGTGAGGACACAGTGCCAAGAAGATGGCCACCTGCCAGCCAAGGAGAGAGGTCTCAGGAGAAACCAACCCCCGAAATACCTTGCTCTTGTACTTCCTGTCTCCAGAATTGTGAGAAATAAATTTCTATTGTTGCAGAAACCCACTTTTGTTATAATCGCCCAGGAACTAATATATTTCTGATAAAGATACTACTAGCATCACCCAGAGGTTCTTGGCCCATGACTAGGTGGGATTTTTGTGCTATCTCCCTTGAGGAGAGAATAAATGAAAATTAAAGAAAACTTAGCTGGTTATTGGGTGGCCTGAGGGGGTGGGTTGAGGATATCAGTAAGATTCTCCAGCAATATGCCAGCCTCAGTGAGCTATGGTCACATGACTCAGTTGGCCAATGGGGTGGGAGCAGAAGTAGCAGGTGTTTCTTCTAGACAGACTCTCTTCAGAGCCAAAGCACTATTTCCTGTGTTCCCTTCTCTGTCACTGCAATCTGTGACATCCAGATTGAGGGTGGCATGCCTGCCGTTCTGTGTTCCTGAATGGAGATGCCATGGAGCAGAGTCCCAGTTGTTCCACCAAGAGTCATGAGTATTGGTGACAAATAATAATTTAAAATCATGAGATTAGGGGGATTGTCTGTCTGATGGATCTCACCAGTAGTAAAGGTAGGGAAAACTTCCAGTATTCTTGTAGAATTTGATTGTACCGTGTTGGATACTACGATCGATTCATTCAATCGTTGGGAGCTTGTCCTTCATGAATTAAAGCAGTAGAGCTGACCCTAGAAGATGTCCATCAATCACGGCACTGTGCTTTGAATTCCAAGGTGATGCCATTGAATCACTGCCGGGAGAACATATTTTAAGTTAATTTGTCAGCAGTGGAGATGGACTGTCTTCACACCATCCCTGCTTCTCTGGTCAGCTATCTCCCGAGCGATGCAGAGTGGTTGTGATCATGGAAGAGAGCCAGGCTGGGCCTCAGGCTCACAGCGTTGGCACAACTCACTGAAGGAGGCAACAGAAGAGTACAGAAAGCTGACATCACAGAGGTGAAGGTCACCCATGCTTCCTCAGATGGTGCTGAGCTCAGACGTGGACCACAGCCAGGAGCAGGGGCAGGCAATCATAGCCCCTTTAAGATGTCAAAGTCTTGTGACCCCAGGAATGCCTGTGGCATATACCTTTCTGAATAGTAAGATTTATACAGAACTTTTACCACATCTAATCCCACTAACAGATTGAGAGAAATTCTAAGGGTCTGATATTTTGGTGTTTGTTTGCTTCTTAGGGTTGAACCAGGGCCTTTGTGCTGAGCTATATCCATAGCTCCTTTTTTATTTTTTATATTGAGAAAGTCTCTCCAATTGAAGCCCAGGCTAGGCTCAAATTTGTGATCCTCCTGCCACAGCCTCCCAGAGTGTTGGGACACCTACACTGGCTTTGCCAGGGGAGGTGACGGGGTGCCTGAAGCCTGGGTCCAAGGAGCAGATCTGGGTAAAGTTTGACACAGGTTGCCATCCTTATCTTTCTTGGCGTACCTCTGTCACTTGCTTCTCTTCCTTGCTGTCACTATCTACAACTCTTGATCAAAGCAGCAAAGAAATTTTTTAAGAGAAATGAGAACCGGACCTGGGGGTGCAGGGCTGTAATCCCAGCACTCTGGGAGACTGAGGGAGGAAGATTGCAAGTTTGAGTCCAGCCTGGGCAACTTCGTGACTTAGTGAGGCCTTGTTCCAAAAAAAAGTCTGAAAAATAGGCTGAAGATGTAGTAGCTTAGGGCAAAGTCCTTGGGTTGGATTCCTAGTTATTCCCCACCTCTTAAAAAAAAAAGAAAAGAAAAAAAGTGAGCGAACCAAGTTGGCAACAAGAACGTTTATCCCAAATTATTGGCTGCTTATCCTCTGCGGCTCTGTGAGCCTCGTCCTCTGGGGGTCCTTTCATGTTGTCGTATCGAGCACCCGCCTATTAACAAGGGGTGAGTCCCTGGGTGCCTCGGTGCATGTTACTTTCTCCTGTATGCCTCAAGGAGACCTGTTTCTCTGCTCTCCTTTTTAAAACTTTGTGAAATATTATTATGCAATTAATATCAATTTTAGTAAGTATGTATAACAAAATACAGCATTATCACTTTTTTTTTTGGGGGGGGGTAGTAGAACCAGGACCTTGTTCATAGCAGGCAAGCATTTCACTCCTGGGCTGTATCTCCAGCCCTTTTAAAACTGAATTGAATTTTAATTTGAGGCAGCATCTTGCCACATTGCCCAGGCTGGCCTTGAACTTACACTCCTTCTGCCTCTGGCTCCAACACAGCTGGGATTCCAAGCATGCACCACCACATCCGGTCTGTTTGCACCATTTCTATGTGTACATTCCTACACTGAGCACAGCCCAGCTCCTCCCAGATCAGTCACAGTGCCATGATGGATGGGCATCTTCTAGAGTTCACTCTACTTTGATTCATGAAGGACAAGCTCCCAGGAGAGAGCCACTCTCCACCTCCAGAATTGTTTTTTCATCTTGTAAAGCTGAAACTCTACCCATTAAACACGGACCTCCACCCCAGAGCCACAGCCCGGCTTTCTGTCCCTATGAGTTGGGCTGTTCTACATGCCTCGTGTGGGGAGCATCCTATAGTATTTGTCTACGCTCACTTCTGTCCTTTGGAGAAGATCCGTAGTGTCACAAGTGCAGTGACAGTGACAGTGTTCTCCGGGTTTTCCCTGATTTTGTGATCTTCCTTTCTTTCCTTGCCTTCACCAGAGAGCCGGGCTCTTTCCTGCTTGTTTTGGTACTTTCACGCCATGTGTAAATACCCGTAAATAACACATGATGTGGTGTTATGTGTTTTTAAATTTTGGACGAATGGTGGCCTAGAGGAGTAAGATTCTACAACTTTCCTTTCTCACTCAGTCCTGCCTTGTGAGATTTATTGTATTGACACGTTGCTGGTTGAGTCCTTTTGCCTACCATATCGTGTTTTATTACCCATAAGCCACATTTAAAGAAATCTGCTCCCCTGTTGATAAAAATTTATGCTGCTCCCTTCTTTTTCTGTGTCTGACAAAGTTGTACACAGTATTGTTGATTCTAATTCCTGGGCTCACGTACAATTGTTTTTTAAGTTGTATACCCAGAAGTGGAACTGCTGAACTGTGGGACATTGTCTGTGTCAAGTTTCACAGCTATTCAGAATTCTGCCTCTTGCAGTGGGTAACCAGTCGGCATTTCTGCCTGCAGGGAGGGAATTGCATTGTACTTTTGTTAAATGGTCAAATATGACATGGCATTTCAGGAGGGTGTGGGGGTGCACGTCTGTAATTGGGGGGGCAGAGGTGGGAACATCATAAATTCAAGCCCAGCATGGGTAATTTGTGACTTAGAGAGACCCCTGTCTCAAAATAAAAAATGGCCTGGGATGTAACTTGCTGCGAAGGATGCAGGTTCACTGTCCAGTACCAAAATAAATAAATAAATAAATAAATAAGAAGAAGAAGAAAAGAAAAGAAGGAGGGGGGAGGCGGGGGAAGATATTTCATTGTGGTTTTGGTTGGAAAATGTTAATTTTTTTGATCCCTAGTGAGTTTCCTGGCCTTCCTGCAATCCTGGGAAGTGCATCTTTTCTATGTGTTGTCTTTTCCAAATTGATCTGTAGGAGTTCTTTACATATTCTGGGACCTGATCATATTGATTTGATACTCATAACTATTCCTATGATTTTTTCCTTTTACCTTTTAATGGCATATTTTGTTGTGCAGAAATGGAAAGAATCAATGGTTTTCTTCGTGATTTTTGTGTCTAGAATAAGCATTCTTCCCACCCTGAGGTAGTATTTGGTTATATTTCCTCTGACAACTTTAAAGTATTGCTTTTTGCCTCTAGATACTTAATTCACCTGAAATTCATTACCGTGTACAGCAACAGGCAGGAATTGACTTCAGTATGTTTTTGTCCATGGAGAAATAACTTTCATAGCACCATGTATCGAGCAGTATGCTTCTGTTTGATTACAAAGCACAGTGAACTGGGTTTTTCTTAGTCACTTTCTTGTCACTGGGACAGAATAGCCAGTACCCATAACTGAAAGGAAGAGAGGGTTCTTTTAGCTCATGTTTCAGAGGATGCAGTCCATGGTTGGTTGGCTGCAAGGCCAAAACAGTGTGACAGAAAGGCACAGTGGAGGAGGGCTGTCCACTGTACAGCAGCCAGGAAGCAGAGAGAGGAGGGAGGCACTGGGGACAGGAATGCACTCTTCAGGTCACACTCCCGGTGACCACCTTAAGCCAGACCCCACCTCCGCTCAGCATATCCATCTACTGACCTCGTTTGTGGGTGACTCTGCTGATAAATACACCATTCCTGGTGATCCAACCACCTTTTAAACACAAGAGGCTTTGGGGGGACATTCTTGATCTAACACTGTCTGTTTCTGGCCGTCTGATTCTGTGCTGAATCCATTTCAGTGCCAGGCTATGCAGAAGTGGTCACTACACTGTACAGTCAGTCTTTTTTTTTTGGCAGTCAGATAACCGTCCTTTATTTTCCTGTCTCAAAATTACTTTAACTATTATTGCTCTTGCGGACTTTTCTTCTTTGGGACAGTTTTGATTAGGTAAAATCAATAGACATGTTTAAGTATATATCATGGTGAGTTTTACCTGCTCATATATCCATGAGACCAATGGCACAACCCCAGTGGGAGCACACCCATCACCCTAAGCTCTGTGCTCTTGTGACGTCTTCTCCCTGTCCCTTCGTTCTGTGCTTACCTCTGGGCATCCACTAATCTGCTTTCTGTCACTAAAGATGAAGTGGAATGCTGTGGCATGTGCACCTTCCTGGCTGGCTTCTGTTATGCAGCGTCAGTATCTTGGGGCTCAAGTGTCTTTTTATGTGCATCTCTCATACAGAGATAGTTTATTCCGTCTTATTGTGATCTTGATAAAATTAGTAGTTCTGATAGTTTTCTTATAGAATTTATATAGCAGATTTAAACAAATTTAGCCTAAGACCATACTTTGATCAGGTTTCGTTAGTCTTAACTAAGTGTGTTTTTTTTTTTTTTTAAATTTCAGGACCTCATCAATACATTTAGCTGTTATTGTCTTCTTAGGACTCTCCTGATTGTATACATAGTTTCTCAGACATTCATTATATTTAATGAAATATCTTGGGCCACATATCTTGCTGAATGTCCTTTTATGGGATTTTTTTTTTCTCTCATGGTTAGACTAGACCTATAGAGAGTGGGAGGAAGATTACACAGGTGAAGTGCCATCTTCATCACATCATGTTAATGTGACCTACTAGTGGTGAAACATTATCAGTCCTGGTCATCTTGCTGAGTTCCTGTCTGTCAGGATTGCTTCACATGGACCACTGTTCTTTAAGTGTAATCACTGTGCACTGTCCATATTTAAGAAGGAGGGGAAGCCTTACCTCTTTAAGGGAGGAGTATCCACACAAACTGCTTGGAATTCTCATAGCCCTTCCCTTCCTCTTTTCTTCCCTTTTTCCTTCCTATCAACGTGGACTCATTTGATATTTTGGATTATTATCCAGTATTACTTTAGCCCAACTTTTAACAAAATCTTTTTATTGTGAGACAGGTGTTTGCTAAGTTGTCCAGGTTAGGCTCAAACTGTGATCCTCCTGCCTCAGCCCTTCAGAGTGCAAAGATTACAGGTATGCATCACCATGCCAGCTTTCTTCATCACATCTTTAAAAGGCTCATTCTACAGATAAGATTAAGTGTATTCCAGATGCCATTACTACAGTGAGGCTACATCCCAACACCTCTGGAAGGGCATGTGTTGGCTCCTCCCCTCCTCATTCACCTCCTGTCACCATGGACAGCTGCTCTCTGTCTAGGCATCCACCAAGTCTTTCCACTGTTGCCAGTGGCCTGTGAATGGGCTGTGACTTATTTTAATAAATCTTTCCTCCCTTAAGCCTATGGATTTTGTGAATTCTGTCCCAGAAATGAATAAGTAACTAAGACAGAAGTTGGTACTAGAAATGGATTGTTGCTGTGATTTTTAATTGACAATGTGGTTTGGAAGCCTTTGGAACTGGGTTTCAGGAGGAGTTTGGAAAGTACTGATGATGTCAGCTAGAAAAGCCTTAGAATGCTCAGAGCTGAGCTTAATGGGAAAGTCTGGCCAGAACAGTATTTATTTTTGAGGATCCACTTGATTTTTTTCCTAAATTTAACTCACCCCAAATTTCCCAATTATCCACTCTGCTGATCTTGAAACCATGGCCACTGTCACTATTGATGTCCCCGCCCTTCCCTGTTCCTTGTCCAGGTCTTGCTAGATATGTTATAGTTCCCATTTTTATGACTTTTCACTTCTTAAAACTCCCTTTACTGCTGAAAGTTCTGCACTGTGATTCGAAGAGCAGGACACTAAAATATCTGTTTCTGAATGATCTGCTAACTACTGTGCTGTAATTGTGTTCAAAATTGACATTTCAGCCCAAACTTTAACTATTTTATTCAACTTGAGAGGTATTTTTGTAGCTGATTATGCCTGCTATGGTTTTGCCTAGAGCTTTTATTTCACAGTTATATTTCTTGTGCCACATTAGATATGTTCCCATCTATTTGCACACATCTCGATGAAAATGTTAACAAAGACATAAAAGCCATATGCTAAGCCACGGAGAATATCCGAGTCAGAAACGACACTGTGCATCATCGTACCTTTTATTTTTATTTTTTAATGAGATTTATCACTACAGAGAAGATTCTACCTGAGAGTAGGATAGTTAATACACCCACCCTAAACTCACATACTCTAAAATTATGAAGCTAACACTTCTTTTATATGCTTCTTGGGAACGAAAGGCTCAGATAAATTACCTGTGGCAGGAAAATAAATGCAAGATGTGGAGATGGCTGTGTCAGGGTGCGTGGTCTCCAGGGGCCTTTGTCTGCAGTGAATCACACAGCACTGTCACCGAGGGAAGTTAGGAAGCAGTGGGAATGCTGAGGGCTGCTGTGTCTCCTCCTGTAGCTCAGCAGTCTCCAACCTTGTCGCTCAAGTTTTGTGGAATATGATTTTTTTCCACAGAGGTGTGTGTGTGTGTGTGTGCGCGCGCGCACGCGCGTGCCTGTGTCTGTGTGTGTGTGTGTAATGGTGTTAGTATCAGGGCCCCAGCTTCACCTGAGATCATCAGGCATGAGTGAGGAGCACACAACTAGATCGTTCCAATGCACAGTTCCCAGTAGGGTTCACATTCCTGTGAGAATCTGGTGCCACCACTGATCTGACAGAAGGCAGGGTACAGGTGGTCATACATGTGATGAGAAGTGGCTTCAAATACATATGGCACTTTGCTGGCTAGCCTGCTGCTAAGTTCCTGTGTGTGGCCTGGCTGGGGATGCTTACAGTGCAGCTGAAGGGCAGATGGCCTTAACTGGGACCTGCAGAGGTCCAGAGGTCCCTGGTGGGCCTCATGAACTAAGGAGTGGCTTAGTGTGTTTGGTGCTGGGACTACATCCTGCACACCGGGCAGCTGGGGAGCAGGCATTTATTTGTGACGGCTTGGGAGTCTGGCAAGTCCCAGATCAAGGCAGCCATAGATCAGGCACATGGGGGCACATGTGCCACCTCCCCAAGCCACTGTCTTCCAGGTTCCCAATATCCAGTGAGTCTGTGACCAGACCTGCTTGGCCCCCCATCACCTGCATCCTCATAGCTCCTTTGCATGAGTCATTTTTAGCAGTGGGAGCAGAGACTTCTTGAGCTCTGAATTCTAGAACCTCCCCTCAGTCCTAGAGAGCTAGGTCTGACCTGTGGAGCTGTGGCCCCATTAACCAGAAGGAACCCTGGCTGTCACTGTGCTTTGGCAGCATCTGGGTGAGAGACACCCGCTTCCAGAGTGAACCCGTGTCCTTTGCCTGGTTGGCCCAGCTTGACCTAGTATCTTTGATTGTGGTGTCATGACTGCCTTCATGTCGTGAGTTGATGCCAAACATTTACCTTTCATGGTCTTTTTGACTTTTGGGAAGAGTGAGTCATTGCACAATGCCAGATCCAGTGAATAAGGCAAATGAAAACCCATTATCTTGCAGAAATTGGTGTGAATGTTTTGAATTGATTCAGAACATGGAGAAGCCATGACAATGCAAATAAAGACACTCAGGAAAAGGAACTTCCAGAGCTTCTTCAGAAAGTGTCAGGAACGTTGGGATAAGTATGTTCAAAGTAAGAGGAAACTGGGCCTGATGGCGCACGTCTATAATCCCAATACCCTAAAGACTGCGGCAGAAGAATCACAAGTTTGAGCCTAGTCTGGCAAGTTGGTAACTTAGTGAAGTCAAGCTCTAGCTCAAAATCAAAAAGAAAAAAAAAAAAAAGAGCTGGGATGTAGCTTAGCACAAAGTCCCTGGGTGGGACTAATGGCATGTGTCTTTTACTATAATTAAAAAAATTGAAACATTCATCATATCTTTTGATTATACCTCCTGCAATAATGAATCTCAAGTGCTAAGCTTCCCTAGCCTGATGATTGCCTGTTCCTTGAAGGCTGACTACTAATTTTGGATGCACCTCTTTGAGCATACAGAAAACCCATGGGTTTTACATAGAACTTTATCTCAGAACTATCTTTTGCACTGTTTGCCATCTCAGTAGTATATTAAAGTAAAAGCTACTGTCGGCTAAATTCACATCTTTAATCTTAGGCAATCTTAATACCGTAGCCAGAGTTTGTGGTCTGGTCTAGCTCTTCAAACCATACTCAAATCAAAGTCCATGTCTTCAGGGAACAAAGAACAGTGGTCTATTTCATGTGAGAAAAAGGGGCACATACCTGGAGTGGGGGTGTGGTTATCAGTTGTCAGCATCCCTCGCCTGCAAGGAAGTGCTAGGAGTCAGGGTGCCTTAGGCTTTTGAATGATGTACCTTAGAGTCGGGAATAATGCTGGAGGTAGAAGTCAGTCAAGCACTTATATTTTCGGTGTTATTTGTGGATTCCAGGGGGTTGGAGCAGTGCGTGCAGACTTGAGCATTTTATTTCTTTATGACCTTCTTCTTCATCCTGGAAGGTATAAGTTTCATCTTGCTTTCTCTACACCTGGGAGCAATTCTGGCTCACTGTGCTCTGTAAGTCTCATGTTGTATTTGGGTTCTTCACTTAGACAGCTATTCATTCAGCTTGTCAGAGCCATGGTGTGTTGTAGACATGGAGGACACACAGGCAGAAAGTCTGATTAGCCAGAATAATGTTAGTTGCTGTAACCAAGAGTCCATCAGGGAGCAGAGGACCATAACCAGCACTGTTAGATGATGCTGAGTCCCTTTGGTTAATGGATAGTTGTTCTCCATGTAACAACTCAGGGACTTTGGTGGATAGTAGTTCTACATTTTTCAACATATGGCTTTCCCTAGTCTTGGACACTCCAGCCAACAGGAAGGGAAGAAAGGACATTGGGAGGACACACACAAGGACTCAGGAAACTGACATGAAAGTGATAATCTTCACTTCTTTCCCATTCTTCTTTAGAAAGTTCCTGACTGCTCAAGATCTTGCAGGTTAATGGGAAGGTTGGCACATAAAAATCAGGCAGAGAAGACAGTAGATTTTTGTGAGTTTTCCTACCTCATATCCTGCACTTCACAGTTTCGAAATGCCCAACAGTAAGAATTGTGCAAAAGGAAATATCTCTGAGATGGTAACCCACTGCCTCCTGTTACCATGGAGCAAAGCCGTGTGTACGTGTGTCGTTTCCCCTAGGTAGCCAGCTATTTCTTGTTAGTAGTGACGCTAAATTTTGCATACCTTTCAGTTCCTGATCATTCTTATAGCCTGCATTAGCTTGGAAGAAGGCAGAAGCCCAAAATATATTGAAAAATAATAATTTTCTAGGTTCATATTGCCAGTTCCCTTTCCCAATTTAATTATCACATGAACTTGAATAATAGTGTTAATTTTACAGGGGAGGACATTGAGGTGCACAGAACTTAGGAGATTGATTAAAACTGTGTAAATCCTAGTGCACTTAGTTGATGTAAGAACACGAACACTGCTCTGTGCATAGGATATTGGTGGAACAAGACGGGATTCTGGAAGCATGAAGCCTGGGCTGGAAGCCCAGGCTCCAAGGGATGAAGCAGGGTGTTAGCGGCACTGTACTTGCTGTAAGACGGAAGCTTTTGGGTTTTACTTGATGTGTAGGCATTTAACTCTCACTCACGTGGCAGGCCAGTTACAGTGTCCCTATTTGGTGGGTGCCTGCTGTTTCCAGGCTCCTGACTTATGTATTTTTGACCCTTGGCAACCAGATGGTGTCCAGACCAAGCAACATCTTTCAGCGTCGCCAAGTCCCAGCCTTAGTTGGGCCATGAATGTTGCCTTGGTACATTCTGCCATCAACAGTATTAAAAAACAAGGAAGGCTTGATGCAGAAGGTTTTTGGTCCCCTCATGTTTTACTTCAGAAAGAAAGAAACACTACTTTGTTTTCAGACTCTCAAGTATCAGCCTTCTACTTTCCTTTAGTTTTTTTTTTTTCCCCTCCCTTTAGTGAAATAGCACTTCCTAAGCACACCTGCCTTGGTGCCCCTCTGTTTCTCCACCTTGACAGCTCCCCCCTGCAGGTGCCTTGACAGGGTCTGGCGGCCTCCCGTGGAGAATGGGGTTTCTCCTCAGGCCCATGTTCCTGCTCAACTCTTAAGGGTTCCCTAAGTGGCCTCCCCTTTGCCTGGCCTAGCCTTGATTGGCCGTTTCATCTCCCTGCCAGGGGCTTTGATGTTTCCAGCACTTCTTAACCTTTCTGAACCTTGTTCTCCACTTATCTGCCTGTCAGGAGAGTCCTAGAGTGGGTAGAAAAATCCTCCCTCGTGGTAGGACTAAGACAATGGAAAGAAATTTCTGTAGTTTTTCTTTATTTCTTTATTTCTTTCTTTCTTTATTTTTTTGATGAGCTCCTCCTTGTGGATCCGACTTCCTCTCCCCACTGGCTGCATTGGAATCAGAAGTCAGATATTGCTTTGGTGGAGTTTTTCTTTTTCTTTTTCTTTTTTCCTCATTTTATTGATATGTATACCTGCAAATTTTAAGGTTTACAATGGAGTTGAGCCTTTTATGCACATCATGCTTAGTGAAGTGAGTCAGAAGCAGAAGGTGAAACATCGAATGGTCTCTCTGATATGAGAGTCCCACATCACAACTCCTATGGAACTTAAAACAAAAAACAAAGTGAAACGGGGGGGAGGGGGGTTAGGGCAGGGAGGGAGGGAAGAGTGGGTGGGGGAGGGACAAAAGGAAAATGGGAAAGCCCTTGTCACCTTGACAAGATACATGGTGAAGTTCTTCTTAACATCAAAAGCTGGCTGGGAGTGGTGGCACATGCCTGTCATCCCAGCACTCAGCAGGCTGAGGCAGGAGGCTGTCATGTGTTTGAGGCCATCTGGACTTAATAGGAAGTTCAGGATCAGCCTGGACTAGAGAGAGAGACCTTGTCTCAAAAACCTTTGGAACTTAAGATGAAAGACAAAGTGAAAGAGGGGGAAGGGTGGGGGAGGAGGGAGGGAGGATAGGGTAGGGGGAGGGACAAAAGGAGAGTGGGAAAGCCCTTGTCACCTTGACAAGATACGAATGTGCACAAAATGCCCAACCTCATTGTAAACCTTGAATTTTTCACGTATACATATCAATAAAATGTGGGGGAAAAAACCCAACCAAAACCAAACCAAACCAGCCTCTCCCCCCAAAATATTAAAAAATATTAAAATCAAAGCCTGGAACTGGGGCTGAGCTCAGGGTTTTGAGGCTGACTTAGCTTTTGAATGTTTCCTAAGACTAAAGAGAGGTGGTCGACTGATTCTGGCCCCAGGAGACTCACCTTGCAGGGCGCTGTGGGAGCAGTTAATGTCAGAACTTACCTCCTCAGTGCCTGCAAAAGCCGGGCCACTGGGTGGCTGAGATGGGGGCAGGGACACAGATGTCCGGCCACGCTGGGAGCCCTGTGCAGCCTCTCCTCTTCGCTTGGCTTCTCATCCTGTGGAAATGCACTTTAACCCATGGCGACCACCGAGTTTCCTCGGTTTCAGGATTAAAATATGCAACTTGACACATCCCACATTTTAGAAATGGTAAGGCACGGTGAAATGGGAAAAAGTTTGAGCCCAAGGAATTGCATTAGCGAGAATTTACTGCTGTGGGTTCCAGCTGAGCCGGCTTCATGGGCAGCTGAAGAGGCATTTTTTTTTTTTTCTCTCGCAGGTTAGTTACCCCGTTTTTGGCAGTAGTTTCAGGGTCTGTAATTACCAGAGCAGGCAGAAGCCAGCAGCTCCAGTGCTGCGGCTTCTGCGCGCAAGTCCTGGCTGTAATTTCTCGCTGTTGTCTGTTCTGCCGCCCGCCTAGCCAGCGCTGACACCGCTGGTGAGCCAGCGTGCCCCTGGGGAGTGAGTCTGCAGGAAGATAAATCCCCGGCCCTGCCTGCATGTGTAGGCTGTTGAGGCAGCGGCAGAGGATACACAGCGCGCCCAAGTTGGAGTCTGTGTACCTGCTCTGCTAATTGCAAAACTGTGTATCGAGTACTGCACAGCTCGGCTCTGCGTGCACACGACACCCGTTCACCGTTTCTCATGTTCTTCGTCATTAGGCGCCCAACACCCCGTTGGCCCCCTCATCCAGAATCCTGGCATTTTCTGTTGGGGGCATTTTCACTGCTATCTCCTTTTCCCAATCAATTCTAAGCGTTCTTGGAGTTGCCCTACTCTGCAACAGCGGCCCGCGCTGGGTAGGAGCTGCCTGGGCGCACGCACGGCGTCTCCTTTTGTTATAAGTGGTTAGCATTAGTCAGAGTGCACAACAGATGCTCAATAGATGCACACTGAACTGGCTGGCCTACCAATCTCCAGAACATTCTCGTTGTGTGTGTGACCTTTGCGAGGAAGACCAGTACCTCTCTCTCCACCTGCCAGACAGGTGCTTGATATGCCAACTACTGACTGACCGACCAGCCTCGGAGCAGCTTTAGCTCTGTGACGTCATTTCCCACTCAGCCCCTTGTCTCCATTTTCCCCACGTGTGAGTGGCTGCCGGGGCCTAGAGGAAATCGGAGTGGCTGTGGCCCCGCTGTGGCGGTGGCGGCCATTCTGTGGAGCCTCCCGCAGCTTTACAGTCACACAGCGGCACGAGTGATGCCAAGCACTGGGTGAAAATCCCCGGACACGAGCCTCAGTCTGAGGTCAGAGCCACGTGTAGGCAGAGGGGGGCTGCAGGCATGGGATTATCTCGAGTTCCCAGGAAGCCCAGGGAGACCCTCACAGTCACATCAGCTTTCACCCTTACTTCCTTGTCCCTTTGACACAAAACTTATTTTTAAGAATTCTGAGCACAATAAAATGTCAGAAAGACAACCCTTTAAAAAACTGATTCCTTAGAAGGCAATGGTAAACTAAGGGTCAGGGAAATCAACAGCCGAATCTAAATTTTGTTCTGTGGTGGTTTGGCTAAGAGGAACGTTAGCATGTGCTCTGGACACAACATGACAGAACACAGCTGTGTGACACGTGGACCCCGGGCAGCAGCCTGGGTGGCGTGAGCTGTGTGAGTGGTGGTGGTGGGGGGTGGCTCCCCAGCACCAGGCTGCACCCTGGAAACAGCTCTCCTCGCCCCATGGTTTAGTTTGGCAGTTCTCACTGTCGCCTCTGCTGGTTCTTCTCCTTGTTCTGGCAATTGGAGGGCCGCCTGTGGTGTGACAGTGGCTTAGAGCTTCTGTTTACTTTCAGTGAGGCTGCTCAGGGACACTGTGCATCCGAGGGCACGAGGTGTGTTCATTTTGCCCCTCCGCCTCTGTGGCCATCACCCCCCCCCCCCCTTTCCTTCTTCTCTATCTTGAGGTACTAGGAATCCAATCCAGAATCTTCACTGTGAGCTACATTCTTTGCCCCTTTTTATTTTGAGCCAGGTTTCTTCAGACATTAAGGTGCCTAAGCTGGGCTCAAACTTGCTATTCCCCTGCCTCAGCCTCCCAGAGTGTTGGGAGACTTTCATGTTTTGAAAGTTCTGAGGCCAACAGCAAGCAAGCATGTGACTGCTGTGTTATGCCTTCCAGTGTTGGCTTTTCTGCGCGTGTCTGTTTTGAAGTGGACATACATTATACTAGACATTTTCTTTCCCTCCCTTTTATAACAGTTGGGACAATGCCTTATTTTTCAAATTATAGTCATGCTAGGTTTTATACAAACGCTCATAGCTATTTTCAAGTGTATAGTTCACCAGGTATTTTATAGTAAAACATATCTCCAGAAGTTTTCAGAGTTTCAAATCTGAAATCTGTACCCATTAAACGACTCCCCATGATCCTTCAGCTCTGTCTGGTTCCTGGCTCCCAATGCTGTACTCTCTATGAACTTGACTCCTAGGTGCCTCAGATAAGAGGAATCATACAACATTTGTCTCTTTGTGACTGGCTCATTTCACTGAGCTTAATATCTTTAAAGCTTATCTGTGCTGTATATGACAGGATTTCTTTTCCCTTGAATGCTGAATCCTATTTCATTCTCCGTGTATTTCACATTTAATGTATTCATTCATTTGTCAAAAGACGCTTCCACCTCTCTACTACTGGTGGGTATGTGACATGATCAAAAAATATGGGGAATGTTTGAATTCAAAAATTTATTATAGTAAAAGACACATTGTCCTAATACCCCTCCAAATACTGCCCCATACTGTGGACAAACTTACTCTGTTACCCTTGCCACTTTCAGCAGCAGGTATGGAAGTTTTCTTCTGTGAGTGTCTTTATGAGACATGATAAAAAATACAGTGAGTGCTGCTGCCGTGTGCAATCCAAGGGAAAAGCAGGCTCTTAAAGACATGGTGACGTGTCCTCACCGATGTTATTCATCTGATCTGGCGCTGTGTGACTGCTGGCTCTTCCCCAAAGTCAAAGTGACCATGAGTGGTAAATGTTTTGATTCAATTCAGGAACTCGAGGCAGACCCAACAGTGCAATTAAAGGCCTTAGGAGAGAGGACCAGCTGCGTCAGACAGTGGCAGGATGGCAGACATGTCAGGCGTGAGGGGGAGAACTTTGCAGGGATTTGGTAGCCATGTAATCTCTGTGTCATAAGTTTACTATTTAATCATTTACCGTATATTTCAGTCATACCCTATGGCATTGCCAATAACACGAGTGTACAAATATCTTTTGCCCACACACTCTGAAGTAGGAATGCTAGTTTATGTGGCAGTTGTATTTTAAATTTTTGGAGAAACTGCAGTGCCATTTTCCATGGTGGTGGCTCATTTGGCATTCCTGCCAGTAGCAATCATTGGTTTTAATTTGTCCATATTCTTGCCAACACTTGTTTTTGTTTTTCCCCTTTTCCCCTTGCTGTTGGGGTTGATCTCGGGCCCTGCAGCGTGTTCGGCAAGTGTGTACCATTGAGCTACACCCCTTGGCTCATTTTCTGTATTTTTTTCATTGGTAGCCACTCTCATGGGTGTTGTCTTAGTTTATATGAATTATATTTCAAGGCATAATAGAAGAGGTAGCTCTAAAATATTTGTTATGAAGTGGGACACTGAGTTTAAAAGTGTTGACATCAACTAGTTAATATTTTTTTCTATAGTTTTAACAAGAGTCATGTCAAGATGCAGCTCAGTACTTTTCTATGAAAAAAACCTTCCCTCTTTTTCTCCCCCAGCAGCGCTTCTGCTGCCTCTGAAGCTAGCGCTGGGGCCAGCTATACCCACTGCAGCCCCACAGGCATCCTCCATAGTGTGTGGAATCAGGTAGTTTTCCTCTGTACCATACCCTTTTCTTTTATAGAAGAAGAGGACAGAATGTGTGTTTTGGCATCAAAGAAGTGAACTTTTTGAGCATTGAAGAGTAACACATCAGGACTGCACAGGAGTGAGTTTCCTACTGGACATGTCTCAAGACCAATAGAATAAACCTAGACCTTTGAACTGTGGCTGTGGCCCCCGGGTCTCATTGTGAACTTGTTGACTGTAGAAGCTGTGATAACTTGCAACAACCCAATACCTACACAGTGCCTTCTGAAAGTGTCTGAAGTCTGTGGTATCATGGAGTTAAGAAGGCAGAACATTTGGTTGCAGGCATGTCCAATATGGCTCACCTTAAAGATGTTTTTTTTTTTTCTTTGCCTTTTTAAAAAATAAGTGTTTTGGACTGCCTATAAAATATATGATATACTTAACGTATATGAGTAACAAGGCTTCCTTTAGTTTCTATTGTAACATTAAGAAAGCAGAGGGCAGCCAGGCTCAATGGTACAGGCCTGTAATCCTAGCACCCTGGGAGGCTGAGGCAGGAGGATTGCAAGTTTGCAAGTTCAAGGCCAGGCTGAACAACTTACTGAGAACTTGTCTCAAATAAACAGTAAAAAGGGGTTAGACATGTAGCTTAGGGCAAAGCCCTATGTTCAATCCATAGCACCATTAAAAAAAAAGAGAGCAAAAATAGGATAGGTTGAAGGATGGACATGTATCAGGGTGAGGTTGTGGAGTGGGTGGGCTTGCTGTGTAGACAGTTGCAGGAACAAACCCGGCTAATGTGTTTGCCCATCACTGAGCCTTGGGGGCATCCAGTGACCGGCCTCTGTCTGTATTAGTCCTGGGCTGGCCTGAACTTTCTGCTGTCCTTACCTTTGAGGTCTAACCTGCGCTCCTACCTCAGAGCTATTGCAGGTATCCAAACTGGGGTGGATTTTATCGCTGATGTTTCCTTAATAACCTTCAGGGCAGCCTCCTCTCCCTCCCCCAGAGTGATATTTCTTTAGTGTGCCAGGAACCAAGCGTATATATAAAAGAAAATTATACAATATTTCACTTGAGATTGTGTAGATAATAACCAGTTCCCTCCCCCCTAGTAGTATTTATGGCCATTCAGTTAAACAGCCACCAAACAATAGTGAACCCAGCACTATTTCCACATGCATGATCTCGGTGTTTGCTGCTCACCATATGTTTGAAGTATGACATAATCCTTATGGAACTCGTTCAATTTGTTGCTTCCCAACTTCAATGGAAGCTGTTAAGTCTGTCTCCTTTTAGACAAATTGTTAATGAAAAGGTAGCTGAACAATCATTTTCGTGTAATACGCAATTCTGTCTCCTTAAATACAGAAGCCTGACAGAGCCATTCAGCCGTGAGTACTTTCTCTGTACAACTGAACTTTCTCTGACCCTCCGAAAGTAACAACTGGCACAAAAAGAGAGGACGGGGGACAGTCAGCTGAAAAGAAATGCTCACCTGGAGGATAGATAAACCTGAGAATTTGGGGGAAGGTGTATTTTGCTCTATTGTTTTCAGATAACCGATGACTGATCTCCTCTCCCCGCCAAACATGTTCGTATTGATTTTAAAGTATTTCATGATGCTGGTGCACTGTTTGGAAAATGGTGGGATTGTCTGAAGGCTTCAGAATTTAGTGTCTTGAGCTTTCCTCTCTTTTAACTATGAGTCAGTGCTGCTGGCAGTGTCACAGGCACCCTGTGGTCTCCTGTCCCTGCTGAGCCACTAAGGAGAGAGTAGAAAGGTGCCTGGTGATCCCAAGGCAGCATGGGTTTTATTTCATTTTATGTTTTGCAATTTCTGTGAGAGTTTTTTTTGAATAGAGTTCAGTAAAGACAACCTTATATACTATTTTAAAATTCAAATGCAATTTCCTACCACTCGTTAGGACACAGAGTAGAATAGTAACAGCTGGCCATTACTGAGGGTCTGTTCTGTGTCAAGGCCCCATCCAGGTGATCTGTGCATGTCACAGTGAAGGATGCACGGGCCATGGGGATCACTCTCACTGGATAGGTGAAGAAACGTGGGTCAGAGAGGCGAGTGGACTCACCCAAGGTTACCCAGCGGGTCCGTAGCAGAGCCAGCTTGTATGCTCAAGAAGACAAGCTGTGACCCCAGGACATGTGGCTCCTACGCTCTGCTTCATGGCAGCCGAAGACTGCGGCATAGTACTGTCTCAATTCAGACTAATATGAGGACTTGTTGTGGAACTAGTCTGAGTAACAGAGTTTGAGCAGAAATATAATCCTGTGCCCCCCCAAGATGTGTGTAAAGGAGAGAGAGGTCATGAAAGTAGGTGCATCTGGAAGACCTTGCTCACTGTTCAAAAACATCTGTTCTTTAAAATAACAAAGTACATATTTTTGCATTGTTCTAGTCTGTGTTAGTTTCATAGTACAAGTATAAATTATTCATGTATTGATTAAATAGTGAGTTTATTCCATGTGCACATGCCTGGGACTATTGATTATGTGTGGCCCTTGCTCCATTTCTACTGGTAGCTACATAGCCTTGGGCAAGTTTCTGTGCTCCGCAAGCCTGTGTTTATTGATGGGTCAAATGGGTATACTTTTGTCATCACCTTCCTGGAGTTGAGGACCAGAGGTAGTAGATGGACAAATTAAATGCACAACAGGCATCTAGACATCCATGCATGCTAGTTGCAGAGAAGGTGCTTGGTTTTGTGAATCATCATTACAGTTCCCAGAAAAGAGGACTCAAAGCTCAGAGGACATCAGGCAAAATTGCCACTACTGCCCCTGTAGTGACACTAACTCAGCTCATATGGAGGTGGTGAATCTGGGCAAACCCCAGGAAGCCTGGGGAACACCCATGGGCTTTGTTCCATTGGCATGGAACCAGGGATTCTTGAGGGGTGAAGTGCTGGGACTGGGCTGAGTGGAAGGAACTCACAGACTGTGTCAGGCGTGGCACAGAGAGGAAGGAGACCGCAAGATGAGGTTGAGAGGTGTGGTGGATCAGGAGTCCATCACACAGGAGACCACCCAGCTCATGGACTGACTCTCTGCCCACCCCAGGTCCCTTCCTCGTCACTTCTCACCCCAGGTTGCTCACAGAGAGGGAATGTGATGACTGCGAAGCTGGGCATTTGGTCACCTGACAGCTGTCTTGATAAGTCCAGGGCTGTGTCAGATGCTTGCTTTGCTGGCATGAATCAGCACCTCAGCTCCAGGCCTGCTGACACTCTATACAAGCTTGGAGAGGGATCATCCAGGGAATTCACCAAGGTACAGGCTGCGCACAGTGGCCTTTCTGTTGGCCATGCTGGCCTTCCCTGCATGACACCCCTCTGCTCTCAGGATGCCTTTCTACATGTTACCATGGAGACGTTATTGTGGTCCCTGCTTCTCTGACCCTTCTGCTGTCCTTCAGACTCAGTTCCACCCACCATCTCAGAGCCTGTCTTGCTGGTATATTTCACTTGAACTCATCCTGTCTCCTCTAATTTGATAAAGAGAACCTAGGTTACCTCATCTGTACTGTGACAGGCCCCAGCCCCTCTGCTCCTCACCTGTGACCTTGTCTTCAGCTCATTCTGGGAAGACCCTGTTCTGGCAAAGCCCATGACCTATCATACCTCATGAGTTCATCCCTTTGTACACCACACACACTCTTCTTTGGCTGTGCCCGTTGGTAATAGTTAAGAGCCTTAACTTAGTCTTCCCCTTTGGGGTCTTGGCTTTGGACAGCTGCTCCTATGTTGTGATCTCCCCTGGGACCCAGCCAGTTCTACACCTGTAGTCAACACTGCCTCTGTGTGATCTCTGGGTCTCCTTCTAGAATTATAAGATCCATGTTCAATATCTAAATTATTCTAGTCTTCTAAATTCTGGGTTTTGTTCATTTACATCTCTGAATTTTAAAATTGACATTAGCTTTTATCTGTTACTCAAGGTGAAGACCTTGTGGCTCTAAGTTTTTCTTGTTCTTTACATCCACTGGGAACTGAAACCCATGGTGAGTCTACCTCTTGCGTGTTGCTCAAAGCCAGCCTCTGCTCTGTTCTCCACCCTTGCCTCCATGCTGGATGTGAAGTTGGAGTGAAGATCTTTCATTTGTGTCCTTGGTCTGTTCTCCTCCTCCTATTCCTCCTCCTCCTCCTCCTCCTCCTCTTCTTCTTCCTCCTCTTCTTCTTCTTCTTCTTCTTCTTCTTCTTCTTCTTCTTCTTCTTCTTCTTCTTCTTCCATGTCTTGGTCACTTTCTTGCTAATGGAATGCAGTACCTGACGCACATCTTAAATGAAGACAGGTTTATTTTGGCTCACAGTTTCAGTGATCTCAGTATAGGCCTGGTTGGCTGACTCCCGTGCAGAAACTATATGGTGGAGGAACACTACTCGCTTCATGGCTTCCAGGAAGCAGAGCAGAGACAGCAGCCAGAGAGGAACACAGACCCTTCCAAGTCACCTCCTAGTGACCCAAACTCCAGCCAGGCTCCACCTCCTAGCAGCACAGGACTTCATCAATTCACTGATGATCCCATCACCTTCCAAACACATGAGACTTTTAGGGGGTACTTTAAATTTAAACCATAACAGATAACCATCATAGTCAATCCTACACTGCCACCCCATGAAATGCGTAGCTGGTCATCCCTTCTTACAGCAAAACCAAATCCCAACCCAACCCAACTCAACTCAACCCAACCCAACCCAACCCACCTCATCCCAACTCAGCCCAACCCAACTCAACCCAACTCAGCCCAACCCAACCCAACCCAGCCCAATTCAGCCCAACCCAACCCAACCCAACTCAAAATAACAACAATAATAAAAAACCAAGAAACAAAAAACCACCTCTAAAAACCTACAATAACAACAGTTGGCCAACCAAACCTCTACCACTTCTGGGTGCCCACTCCCCCACTGCCTCTAGGGTGAATTCCTGAGCCTGGTAGTAAAGGAAACACATCACTGGCCTTACTCTCCCAGCCCCTCCTCTGTCTCGTTTTTTAGCCACTCACATGCCCACCGTGCCCATGTTCCCCCAGAACGCTGTGTGTCAGTGCCCTTGCCTCTACCCATGCTTTTGCCCATTGTTCTTCTCGTCACCTGTTGAGCTCATGTTCCTGGTGCCATGGTGCAAGTGGATGTTATCAGATGCTCCTTTTTCAGTGCTCACAGCAGCTAGTCCACACCGGTCTCCACCTGGCATTGTATTTTATTTCCAGTCATCTGAGGCGGAGTGGCTGCTGGCTGCCGCGACCTGCTTGCGTTTCTTCTTTGTGCGGGTTCCCGACACAGTGCGTGGCTCCAAGCAGCTGTTGTGAATACAAGGTGGGGAGAAGGAAGGGTGAGCATCACTGTTGAAAATGTGATGGATCCTGGCACGGTGGTGAGCCCTACAGTCCTGGCACTCAGGAAGGCTGAGGCAGGAAGACTGCCAGTTCCAGCCCAGCCTGGGCAACTTAGCAACTTAGCGAGAACTTATCTGGAAGTCAGAAACAAAAGACAGGCTAGGGTTGTAACATAGAGCAAAGGCCCTTGGTTCCTCTTTTAGTGCCGGGGGAAGAGAAAAGAAAAGAAAATGGAATGGTTAGCAGTTTACTGTGGTGGGGGACATGACAATATTTAAAGAACAGCCAGTCAGCGAGCTGCAGCAGCCCGGAACTCGGGGTAGAACGTCGTGCGTCCTGCAGCTGGCCCTGCTGCTAGCATTCCTGAGGAAAGCCACAGCCCTACTGCTTAAACTCATTGCTGTAATTCGCCTCTTGATAAAGCGATCTTTAAATTGTGCTTCGCGGCTGGGAAGTGCACATGGGTGACATGCCTAACTGCATGGCTGCTGCGAAGCAGGAAAGGAGGCCCATCTGTATGCAAATAAGATGCTCCGGGTTCATTATCGTCGTTAGACGTGGGTACAGCCCCGGCAGGAGTCACGGCACGGCTTCCGCCGCCAGGGCTGTGTTTTCATCAGTGGGCTGCTGACGGCCGAGGCATTTACCAGCCCATTAGAATGAGCGGTTTTATATCCTAATGTAAAATTAAAGGAATTTAAGGTTCTGCCTAGGAGATTCACTTGTTTAAACCTATAGTAATGTCTGTATGGGTTATGTTGGCTGCATTAGTATATTCTTGGAACAGAAAATGCCCTAGCCATATACATGTTCTCCAAATCTCAATGAATTTATTTTCTGATAAGGTGTAGAGCTGAATTTCTTCTCTTTTATTCAAAATCTAAGACACAGAGCCAATGATAACTGTCCATACCATCAGTTTTAATTTTTTGTTTTGAGACAAGGTCTCACTCTGTAGTACAGACTGCTTCTGAACTCACTGTGTAGTCCAGGCTGGCCTCATACTCAGGTAGTCCTCCTGCCTCAGCCTCCCGAGTGCTGGGATTATAGGCATGTGCTACCACGCCTGCTTTATGTGGTGCTGGGGAATCAAACTCAGGGTTTTGTGCTTGCTAGGCAAGTGCTCTAACTGCCACGCTATTCCCCCAGCCCTCAATTTAAAACATTTAACGATCCCATTTTTCATTCTCTCTTCCCCTTCTGAGATGCCTTTCTGGCTTCACCTAGCTTTCATGTGTTAGTCTGTTAATTTCCTTTCCTTCTGCCCGCAGTGGAGCAGGTATGAAGGGCCTCTGTTTCACATGACATCTTTTGTGTGGCCTTTTCCAACAATCCAGTTACAAAGTGTGTTACAAATGCAAAGGTCCAGGTGAGGTGTAGTGGTTTTTTGATGGAAGAAAGAGTGGGGAAGAAATACCTGCCTATTGATTTGTTTTCCAGTCAGAACAGTGGAGGTTCTGCTTCCTCCTTTGGAGCCATATCTTGCTGCTCAGGTCTAGGAACCATCTTCATCGTGTTTTCTGCCAGACACCCTTTCCAGACAATTCCACACCTCCTACTTGGATTTCAGTCCTACGCTTATGGTTCTTTGGATCTATTTATACTGAAACAATATAGCTTATCTAGTCTCTGTGGGTCTCCAAGTCATTTTCCTGAGGCTGATGTGTCTAAGACACTGTCATCCCTGGGGCTTTCTGGGGACACTGGCTGCCTGGGACCCTCTCAAAGGCCACAGGTGCAAGTCTTCCCCAGGGAATGCTGTGGCAGGTGAATATGAGCTCACCTCTGTCCACATGAAGTCGACATGTTCTGGGGGCACAAGTGGAGCACATGTATCTTCCCTGAGCTCTTTAGACTCTGAAAGCAGCCTCCCTATGACTTCCAGGGCAAGAAGAGAGGCCCATTACTACAGGGAATGTCCATCCATCATCTTGCAAACCTAATGTTGACCAGAGTGAGTGTGACTGTCTGTACCACTGCACCTCCAGAAGCGTCAGTCTGAAAGTCTGTGTTATCCCATTAGTGATTCTCAGACACCTTGAAAAATCCTGAATTGCCTAAGAACCTGAGAGTTCGTCAAACTCAGACAAGGTGTGTGGTGTGAGTGAAGGGTGGTGCTGGGTGGTTGTCACAGCTTTCTGCCTCCATTCGTACAGTGTATCTTGAGGTTGAGCTTATTTTGTCCTCTGCAGAATAAAAACAATGTAAAAACCTAAAAAGGGCCGTTGGTAGCAAGGAAGGCTGTGTATGTGTGTGTCAGGGGAGCTATAGGGAAACTCTTAGTTCTTTTTGCCCAGTTTTGCTGTGAACCTAAAACTAACTGAGTTAGTCACATTTTTTTTTTTTTTTTTAATTACTGGGACAGAACATGACACCCACAACCTCACAGAGGTGAGGTTTATTTGATTCGTGTTTTCCAGTGGACTCAGTCCTTGGCTGGCTGGCTCCAATGCAAAAATAGCATGGTAAAGGGGCATGGAGGAGGGCAGCTGCCTTCCATGGCAGCCAGGAAGCAAAGAGACAGGGGAGGAGCCAGGCACCAGAACACACCCTTGCAGGCACACTCCGGTGTCTGCCTCCAGCCAGCCCTGCCTCCTGGTGGCTTGGTCAGTTGCTGAGTGCATCCATGCATGAAGCCACATATGCACAAGCACAGAGCCCCTTTGGTCCAGTCGCCTTCCAAACACTTGAACTTTTGGGGGACACTTGAGATCTAAATCACAACATTGACATAGGAATAAAGCCTACCTAAAAGGAAAAAGGGGCTGGGATGTAGCTCTGTGGAAAAGTGCTTTTGCCAAACACACATGAGGCCTCACGTTGACCTCTTAGCATCAAAAATATTAACAAAAGCACTGACCTGGGAGAGTGTGATGTCACTGCCTTGACTACAGGTGGGAGATGACATTGGTCAGCAGTGGGCCTTCAGGACTTTGGGCTGAACTTGTCCTGTGGGGGTGTGAGGGGAGACCCTTGTGGCAGCTCAGCTGCACCCAGGCGGCTGGGATGATGTGTCCTAGACTGCTGGGAGTCACCTGCCACTCAGGATACCCTCCTGGATCCTGGGCCCAGGTGGGCACAGGGGCTGGTCTGAGGGCTCCTGCAGCATCTCACAGACCCCTGTGAAGGAAGATGAGGTGGGTGGGCAGTCAGAGATCAGGAACTGTGAGCATTGATCCTAAGGTGTCAACTTCATTAGGTTAAGGAATGCTAACAGAGCAGTAAGGCAGGCTCCTAGGGTGTCAGGGGCAGGTCACAGGATGTGATCCAGGGTGCTGGATCTAGCCTCTGCCTCCTCTTCTCTGGCACTGGCCCCCTGCTCTGCTTCCCAGCCACCATGAATTAGGCACCTGCTTCTCAGGACGATCCTGCCGTGGAGCCAGCTCTGGACCCAGTCCCCTTAAAACATGAGCCCAGTTAAGCTTCTCCTCCTTTTGGTTGCAGTGGTGGGTATTGTGTCCCAGCAACAGGAGAGCTAGTACTGGGACCGATGGCGGGAACTCAGCAGGGTCCAGTCTGGGGCCTGGACTAGCCAGCTTCATCAGCACAGATCAGGTTCTGCCACTGAATGGAAACAGTATTTTGAGGAAGACACGCCAAGGGAGGGTCCTCTGGGGCCCCAGGCTTGGGACATAACCTAGTTCCCTCAGGAGTGGCGTGGCACTGGAGGTTATGGCTAGGACAGGAGGGATAAAGGAACCGTGCAGACCTGGCCCCTGACATCCAGGCAGGTCTCACTCTTGGCTTGTCAGTAGGACCTGGATCTCAGTGATCCTGTGTTTGCAGTTGCCTCTGAGACTCAGGTGCAGCTCGCGCCCGTGGTTTGCGGTGCCCTATTCAGACCAAAAGCTGAGAGGTGACTGGGGAGCTTCTCCCGCAACCTCTCAGAGCAAAGTCTCTTGCAGAGAGTAGAGTCTGTCTAAGCCCAGGGACATGGGCTTTTAACCCCAAAATTTTGGGAGGCTGAGGTAGGAGAATTAAAAGCTTGAGCCCACTCTGGACAACTTAGCAACTTAGTGAGACCCTATTTCAGGAAAAAAAAAAAAAAAAAAGGCTGGGGTGTAGGTCAGTGCAAAGGCCCTGGATTCTGTTATCCCCAGTGTGACACACACACACACAAGTGAAGTGTGTGGTTTGTTAGAAAGGTGTATTTTATCCCTCAGTGATGGAGGAAGCTGGTGCTCCTACCTTATTCCCTTATACTTTATCAGCAGATAAAATAAGAAGAGCTAGTCCTGGTCCATCTTGAGCCCCCTGGCACAGTTGGACTCTGATTGCTGATTGGTCTTTCCTGTGCTGCTTCTTTGAGTACTTCGAGATGCTCTGCACAGCTGTGCAGGTTGTGCACTGCACAAAGGCAGCCATTGCTAGAGGCCACCACTCTCACTACAGGCATTGCAGACCTGTATATTTTACATGTCCAGCAGGTGGCAGTAAGTGGACCTGCTCCAACTAAGCTGGGGCAGCTTTAGATGACTTCTTGATAGGGGAAAGTGTTAAAGAAAGGTGCTTTGTAATGATTCGCAGGTAAGGGCCTTTCCCATCCCCTCTTTCCACTGGCTGGTGGGTGTTCCTGCTCGAGGCCTGGGTGAAGCTAAGCCACAGGGCAGCCTGGGACCCTGGACCTTAGTGATTCCCTCTGGAGCCCTTGGACAGGAGATGGTGTGCTCACTAGCTCACAGGGACTTCATGGATGACCATGGATGATGCTGACGTGTCCTTCCCAACGGATGGCTCTGGAGGTGTCCTGCTGCTCCACAGTCTTGCTCAGTGCAGTTGTGTGCACATGGCTTGCCCGAGGAGGCTCTCTGTCTACAAGACCCCAGTAAACAAACAGCACAGCTCCCACCCAAACTGCCTCAGCTGGAACTCATGCTTTAACCAAAGCATGAGTAATGATGGGACAGAGCATTCTTTTATTTAGACCCAGATAATGTTAACGGCCAGAGTGGAAGTGGGAGAAAGGCCCAGCAAAGTGCGTTCTCTGGGTTATAAATTCCTTTTCTCCCCAAAGCCCTGGCCTTATCTGGAGACTCTTGGCTGCACTCTCCTCTCATTTCTGTCTTTGTCCACTGTCTTCCTTCTTCTCTCTGGTTTTACTGGCTCAGCAGCTGCAGATGGAGGGAGCCAGGAAAACCTGATCCGGTGGGTGGCCAAGAAATATGCAGGCTTGATATGCCTCAGTTTACCTCTGCAGTCCAGCCCTCCCTTGGGGTCCCCTTCTCTGAACACAGTGGTCCCCTTATATGACTCTGTGCTTTTCAGAATCAGCTCTGCTCTGCTTGGTTTGAAAACAGCAAAATCCCAGAGGATGGTGATGGCAGGGGGCCTCGGGGCTCTGTTTGGCTTTTGTTATCTTTAAAATTGAGCACTGTTCACAGCTTGTACCTTGTCTGTGTGTGTCTGGCTACATTAACAGAATATTCTGAAATACATTTTATTAATGAAGGAAGAGAGTGATCAGATGATTTTATTTATTTTTTAATAGTCCTGGAGATGGAGCCAAGAATCTTCACATTGAGCTACAGAAAGTAAATATACTTTTCAACACTGACACAGAAAGGAGAAGAATAATTAATACAAATTTAGGAGATTGAAAACTTTAACTCTACATCCATTCTTTTTGTTTTTATTATTTATTTATTCATTTTTATTTATTATTTATTTTTGAGACAGGGTATTGTGCTGTAGCCCTGGCTGGTCCTGAACTCCCTGTGGAGCCCAGGCTGATCTTGGACTCACAGCAGTCCTCATGTCTCAGCCTTCCAAGTGCTGGGATTACAGGTGTGTGCCACCATGCCTGGCTTATACTCATTTTTTTAGATACAGAGGAAGATTATAGGAAATTATCCATATACTCAATCAGATAATAATAAGGAAATCCTATGACTTCTCAGTGCTGATGTCATCAAGTCCTCCCCTTTCTAGGGGCGCTACAATACAGTGACAGATTACAGAGACAGGTAGGGTATTCTGCATGGACGTTTGGAGATTTTAAAAAATCCTTTTAAAAATAATTCATATTTTAAAGAGAAAATCAAAATGGAAGTTGCAGTACTTAAAACCCAGTGACTATCAAAGTTTGACATGTAAAAAGCGATAGGACAAGGCCAAGCAGGTATTTGGAGGGAATCTGGGCCAACCATACTGGAGGCCTGTTCATTCTCTCTTCTTCCTCACTACAAAAACCCAAATTGTATTTGGGTTGGCAATATACTCACCTAAGAATGCACCCTCTCCCAGCATGCCTTGCAGTTGTGGTGTCTGTCTGCTTAGCGGAAACCCAGGAGAATCTCTGTGCGGAGCATTTCTCACCAAATAAGGAGGCAGCAGGTGGTGTTTCTGGTTCTTCCACCTCCTTCCTGCCCAGAATGTAGATCATGCACCAGGAGGTGCAGTGGCCTTTTTGTGGAAAGTTTCTGTGAAATGTTGGAAAACAATGACAAATGCTCTAGTCCCTGAAGATCTCCTGGAGTAAGTCCCTGGCCCTGGTGACCTTAATTTGGACTTCTTCTTGACGGGTAAAGTGGGGAGTAAGGGAGAAAAAGAAAGAGAGAGGGAGCCATATTTGCTAGGGCAAATGGTAATGCCATTTGCTCTAACTTACCAATGAACCTAGCTTACAATTGAAATATAGAAAAATAAGGTTTTAAAACAAAAATGATAATCACCACCCTTCTCTCCTAATACGCCAAATCCAGAAAGTGGCAACACGGAATGCTAGCGGGGATGAGGACACAGAGCGACAGAAACAATGCCTCCCCACAGATGGGAATGTGGAATGATTACAACCACTGGGGAGGCAGTGGTGCTTTCCTACAAAACTAAAAGTTCTCAAGGACTCAAAAGGAGTAACATGTGACTTGGATATGCCCCAAATCCCCAACCAAATGTAATAATCTGAGTTTGATTCCCCAGCACCACATAAGCTTGGCATGGTGGTGCACACCTGTAATCCCAGTACTGGGGAGGCTGAGATAGAAAGATTGCCATGAGTCCAAGGCCAGCCTGGGCTCCATAGTGAGTTTAGGACCAGCCTGGGCTACAGAGCAAGACCCTGTCTCAAAAAAAAAAAAAAAAAAGCATCCACCCACCCACCCACCAACCAACCAGTTTAGCCTGGCATTCACTTTCCATATGACCCAGCAATTGTGATTTTTAGTAGTTATTCAAATGAGATGAAAACTTTTCCACAAAGCACCTGCGTATGCTTTATGTATAATTATCAAGACCTGGAGGAACTATACTGCCCTTCGGCAGGTGCATGGATAAGTCCGCTGTGGTGGATCCTGTTATATTCAATGCAAAACAATGAGCTAGCAAGTTGTACAAGACATGAAAGGAGCTTACATGCTCAATACAAAGCGACAGAGCCAGTATGAAATGCTTCCAATTGTAAGATTCCAAATATGTGACACTCAGACAAGGGAACGGTGTAGGGCCAGAGATGCTAGGGTTGGGGAGGAAGAGTGATGGGGCAGAGTGCGGAGGACTTTTAGAGGAAGTGCTCCGTGACACCATGATGGCAGGTGCATGTCATTGTACATTTATTCATATTTATTGAATATGCAACTCCAAGAAAGAACCCAGTGTAAAAGCTGGACATGGATAATAGTGGCATGACAATGGAGGCTTACTGGGTGTGACAAATGTCCCACTGTGGTGGTGGAGGTTGTGTGTGGGAGAGGGGGGTATTTTGGAAGTCTCTGTATCTTCTTAATTTTGCTTTGAAACTAACTCACTCTATAGCCCAGATTAACCTTGGACTCATAGCAATCCTCCTGCTTCAGTTTACCAAGTGCTGGGATTACATGCGTGTGCTACTATGTCTGGCTTTATGTGGTGCTATGGAATTGAACTCTGGGCCTTGTGCCTGCTAAGCAAGTGGTTTAATTGCTGTGCATCTCTTTCAGCTCCCTATGTTTAAAAAAAAAAACTGAAACCTAAATGTAGAAATTGGTAAATTTCATAGTAGAACATACAAGAAGGATGAAGTAAAAGCAGAGAGGTATGATGTGCAGTGATGGGAAGATTCCGTAAGGTACGGTGCTTGTATTTTCTCAAACAAACTAATCAATACAGTGAATGCCCAACCAAAATGTCTACATGATTATCCGCGGAAGTTGGACACTGGTTTCTGAAGCTGAAACGAGAGAGTAAACATGGAAGCGTGGCCATGACCTCCAGGGTGGGGGTGGGGCACTAGCCCTGGGTTCGTGGATGTACTGGAAAGCTGGCACAATGCGAGTTGTGTGGCACTGCCAAAGGAGAGAAAATAAGTGGCTGCGGAAGGTGACAGGTGCCCATTTTCAGGCATGGTAGTGTTTCTGATAAGGTACTATTGACAAGGTCCAGAGATTAAGATGTGACCCTATCTTTGCAGCCATAATGAGTTTAGCACAAGTGGGTGAGGCCTCAAAGCACAAATCATAAAGGGAAAGATTGATCAACTTGGAGATATTAAAATTCAAACTATGGCACAATAAAAAATCAACTGTAAGCAAAGTTAAAAGGCTCTTAATAGCCTGAGAAAAAAATAAATGCAGCAGACAAAGCCATAACATGCAGCATATACAATGAACTTCCATAAATTAATTAGGAAAAGAAACTCTCCAATGGAAAATGTTAAGAAGATAGGAAAATTAATTCCTAAGTGGAAAATACAAATGGCCGTGAGACATACGGGACACAGTTCCATCTGGCTATTAGTTTGGTGCACACGGTTGTCTTAGTGATCACACTGGCCAACACGGCCAACATGCTTTCTCATGTCACTTACAATGAGAGAGTAAAGCAACTGTAAGTGTCCTTGTTCAGTTGCTTGAATGGGTGGCAGGGGAAGGCGTGTGCAAATTCGTAGTGTGCATTTCCTGTGTCCTAGGACGTCCCATACGAAGTGGTCCCATGGAAAATTCTTACCATATTGCAAAAGAAACACAGTAAACAGCATTCATGAAATCTTTGTAATAGTGGAAAGTTGGAAGTGGTAACTGCTCCCACAGGTGCACTGTGCAAGTCACTTGAATGTTGGAATACTATGGAGCAGTTCAAGGTATCGACATGATTAATATGCTAGAGTTGATACAGGTTTAGGAATACTGGTGCATGATGAAAACAAGTTAATGAGTGATATATAAAGTGACATAGTATTTATGCCAAAATACATTACATAATATATATTTTTATGGGGTATTTGTTTACATGTATCAAAAGATATATAATGGTTCTGGAATGTTGTGCACCAATTTCTTTGAACAAGTTCTGGAAAACTGTATTCTGTTATCAGAATCTATAGTAATGACTTCATATAATTTGATTGCATGCAAAGACTCTATTTCCAAATAAGGTCTTCTTCATAACTCTAGGGACTTGGGACTCCAGCACATTTCATGATCAGAGGGTGGGCACATCAATAAACCCACAACAGTATGTGTTTCTGGGATTGAGATTTGCTTCTGTGATTTAAGATGACTTTGTGCTGGTGAACATACAGCCAGCACCTTGGCGCTCACTGTCACAGCCTCAGCTTGTTGGCAGAAAGCAGCTGGCCTCGGGGAACTGGGTGCTGCTCACTTCTGCACCCAGTGGCCTGCATGGGCTCGGGGAAGCGGGGTGCTCTCCCTGGCAGCATGCTGCGGAGTGAATGGGGGAGCTATGCCTTGCTGCAGGCCACTAGGTTGACTGCAGTTGGCCCAAGCGTTGCCCCCCGCCCCCGCCAGATTAGGCCTAAAATACAAGGATGCCAGCTGTGAGCTCTGACGCCGTGAACTCTTCTCACTATGATAGTGAAAGTACCTAAGTGAGGAAGATGAGATTTTTTTTTTTTGGTAATACTGAAAATTTCCACTGTTTATGAATGACTGGGATGGGCTCATGATAACATGTGAATTTTGGTTCAGAAGGAAATTGCCAGGTGTCTCAGTCACTTTTCTTTCACTGGGACACAGTACTGACACAAAGGAGGACAGGTTTAGTTTAGCTTAGAGTTTCAGGGTTCTCAGCCCATACGTGGTCGGCCGGCTCCAAGGCAGGAACAGCAATAGGGAGAGACGAGGAGGGGCTGTGCGGGCAGCTGGGGCAAGAATACGCCCTCCTGGGTTCACGCCTCAGTGACCTACCCCCAAGCAGGTCCTGTCTCCTAATAACACAGTCAGCTCTGAACCCAAAGTGGGTGAATCCATGGATGTGTGTGGTTGCTCCCCACCTTCACCCCTGCCCCAGGACCCAGTCACTTTCTGAAGCCCCACCTCTGAACATGAGAGTTGTGGGAGATATTTTTTATGTAAGCCATAATGGTATCCAAAATCTTCAGCTGTAAGCAGTCATTTGAATTATAGGACTGTTAAAATACAGTGTGTCAAGCAGAGCCGAGGGCACCACAGAGAGGCCCTGGCCCAGAGCAGGGGACGGTAGGGAAAGGCTTCCTGAAAAAAGACGTGTCTCTTCCAGTTCTCCTGGCATTAGACTGGGGTTGCGGGAGGGGAGGGCCCCCAGTACCAGAGCAGTGCTCTCTACAGTAAGCTGGAAGGCCTGATCCTTCCCACTGTAGCCATTCTGGCTGAAAGAGTGCACCCCACTTCCCCACTGATGTTATCATGGCCCAGCTAGGAGTCTTTTCTGGTGACCTTTATCTGAAAGACATTAAGGACACCTATACATAACATGTATGAAAAAAGAAATTAAACACAAACTAAGGATAAACTATGCAATATCTATTAAAAATATTGTATTTCCATTCCTTCAATAACGGTACAGAAAATTCTGTACCAGGACTTTTCTCCCTCATTACAATACATTAAGAAATTCTAAAACTGGCAAGAAGATCAAATATGCTTTATCAAAAATCTTGTTGGATATACTGTGATCCCCTGGTCTGAAGGCTTGATCATAGGCTGAGCTTATCGTGACATGGCTTTAAATGCTGTCTTAGCTGGAAGCAATGCCTCACAAATACACGTAGATCCATCTGGGTGTGCTTACTAAGCCATGAAATTCATTTTAAAAATCCATCCACCAGTCATGCAGCTCTGCACATAGGAAATCAAAATCCACTAGTGATATTCATTTGGAACTCTTCTAAATGGATTAGAAGATCCAGTTTTAAGTGGGCAGATATGAGCGTCGTAAATAGGAGACATATCTTGTCTGGGACAGCAAGGCCACTGACAGAAGAAAACATTTCCGTGCATCTGCTTTCAGAAACTGCAAAGCATCATTCTCCTTCATGCATTAATTAAGATCTTCCTTTTACTTTGAAGGGACAGATGGAATGTGTCTATTTTTTCAGAAATATTTGTATGATCGTTGACTGTTTACTTCTTGATTTTTTTTCAAAGTGGAGTCAGGCCAATTAGGAAAACTTGTGTTTGTGGTGCAAGTGAAGTATAACGAGCCTGCTCGGGTTTGGTGCCAGTTGTAAACACCTTGTTCCCCCAGCAAGTCTTTGTGAGGTGACAGAAGGTATTTGTGGTCCCTGATTTCATTACACATGCTGTTATTTAATTGAATATAATCCACACACCTCCCTGATGGGGCAGATGGAACTAACAACTTGCCACCGTAGCTTGGCTGGGAAATCCAACCCGATGTGCCAGCGCACCTTCTTTAGTACAGTCACTGCCCAGACCCCCCGCACACTCCTGCGCTCCGGGACCAGTATTGTCTGCCATTCCTGGATCTGTGTTTCAAATGTGGACTGGCTCTTTGTCTACAGTTCTGTCTGTAGTGTGAGGACAGTCTTGTACGTGGGTGGGGTGCTGAGAAGATGAGGGTTGTGCCGGCAAGGACACCCCACAAGCAGCCCACGTGCCCTGGATATTGGGCCCTTGGTATTTAGAGACGAGGTTGTGGAACATAGAGTAACAGAGGCAGTGCAGAGACAGGAGAACGCAGAGGTGGCGAGCTTTGCTCTGGACCTTAGCTCCTGGAGGATGTGGCTTTCAGCAGATTCCCACAGGTGATCAATTTAGTGGCTGTCAGGTGAGAAGAGGCACTTGCCTTGTAGTGGAGGCAGAGCAAATGAGGGAATCCTGGAGGAGGGTGCCAGTGTCTTGCGAGTGGTGGGGGAGGCTATGCTTTGACTGCAGGCTTTGCCGTAGGGGGGAAGGATGAGGTGGAGGGGACTGTGGCTTTTCAATGAAACTTGAGAGTCTCAAAAGGTCACAGCTCCCATATAATTCCCCCATCCTTCCTTTCCCATCTCTCTCTTCTTGTGGTACTGGGGATTGAGCCCAGGACCTTTGCACTGAACTGCATTCTCATTCCATTTTTTTTTTTTTTTTGATTTTGAGACAGACTCTCACTAAGTTGCTAAATTGCCTTGGGTGGGCTCAAACTTGTGATCCTCCTGCCTCAGTCCCGTAGAGTGCTAGGATTATAAGGCCTGCGGCATGGGGCCCAGCTCCTTCCCCTTCTCTTGCAGCACTCCTGAACCCCAGGCATTTGGTAGGTTGGCCTTAAGCCCTTCTGTGTCCATAACTAAGGGAGGAACTGGCCCTCGGTCCTTCCCTCTTCCTCCTAGACCTTCAGTCGTGCCCTTGTTTAGTTTGATTGTTTTGACAGGGACTTAGCAGGCTCAGTGACTCGGAAAGGGATGCTGAATGACTATCTTTAAATTATTAATGATTCCAGCATTTTGTAATTAAAATTCTCATTTTCTCCATGAATTTTAAGCACACATATATCACAGATACAGATAGAATCTATTCTAATGGATAACATTAAAACACTTAGTTCCAGGTAATGAGGTTATTTCCAACTCTTGGCTCATAGGCCATACTGAGTCACTCACTTATTTATTGCTAAATATTTTTGCCCCCTACTACAGGAAAGGCGTGAATACAGCTTTGCAGAGATAGCTTATATAAATCATAGTGAAACAAATTCATGTGCCTGAGTAGCACATGATCGATATTGTGAAGATACTCTCTCGACTGGTTATCTCATGATAATGCCTGAAGTTGAGCAGCTATGTGTTGTTAAATAGTGCTGACTATGTAGGAAAGTATTCTAGTGGGAAAAGTTTTATAGGGCAAGGCCAGGAGAGGTCAAAGACCAATGAATTGCTTCGTGTAATGAAGTGAGCAGGTATTCGAGGAGACAGAGAGCTTGAGGAAGATGGAGGAGAGGAGTGAGAAAGGTGAAAATGTCTGAAGGTGGTCACCCAAAGCTTTTTCCTATTCTGCAGGCTCTTCTATGGACAGGTGGGCTCTGTGTCCTTTTTGCCTGGGCTCTGGTAGGCCTTTGTAGCTACCAAAATCAGAGAACATCGCAAAAATATCACTTTATGATGCCTGAGCCAAGTTGTGGTGATCAGAATGAATTACCAACTGGATTTGATTTGGGAAATGGCTGGGGGGATTGGTGGAGTGTACTCCTGGGTGTGTCTGGATAGGTCATGGAGGCTTGGTCTTGGGGGTCATTGTCTGGCCTGCCACACTTTCCTCTTAGGCACTGTTTCCCTGCTGTGCTTCCTGGCTGCCGTGAACTGGGCATCTTTTCTCCACCAGGCCCTTCCGCCATGTTGTTTCTGCCTCGGAGCCAGCCAGACATGGACTGAAGTCTCTGAAATCATGAGCCAAACTAATTCTCTCCTTTTTAAAAGTTGTGAGTTTGGAGGATTTTGTCCCAGAGATCAGAAAGTGACGACTACACTCAGTCATAACAATGCCATGTACTTTCACAATGTTCTCTGGGGATATTTGCTCTTAGAACCTGAGAGACATGTTGTGAGGAAGCCCAAAGGACCCTGGTAGAGAGACAACATGAAAAGATCATGTGTATGGATTTTATGGTCAATAGTCCTCCTGGAATCTCAGCCTATAGTCAGCTAAGACTGTCAGATGGAGAAGCAGCATGTCTCAAGGTTATTTCAGCCCCAGCTGTTAAGTTATGCACAGTCTTCAAGCCTTCCCAGAGCAGGTTCCAGGCAACAAGAGCAGGAGGACATTGTTGTCCCCACTACCCCCAGCCAGAATCCCCAAGCCCACAATTTATAAGCATAGATAACGTTTTTTAACCATTTAGTTTGGAGTGGTTTGTAGCATAGACAGAGTGACCAGAATAAATTTCAAGAGAGACAAAAAGGAAATAGAACACCTAGGGGATTCAAGAAGGAATTTGGCTTTTATTGCCTCAAATGAGAATATCTGCTCTTTTAAAAACAGAAACAGGTAATATTTATCTCCTGTGATGTAACCCACATTGTAGCTTTGAGTCTTTAGTAAAAGTCTTCTATGTAGGAAGAGCGAGCTGGCTTTTGGTAAAATGAAGGAGAAAGTTGTACACATCCTGAGTGGTGATAGTAGTGAGAACGAGTAGTGCAGGGCAGCTGTGTGGGAGATGATGAAGCCTGTGCTGGAGCAGAGAGGACGGGGCAGGAGAGCCTGTGTGGGGCTCTCAGAGTCCCCAGAGATGTCGGGGAACTGGTGGTGACCACACTGGCGTTTAGACAATTCTCTTTCCCTATTAAGAAATGGTGAGCTAACGGCTGCCTGATTGTTTATTTGTCTCCAAATCCTTTCTTGTCTTTTGCTGCCCCCCACGCCAACTAAACAAAACTCTCCAGGTGACACTGCTTCACAGTGTTCATCCTTCTCCGTCACCTGGTGGTTACATCCATGTCTGTGAGCCACGTGCTCCTGCCGTTCCTGATTTACCACGGCTCTACACCCTTTACTGTCTTTCTGTGTTTGCTATGGGAATTCGCCCCTCTTCTCCACCCTCCTGATAGCCACATCACATATGTAGTTCACTTTTATTCAATTGTTTAACTCTAAATAATGTATTTACACATCAGCAGAGAAACACACACTCTCCCTCCCACTCTTGCTTCTCTCTCTCTCTCTCTTACCATAGATGTTTCATTATTTGAAGTCAAAGGAAAGATCAGAACAGTTTGTGTATGAATTCATCCATAAAGGCCTGTTCTGAGTTGTCTCCCTTCCCTGAGTTCATACGGAGGAGCCACTGGCTCTCAGCTTCGTGGGTAGCCCTCTGCCTTGTTGACGCTTCTTTCTACCTTACCATTTGGGGCCTGCTGGGGAGGGTTACTCCTTTTAGGTAGGTGGCCTCTCAAACTGACCTAGATTAGGGGTGTCCTTGTGCACAAGGGTACTGGAGATGGATGGACACTCATTCTCTGTGCCCACAGCTGGTCCTACCTCCCTTCTGCCGTATGCCATGGGTGTGTCCCTTCCCCTGCTGTGATCTGCACAGTACTCTCCAGAAAGTTACACAACGGAAGCCCTAGTCTTTGCTTCTCCACTGTCCTCCACCATTGATGATGAAGACATTATTTCCTACCCCCACTTCCTGTTCTTTCTTGCTTATACATTCTTTTTGGTAGAGTACATTCCCAGACAATTTTCTAAGACAGGACATACGAAGAGAAATTTTTGTCACTTTGAATGTTTTCTTTGTTATCATAGTAGTTGACTGAAAATTTTGCAGGTAAAATGGTATCTTTAAACATTTTATAGTACTGAGTTTTGTTCCTTGTAGGTGTGGACTGAGTTCCTGGTTTCCTTGTTAGGTATTAGTATAAAGAAGATTGTTATTAGCGGCCACCATCCCTGCTCCTGACCCTCCGCCTCTATCCTCAAAGCCAGCAAGAGCCAGGGTCGAGTTCCTTTCAAAGATTTCCATCTCTCCAGGCTCCCATTCTGTTCCATCATTGTGTCAGGCTGTCTGCTTCCGGCCATTAGGCAAGTGACAAACTCGGGAAATTCTATGTGCATGGGATCATTGAATCATCTCCTTTAGTGTAAAATGTCTCCCTGCTGGAGGTGATATTGTGCAGGATACCAGGGTGCTGGCTCGCCATTCTGGCATTCTCTAAACCCAGTGATGGAGTGCTGGGCAAGGGAAGAGTGTTCTGGGCTGACAAGGTTACTTTGTGCATTATATGGTGTATTATTAGTTAGCTTTCCCTGAGCATAAACTGAACACTCACAAGTTAAAGTTAACTTGGTTGATGGTTTCAGGCCATGGTCGGTTGGCTCCATGGAAGAAGGGCATGGCAGAGCACAGATGCCTGGTCCCTGGTGGCTGGGAACCAGAGCGAGGGGAGTGCCAGAGAAGAGTGCACCCAAGGCCACGCCTCCCTGACACACCCAGATCCACCCAGAAATATGTTATACTGATCTGTTAGGTGTTTCTTAATCCAACCTAGTTGATAACAGGATTAATGGTCATATATGATAAGAGCACCATTTTGAAATGTAGCTCTCTCACCTCTGAAAGCCACAGATACATGTGGAGAGCGAACTGGATGTAGTCATGCCTGTCAGAATAAAGAGTGGCTCAGGCAGATGTTACCCTCGAGTGCGAACAAGAGAGTGTGAAGAGAAGCAAGGCGTTTGTAGGGTCTTACAGCATCTTCCTGCAGACTGCTTGTTACATGTAGGAGAAAATCCAGCAACTATTCAGTGGAGAAATTGGACAATGACCAGATGATAAAAATTAACATCATGACTGGGCCTGGTGGCATAGATCTGTCACCTTGGGTGGCTGAGGCAGGAGGATTGCAAGTTTGAGCCAAGCCTGGGCAATTTAGCAACTCAGTAAGACCCTGTCTCCAATGAAAATAAAAAGTTGGCTGAGAATGTAGCTCAGTGAGAAGGTTCTGGGTTCAATCCTCAGCACTGAAAAAAAAAAAAAAAATTCTTAAGGAATAGTAGGTGGCTATCATGGAAATCTATATGGGGAGGCCTGGGAAGCAGAGAGCATTGCTCAGCGAGGGCTTTGGTAATGAAATGGCATAACCTGAATCCAGCCACAAGAAGATATGGAGTAAGCCCAAATAAGGAATGGTCTAGTAAAAATAAACCGTGTTTTCAATACCATCAAATCTTAAAAGACAAGGAAAGTAAGGAAAGCCCAAGGGAATGTCCCAGACTCGAGGAGGACCAAGAATCATGACAGCTAAATCCAACAACCAAATCTGGACTCGATTTTGTAGTTGCAGAGAAAAAATTGTCAAAGGCTATTTTTGGATTCATTGAAAAAAATTGGAGTGTGAAAGGCAGATTGAATGAAAGTGTCGTTTCTGAGGGAATTTCATGGAAGCTGACAACTGTGATGTGGTCAGCTAAGATCGTATCCTTATTAGGAAAACACGGAAGTGGCTAGGGGTAAAGGGCAGTGATGGAAGTGACCTTTGTGCAATGGCCAAGGGAGTGAGAGGTGACAAAGGCACGGACGCCACGACATTCTGGGTAGATGGCGCAGGAGCATTCGATGTCCGATCTTAATTCTTGCAATGTTCTGTAATTTGAATTATTTCCAAATAAAAAATCGACAAATCAATGGGTAAGAGAAAAGTGCTGCAGTGAACAATGTTATATAATGTCTTTGATCATGTGTATCAGTATTTTGGTGGTTGGGGGGGGGGAATTCTCTGCATTCTTGTAAGTGGAATTGCTGGGTCAAAAGCCAGGATAAGATCATTTTGTTGATATTGCCAACTCGCCGGGAAGGCCATTGAGGTCAGCATCATAGGTGGAGACTGGGGCAGCCGCTGGCTTGCTATGGGTAGGGATCCCACTTTTATTGCCTTTCAACCTCCCCTGTGTGCCTGTACAAGTTGGGCCAGGAGTGGACCAACAGTCATTGCAGCTGTATTAGTTTGCAAGGGCTGCTGGAACAAAATTAGGGCCTAACAAGCAGAGTGATTTGCGAGCAACTTATTGCCTCAGTTGTGGAAGCTGAGGCCAGGAGACAGCAGGGCCGGTTCCTTCCGAGGTTGTGAAGGAGGGAGTGTCTCAGGCCTTGCTCCTTGTTTCTAACTGCTTCCTTACGTGATGCTTCTCATTCTTTGTCTGTGTCCAAATTTCCTCTGCTTATAGTGATACTAGTCACATGAAATTAGGGCCTACCTTAATAATATCGCTGTAATTTCATTATCTCTATATAGATCCTGTCTCTAAGTAGGGTCACCTTTAAAAAATTACATATGTACACATACATGGAATATATGTATTTAATGTTTTTTCCTTTTTGTAAAATCTTTTCTGATTTCTGAATCTTGCTTTTAATCAATATATAATAGCTATGAGGTACAGTGTGGTTTTTCAGTGCATGTGTATAATGTGGAAAAATTAGAAAAAGAGTAAGTGTTGAATGTGTCAAAACAGATAATTATCTTTTTGCCTGGGGATTGAACCGAAGTTCTTTGCAGTGAGCTACAACTCAGTCCTTTTTAGTTTTGGGACAAGTTCTGGCTAATTTGCCGAGGCTGGACTTCACCTTGAGATACTCCCATTTCTGCCTCGCTGGTAGCTGGGATTACAGATCTGTACTGCTGGGCTTAGCCCCTACATCTTTCTGTTAGAAACATTCAGAGTCTTTCTTCTGTCTTTAAATATACAATTACTTGTTACCCACAATGACCCTACTGTGCCAAGGATGTTGGGAGCTATGTTTCCTGCCCAGCTGTACCCCTGTACGTGTTAACTATGTTCTCTCCAACCTTCTGCAGTCCTTTCAGTCTAGGTAGCCATGTTTCTATTCTCTGTTCCATGAGATCAACCACTTCAGCTTCCACATATAAGTGGAAAGATGTGCACTTGTCTCTCTGCCTGGCTTACATCATCAGCATTCTGCCCTCTGGGTTCATGCATTTTTGCAAGGCCATGTTTCGTGGTACTGAGGTTTGGAACTTCATATGAATTAGGGCATGAGGTACATAGCAGAAGCCTATTCATGAACAGCAGTTTTTGCAAGCTGACCTCCTGCTTGACTCTGCTTGGGTTGGCAACCTGGTTTCGGCTTTTCCTCTTGCATCTCACCAAGCACTCACTTCCAGTCCTTGTCCCTCAGGGTCACTGGTGAGGGTGTCCTGTCTACTAAAGGACAGCTGGCGGGGCCCAGCACAGCTGATCTGCCAATATCCAGAGGTGTGTCCTGGAAGCAAGTGACAGGCTTGCCTTTCCTTAGCATTGCCTGCTGCCCGGCATCCATCACTTGCACTGTGTTTGAGGACACTCTGTCAGCCAGGTACTTTTTTATGTTTGTGAATACAATTCCATGAGCACATTTATTGCTCCATCGCTTGTACCTGAATTCCCACTAAAAGCAAAGCTCTGGTTGGGGTCTGTGCTCTGGGGTGTGAGGGACAAAGTAGGAATCAGTCTCAGGACAGCCTCAGACACAGGGTCAATGTCAGACGAAGGCACAGGTATGCATGCAAATACAGCATCATTGGGTGATGCTGAGGACATGAAGCAGAAGAGACTGTGAGAGGCAAGTACCCCAGCCTAGTAAGACATACACATAAAAAGAAAGAGTGGGGTCCCTGAAAGAGCATGAGCTGGCCCAGATGAAGCCCATGCCACCAGCCAGTTGGTAGAGTTCAGCATCATTTAAAGGAGCCAGTGTGAAGCAGTGTATATCTTGAAAGGCCTTCTTTCCTTCAGAGCCTTTCATTTATACCAAAATTCTGAGGAACACTCTTGCATATGACTGCATCTCCCTCTGGGCTCTTCAGCAGGCCAGCTATGTGGCTTTAAGTAGTGCATCTGTACACAGGCTCATTCTGCTGCCTCCCAGAACATGCTAAGTGTCCCTTAATGCTGCCCATCCTAGAGCTGTCTTGTGGGAATTGCTATATCCAAATATTTTCTTCCAGATTCAAAGTCCCAGTAGCTCAAAATCACCAGAATGTAATGAAGCAGGTGAAACTCTGATTGAATCTCCTCTCTGAAAGCTTTATATTTAGTTGAGGAAGGTAGGGGCAGAGGGACTCCTTCAGCATGGGGAAGGCAGCTGTTCCTTTCCCTGGAGGCAAGGGGGGAGCCTGAGAAACTGCATGGGCCAAAGAAATCTGAGACTTCAAGGGGCCCTCTGTCAACTGAGGAGATGTAGTTACAGAGGCTGAAATCTCCTATCAACCCTTATTCTATATCCATTTTTTTTTTTTTTGCCTACCTTCCACCTTGCTCTCTATACTAGGTTGATTAGTGTCCTCCATCCCCAATCATGTCCACTGTGGGTGGGGATGGGGGGTTGTCTCAGAAGATGACCTAATTTGGAGAGGGACCCTAGGAAGTCCTCATTGCACCCGTCTTGAGGGCAGGGTCTGCAGGTGGGTGATGTGACAGAGAAGCCTAGGACAGGGAAAAAGCCCCACCTGGATGCTTATTTTTTTCTGTTTTAGTGCTGTGACACAGCTGTACCAGATTTAGAGACTATCATAGCAAGCCAGCCTGTGTTCATCACTTTGCCATCAATGGGACAGAATACCCAACACCCACAACTAGAAAAAGTTCAAGTTGGCTCACAGGTCCAGTAGGTATGGTCTATGGTTAGCTGGCTCCAAGAGGGGACTGGCATTGTGGTGGGAAGCTACTCACCACATGGTATCCAGGAGGCAGTAGAAAGAGAAGGGAGGATCAGGGGATAAGAACAGACCCCTTTGAGTTACCCCACCAGTGACCCACCTTTTCTAACCAGGACCCCCCTCCAAACAGCACCTGAGGTCATCAAGGATGAATCTGCTGATGGGCACAGTGCTCTCAAGACACGATCATCTTCCAAATGCTGGAGACTTTAGAGAGACATTTTAGATCCAAACCATAACACAGTCCTAGCCAAAGTTATTGGAAGCTAGGCCTTGTCACACAGGGATCTGAGCAGTAATTCAGAGGTCCCCAGTCTTTGGGCTGCAGATCAGCACCAGTTCGTGGCCTTGGGGGATCAGGCTGCTGGGACAGAAGGCGAGCAGGAGCTAAGCAGAGTGGCTCATGCTCCCATACATTCTAATGCCACTGCTGGTCGCTGGTCGACAGGAGGCAGCTTTGCTTCCTGCTCCACCCCTGCTGCCACTTGCCATTTTCAAAGTTGTCCTCCAGCAAACTACTGCAGAGCATGTGCCCTATGCACTCCCAAGTCTTAGGAAGAACGGTCTTCAACTAAACTGGTCCCTGGTGTCAAAAGAGTTGGGAACCACTACCCGAACTCTTGTTCTGTGAGCTCACTGAGTCATGAGAGCCTCACTGAGCCTTTGTTCTCCACCTGAAATTGCCTGAGTGAAATGGCTTCCCTGTTGCTAACCATTTTCCTTGTCTTCTGGAATTAGCTTGCTTGTCAAAGCCACTGGGCACCTATCCCCCTCCCCCAATCACAATGGAACAGAAAAAAGAAACAATGTACCCAAAACCGAAGTTGAAACAAGGATGTAAACAGGCCCAGCTGTACCCAACATGCATTGTCCTAAGTGTACCAGCTGTATCTTGTTTGTGACATGAAATCTTGTGTATATTGTAAAATCTGACTATAAGAACCCTGTAAAAATTTGATTTAGGGCCAGACACAGGTGGAAAGGAGTCTGGGCCTCAGCCAGCTGGTCACCCTCTGGTGACTTTAGTAACTCAGGTTCTACCTCTGCCTGTTCTCGAGTGCTTTCCATGTAACAGTGCCCACCCAGGCGTGTCGCATCAAGGGCATGGAGACCCTGGTCAGGCTGGTGCTGGTATTAACTGTCGTGTACTGGGAAGCTGGTCTGGGCCCGCCTTCCTGCTGCAGCCTTGTTCTTGCTTTCTCCAGCCTTTCTCTCAGTGTTTGGCAGCCTGTAGGTTTCAACACTGCTTTTTGCTAAACACAGGAGTGATACCCTCTGTGCAAACACTCTAGTCCATGTCTACCGCTCTGCGTGTCCACCAGTCTGCATTTTTCTCTCTATAAATTTGTTTATTCTGGACATTTCATAGGAATCAGTAGTCCCCAGTTACCATGTTACAGACTGCTACTAACCATGGTATTTTAGGAACTGGGCCACACAGCCAGAGGCGAGTTTATAGCCACTTTTCATGGCTCACATGACCACCTGAGCTGCACTCCTGTCAGATCAACAGCAGCATTCAATTCTCATAAGAACCTGCCCCGAACTGTGAACTGTGCATGTGAGGGATCTCAGCTGCACATTGCTTATGAGAATCTGATGTCTGATGATCTGAGGTGGAGCAGAGGTGGTAATGCTGGCACCTTTCTCTAACTGTGAAAACATTATCTTCTATGGAACCCATTCCTGGTGCCGAGAATGTTGAGGACTACTGAAAAGGAATCGTGTAGCATGTGACCTTTTGTGCTGGGCTTATTTCACTTAGCATGACGTTTCTAATGTTCACCCACATTGTGTTGTGGGTCAGCCCTCCATTCCTCCCTACAGCTGAATGATTGTCTGTCGTAAGGATGTGCCACTATCGCTCATCTGCTTACGGACTTTTGGGCTGTTTCTGGTTTTTGCCTATTGTGAATACTGTACTATGAATATGTTTGTGCCTGTGTATTTTTGTCCGAGTTACAGTCTTCAGTTCTTTTAGGTAAACCCCTAGGAGTGGAATTGCTGGGTCATGTGGTAATTTAAGCATTTAGCTTTGGAAGGCACTGCTGAACTCTTCTCTCCAGTGGCTGTACCACTTCTCCTTCCCACCTACAGTGTGGCAGGTGTTTTCTTGGGAGGAGCCTTTGCTTTCAGCAGACTTCCTCCCAGCACGCCTACTGCAAGGAGGAACATAGGGGAGTAGGAGTAGAATGCACATGGGAAGTGTCGTCAGCATTGATGGTGTGCTGAGTGGGCTTTCTGTTGTCTATCAGCCAGCACAATGATTGCCTCAGCTTAAGGTGGACAGGAGGAGGGCTTCATAACCTTTTCCTCACATCATGACACCAGTGGAAAATGTCAGCTTTTTTTTCAGACACAGAGAGGAAGGTGCTTCCAGCTAGAGGTGAGGGGTCCAGGCTCTGAGGTGCTGTTCTGAGGACTGAACCCTGCAAACCTCATGGCCAATTCTAAGTGTCCCTGTGCTGTGACACTTCATTTGGGAAGCTTTCTTCTTCAGAGTGATTTCAGGTTCAAAATCATCATCTTTGTGAAGAGTAGCTGTACCTTACTTCCCAGCCTTCTGCGTTTGCATGATGTTAATGCATGCAGTCCAAGCTGTACAGTAAACCACAACCTGCTGCTTAGAAAAGTCTCAGAACTGCCTGCCATTTCTGTTTTGAGGTTTTGGATTTCCCTGGCTCCAAAGCCAAAATCCCGTGGGGCTTTGATTTCTACAGAGCTCAGTCCATCCAAGCTGAGTGAAACTGCACAGAGGGCGATTCCCCATCGCTCTTGTCACTTGTTGCATCTAAATGGCTTATCAAGAGCGTGGTCCGTGCTTCGCTCACCACAGATGAGCAGACGATTCCCGTGGTTAGAGGTAATATCTGCTCATTGGCTTATAGATCCCAAATACTGCAGTTTCACCAAACCATGTGACATTGGAGGCCTGGAGTTCATATAATAAACCAGAACTAACTGGAAAAGGTTTTAAAGTGCTCGCTGGGATGTTGTCTATGCTGCAAAGACTCTTCTTTAGAGAGAGCATAGTAGATCTCATCATCAGTCATTTTTGTTTTTGGTGGAAGTAGAGGTGGAAAAGGATTTGTGGTCAGATGTCTGTCCCCTGAACCCTAATTCTATAAAGTGAAATATGCTCCCTTGACAGGAGCAGAGCAGACTCTGTAAATCTTGAGAAGTGTAAGTACTGGAGAAGTGGGGACCAATAGAAAGTCAGTTCCTGTCAGAGACATTGATCATCTCAAATCAAAGAAGAGGGATCAATGGTTAGAAGTCAGTGGAATCATGGCTGCAGGGTTGATGGGGGCAAATAACTAAATTGCGAAGGCTGAGGAAGAAGGGCAGGGGAATTTGAAATCAAAGGCAAAATCAAATAGTGTAAGAGGCACTTTCTTATCCTCCTCTCCTAATATCCTCCAGAACCAGAGTGGGTGCTTGTATCTGTCAGTTTTCATTGCTATGACCCAAAACCTAATGAGAGTGCTTTATAAAGAAAAGAGACTTAGTTAACTCAAGTTTTGGAGGCTGGAAGCTCAGAATCACACAGTCCCATTGATTTGGCCTCTGGTGAAGGTTTCATGGCAGACAACATCATGGTATGAGTGTGGGTGGAGTGGCCACATGAACAGACAGGAAGCCAGAATTGTACTTTTATAATCACTTGCTCTTGTGACAATGAAAAGGGTCCTAAAGGAATAACCTTAACCCCTTGACCTGGCCATCTCCTAGTCACCTCTCAAAGGTCTCGTCGCCTCCCTCCATCGAGGCCCAAACTTCTAATACATGAACCCTTGGGCGATAGATGGAAGTTATGTCCAGGCCACGCCAGTGCTCAAATGATGTTTGCTGAGTAAATAAATGAACGAACAGAAGTATTGCTCCCCACCCTTAGCCATATTCTAGGAAAATAAACAAAAGCTGAGAGAAAACAAATCTATTAATGATCAAATCCAAGAATAGAACAGAACATCAGAAACACGAAACATTTTAGAAAATGAGGAAGAAAATGAGAAAGAGACTATTTAAAAGCTCTTCAGTAATGTAGCAAAATGCACCCAGGCTGGAAGTGAGAACCTGGGTTCTATACTACTTAAAAAAAAAAAAAAACCCAAAAAAACCCCACATCCACCTCAAGGAGACACTTTGAATCAGTAGGGAAAAGAAATATTCCATAAATAGTGTGGGAACAACTGGTAAGGAAGTAGGAAAGCAAATACTTGGAGAACACTAGTTTTACGAGATAAATAAATAAATTCGGATTGTATTGCAAGGCTAAGAGTAAAAGCATGTTACGCTAGAAGAAATAGAATTGTGAGCTTACTGAATACTTGATGAGAGAAAATTTTACTTATAGGATAAATTTAAAAATACATAGGTGGTGTTCTGTCCCTTGCCCACACCTGCGTCCCCCAGTTCCAGCGTATCTTCTGCTGCCAGTGTTACACCAATGAATTCCCTTCCAGATTCCTCTGACAGAAAAGGCATCACATCTTGTAAACTACCCTGAGACCCACAGTTTTCATTCACCAATGTGCCCTGGAGAGCTATTCATTTTAATATATATTGATTTACTTTTTTCTAACTGCTCAATACAGAATATGAAGACAAATTGCATAACACCTTGAAAATCCAGAGAGAGAACCGATTACATGCTGAAATTACACCAGAACTCTATGCCTGAATTGGCCATGAGGCTTGAGGGGCACTTGCAGACATTGCCAGACTCAAGAGAACAGTTTACTTTCTTTGCTAGGGAATTACTAAAGGGTGCACTCCAGATGGAATGAGCACCTAACCCATGTGATACGAAAGGCGAGAGATGGTGGATCCAGGCCAGAAACTTCATCTTTCTCAACTTTCCCGTCGTATTTCTGTCTCCTCCTTTCGTTGTCTTCTTGCTTCTTTTGTTTCCTGCTCTGCCTCCCGGCTCACACCCAGGCTCCCCACGAAGTTATCTCATTGTATTATATGAAGCAATTCAGTGCTCTCTTCCTGCCCACTTTGGCATTGCTTTGGGAACTCGCTCCTAAGTAGTCAGTATCCTCTGTTTGAAATTCTCTTTTCTCCTCCTTAATGCATGACTATTTAGCTTGGTGTAGATTTTTAAATCTTTTTAACCTCCTTGTCTGCCCCTTCTGGGGCTCCTCCCTCGACCCCTACATCGAGGGCTGTCCAGATTCCTGGGTGATGAGGTCTGCTAGGCTCAGCTGCCACTGTTGGCCCTGCTGATGAGTCCTGGGTCCTCCAGAAATAGCTGGTTGAGCCTGCATTGTCAGCTCACAGAAAAGTGTTAATTCAAAGAGTGAATGGGTGTGGCTTTCAGCTACCCAGTTCTAGTGGAGCTGGCTACATTTCAAAATTTACTTTGTTTATTTGTTTATCTATTTGTGGTGCAAGGGATTGAACCCAGGATCTTTCCACTAACTTACATCTCCAGCCCTTTTAATTTATTTTTTATTTGGAGATAGGCTCTTGCTAAGTTGGCCAGGCTGGGCTCAAAGCTGCGACCCTTCGGTCCCATCCTCCGGGAGTGCTGGCATGATGTGCCTCAACACCCAGCTAACATTTTTATTGAGAAGTTTACCTCTTGTCAACACAAACTAACTCTTGTCCAGCTATGAATTTTCCTATGTATTGTACTTCAATGTTATTATCTGTTTTACTTTCTTTTTATTGCAGTTTTCACTTGATTTTACTCATTGTTTTATTTTCGCTTTGATTATCATTTTGTTTATGTATGCTGTGGCAGGCTGTGTTTTCAAAAATCACCAAACAGTATCTTCAGTCCTATGTCCCCTATTTTTTGTTCCTTGACCTCAGTATTCCTTTTACAGAGAAGTGGGATCCAGAAATAATTCTATGTAACATCAAGTTTAGGTTACCAAAGGTAACAACACAATGTCCCTTGGCTCTCCTGGGATGCTTGCTCTTGGGGCCTGCTACTGTACTGTGAGGGAGTTCAAGCAGCAACATCAGCTGTCTTGCCATGAGCGTGACGTATCAAACTTATTTTAGCCTCCAACATTTTTTTGCTTCACTGTTTCTTTCATATTTTGCATGGCTTGTTTACCTAGCAAAATTTAAGTTCTCAGCTAAGAATCATGAGAAAATATTCTAGAATATCACCATAGAAAGTATTTCTCAGCCTTTTCATTCTCTATCCCCATTTTTTGTAACTTTTTTATTGGTTATATAGATTTGTGGGGTTTTATTGGCAGATTTGTACATGCATATAATATATTTTTATCATTTTCACCCTCCCGTCATCTGACTTGCCCTGTCCTTACCCCTAGCTTCACATTTGCGTGTGTGTGAGTGTGTGTGAATGTATGCAATGTAATCTGCTGCACTGCTTGGCCTTACTTTCTCCTCTCCCTCTCGTTTTCTTCCTCTTGTCTAATAATAGTCGTTCTTCTACTTTATTGTAAATTTTAAAAATGATTCTACTGACTAAGGAGAACATGTGATATCTATGGTTCTGAGTGTAGGTTATTTGCTGAACATGTTATCTATAGATGCATCCTCTTTCTTGCAAGTTTTGCTCTTCCTTGGGGCTTAATTCTACCCAATCGTGTATATATACCACACATCCTTTGCCCATTCATCTGTTGATGATCGTCTCAGTTGGTTTCTTACCTTCACTATTATGAGGTCTAAACCTGAATTACTTTAAGAAAATCAGGTTTTGGTGTTTGTTACGCAGAATTGGACAATGGTTACATCTCTTTTTTTCATGTTGCTAGGACACAATCGTGGACACCCACAATGTAAAGGAGGAGGAGCTGTCTTGGCTCATGGTTCAGTGGATTCAATCCATAGTTGGTTGGCCATCATGGTGGGAGGGCATGGTGGAGGAAACCTGTTCACCTCAAGGCAGCCGGCAAACAGAAAGAGGAACTGGGGCAGAAGATGTACTCTTCAAAGTATGTCCCCAAGTGACACACCTCTTCCAACCAGGCCCCACCTCCTACAGCACACTTAGCTATGAGCTTACCAATGGGTCTATGACCTAACCACTTTCCAAAGGCTTCTCTTTTGAAGCATGAGACTTTTAGGGGCACTTGATGATATAAACCATAAGAAACTCCATGTCTCTAAATAATGTCCTTAAGTTGCTACTTCGGAATTGTTATATTTTTCTGTGATCTGTTGTCCCTCTCTGATGTGTGAAATGTTAGTTTACTTATACTTGATCTGGGCTAGGTGGCTTCATCTTTTCCCCAAGGGTGATTTGCATTTGGGCTTTGTAGCTCAAGGCTTCTCCATTTTATCTTTTACCAGTTGAAGATGAGAAACACTTCCATTTCTAACCCTGAAATTTCTGGAATTTATGGTCTCCCTGAACTCTTTCTTTTCTGCCTGCAAAATGGCCATTTCTTCTCAGAGCTTATTTCTTTCTTACTGCACCTGTCAAAAACAGCCATTAGCAAACATCCAATGTTACTAACCTTCTGTTTTCCCACTTCCTTGCTGGAGCTACAAGTTCATTAGTCACACTTTCTGCCTTCTTGGCTATCACAGGTGGTAATTCTAGCAAGTGCTTCACCACTGTATAAAAAGCCTCTCCTGTCAGTTTTATTGCCACCTGCCACTCAGCCCGCAAGCCCATGCACATGTTCTGGGTTTTATTATGGTGGCAACTCACTTTCTGTGTCAGTCTTTGACTTGTTGAGCACTCCTGTCTAACAACCAGCACAACGATCTCTTGGCCAACATTAATAGAAGCTTATTTCTGGTGACATGATTGTGGGCCAGTGGAGGGTCTTGCCTCCAGATCCAGCCAGAGAGATCAGCCTCTTTCTAAGGGTCAAGTAGCTATGTGTCTTAGTCACCATTCATTGCTGGAACACAACACCCAAAGCCAACTTAAAGGAGGAAAGGTTTATTTTAGCTCACGTTACAGAGGTCTCAGTCCATTCATGATCAGCTGGCCATGCAGCATGGCAGAAGAATGAGAAAGAGAATAACTGCTCAAAGCAGCACAAGAGGAAGAAAGGGGAAGTGTTGTAGAGAAGCCAGGGAAGGAATATATCCTTTCAGGAAACACCTCAGTGGTTTACCACACCCTCAGAATCTGCCCCTCCTGGCCAGGCCCATCTTCAGCAGGACAGGAAATCAATGGATAATTTGCTAATGTAATCAACCCCCATGATCCAATCACCCTCCAAATACATGAGGCTTTGGGGGACATTTGGGATCCAAACCACACAGTTTGATATTACACACTGTGCTAACATCTGCTTGAAAAGGTCATATATCACTTTTGCTTGTGTTTTATGGGCCAAAGCAAGTCATATTGATAAGCTATTTATCAATGGGTCAGAATATTGAAGCTGGACCCAGAAGTGGCAGATCACTGGGATGGGACCTGGAAGGATATGTGCTGTTTTTTGCCTTCCTTCAAGGACTTAACTTGACTTCACTTCCTGCTGGCAATGCTGTGAGGAGATGCCTCCATCTCTGCTTCTGCCATGTTCTTCCACTCGTGCTGGCTGACTGTGGATGGACTGTGACCTGAAGCTGTGAGCTAAAATAAATCTTTCCTCCACAAATTTGTGCATGTTGAATATTGAGTCAGAGTGATGGGAAAGTAACTAAATCATGCAGGTACCAGTGGAAATTTGTAGGTATTGCTGGGATCCTTTTAGGTGGGCTCCAGTATCTACTTCTTGAGGTGGCCAAGCATTGGCCCTTGCAGCCAGAAGTCTAGAACAGAGGTCATCTCTTTTTCAAGATGTCAATTGTCTGCACTTTTCTCTGCCGGCCGGTGGTAGCCAGTGTCAGAGAGGGGAGGCTGGGCAGGGACCTGCCTGGTTATCAACCTTCTCTTGTGCTTCATTGGCAGTCATGTTGGGTTGTGGTTGGTAGGTGCTTCTATAGCCTTGGTGGTTCCTGTTGTGGTATCAATACCTCAGGTACTCTTTTAGCTTACAGTGACCCTCACCAGGCATGGCCTGGGATCCTCAGCTTCCCAATACCAGGATAGGCCCAGACCTTCCATTGAGTATCTCCAAGGCAAAAGTGAGGGGAGGAGGCTTTTTAAGGACGAGGGAGAGCACTCTCTTCTGCCACCTAGGGTTACATTCATCCCAGCAAAAGAGAAGAAGAAGCAGAGGCTTAGGTAACCCGGGGACGGTTTATTTTCCAAGTAATGAGAAGTGATAGAAGAATACAATAAATACTTAAAATGTAAAAATTATAATAAAAACACATGGCCACGAGTCCCCCTCAGAACACTCTCCCTTGCTTCAGATGCACGTGCCACATGGCTTCTGCCATTTTGAAGCTGTTCTGAAAGTCTCCTTTTGTCTTTATGAGGTGTAATTAAAAAAATCCAATGAATGCTGCTGCCAGGTGCCATTCAACCTGAAAGGCAGGCTTGTAGAAACACGATAGTGTGTTCCTGTCTACCCTATTCACTGACTCTGGCACTGTGGAACTTCTGGCTCTTGCCCAAAATCAAAGTGACCATGAAGGGGAAATGTTTGGAGTCAAACCAGGACGTTGAGGCAACACTGACAGGCCAGCTAAAGACACTCACAAAAAGGCCTTCAGTACTGCTTCAGAAAGTGGTAAGTGTGGTGGGATAAGTGTGTTTAAAATGAGGGGGAGGAGTCAGAGGGGCCATGTGCCTTTTACTGTAGTATATTAAAAATGAAAATGTAAACATTCACTATGTTTTTAAATCGCACCTCATATATAATATCCAATAAGCCATGTCGGTGACAGTTAACAAGATCAACAGTTCTCCTGGCGTAACATTAATTTTTCTAGGGCCAAGTGCAATAATGATGTACTGTATATTTGAGTCTCCCCTGAGTAGTGATGGCCAGGGACTACTAGATGGGGGATAGAAGAGGGGGTCATCAGAGGGAAGGAGGAGGTGCAGCCCTGGATTCTGCAGATCACACAGCCAAGGGAGATGTTAGCAAAAGCTCTTTCTCATTTTGCTTTGTTGACGATAGTCAGCTTAGAGAATGTGTGTACCAGGGTTCAAAGGGATTGGGAAGAAAGGCAAATACATTCATGATACTGGTGTAGAGATTGAGTCTCCAGGATAGGGATCCAGGATCAGAATGGAGGACCCACTTGGGAAACCTGAACAAGATGCGAGAACAAACAGGTGGGTTAGTATAGGGTCTTTCCAGAGCTGGAAGGCAGCTTTATTGCCTCTCATGTGCTTTACATACATGGTTTCAATAGCTCTTCTCAACATGCTAGTGAGGTAGTTGGAGCAGGTGGTGGTGTCCCTGTCGTGAGGAACTTTTGTCATGTAACAATCCATCCTGAGTTGTTTGTTCTCATGGATGCCATTCCTGGATGCCTGTGCACATCTCAGCTGCATCTGAGCATGTGGAATAATATCGGCTCGATATAGCGGGAGGGATACTCGGTTCTCGTTTATGTGTCTCTCATTCTTCCCAGGACCAGGGGACTAGCCCGGGGTTGTTTTTTCTAAGAAGGCAGAAGTTCAAGAGACCAAGTGGGAATCATGCAAGGAATCTTGGCCCAGGGGTAGACCTGGTGCATGGTTTCTCGTGTCCTATTGATAAAAGCTCATGACTAAGTCCAGGGTCGGCCTGAGTGAGTATTACCAAGTTACTGGACAAGGGATAGAGGACTCAAGAGGGACAAAGAATTTGGTTGTTAGTGCATTAACTGTAGCATGCCACTTTCGGGTACAGAAACAAAGACTTAGAGATCAAGTGACTTCTGTCTTGGTGGCCATGTTGGGAGAAAGCCCCACATCATCCATTTACCTAATGTGCTCATAAATTAGAAATTTGACCCTGCGAGAACAGTGGGGTGGTTATAGTTCTGATACCATGCCTGGTGGCAGGGAGCACTTGAATAAATTCTGTAGAAAATGGATTCAATTTTTCAAAAAGCCTCAGCTGTCAAGATCTGATTTCCTGGTTGAATGAAATGGCCTTGTTATTCATATCCTTTAGGTCTAAATTTATTATACATGAATTTATTTAAGAAATTGATTACAATTCCCCTTCAATTTGGTGCTGTGGGTGGTAAAATAGGAAGTTTAGAGCAAAGAGACAGAAATGTTATTAAATGATTCACACACCCGTCTAAAATTGGCAGAAATGTAAAAAATATAGGAGACTTTAGGTAAAATAGGCTGCATTAAAGTCTTATTGGAGTTTAACTGTCTTTTAACATAATGTCCTTTGAGCCTCTTATAACTCTCTATTTATTATCTGTCTGTCTGTCTGTCTATCATCTGCCTACATATGTATCATGTATAGTCATCATCTTTCTATCATCTTATTTTTTTGGGGGAAAACAACCCCCAAAGTCTTTGACTGCTTGTCATTGTTTGTCTCTCCCAATTAACAGCATAAGTGGCTGCAGGAGAAATCTGAGAAGACTCAGGATCTTTGTCACGTGCCATTCAAGATGAATCCTGTGTGTCTTTTTTCCCCTGTGTCTCTGGCTGTCAGCAATAGGAGCTTCGATGTGTTCAAGCTTCACTGTGCTGTCAGGTGTTTCTCACTCACTCAAGGTCTATGAGGATCTCCACTGCAAGAAAACATCTTTGGGGATTTGGGTTAATTTTCTGGCACCAAAACAGCCTGAGCACCTAGGATCTAGCCTAGGGCAAATGCTTCACTTGTAGCTGAAGAACAGAAGCAAAGCATTTGAAAATTTTGGTTTACAAGTGAACATTAACCTCATGAAGGATGAACTAGGCTAGCGGTAGTGACTAGAGGAAAGGTCCTGTGTGACTCTTAGGTGCTTGAGTTGAAGCGCCTAGGAAAGTGCAGCTCTTTTACCCTCATGACCTCTGGGGAGCAATGACAATGTGATGGCTTCTGGACTTGCATACTCTATGCTGCACTACAAGCATGAACATTTCCACTGGTCAGAGTACTCGATTGGATACCAACCATGACCAATGTCATTTGGGTCCAGGGGTCTGTCCCTTCCTTCCTTCCTTCCTTCCTTCCTTCCTTCCTTCCTTCCTTCTTTCCTTCCTTCCTCCCTTCCTCCCTCTCTCTCTCTCTCTCTCTCTCTCTCTCTCTCTCTCTCTCTCATTCTTTTTGTAGTATTGAGGATTGATTTTGAGACAGGGTCTTGCTAAGTTGCTAAGTTGGGCTTGTACTTGTGATCCTTCTGCCTCAGCCTTCCAGAGTTCTAGGATTATAGGCCTGTGTCATCAGGACTGGCTTGTGTGTCTGTCAGTTCTATGGCCAGTGGTACTCAGGTAACATTATAGGTGGAAATGTCATGTAGTCATGGTGCTGGTGATGGTGAGGACAGAGGGTGTTGCAGCACCAGCATTATGTTTTGAATCTGGAATGTTCCTCAAAGGCCTATGTTTTGGGTGTTGTGAATTATCTGCATTTCATGTGCTGGTGAGAGATGAGGCCTAGTCAAGAGGGAGGGATTACCGAGGGTGTGGCCTGGAGGACTGGGTCTTGCTCTGGCTTCTCCCCGAGTGGAATCTTTAGTCTTTTATGCCGTGAGAAGCTGATCTTTGCCAGACCCTTCCACTGCCACATTGCCAGCTGGTCACGAATGGGTTGAGACCGCCAAAATCAGAGCTAAAATAAACATTTCCTCCATTCAGTTGCAGGTGTCTAGTATTGTGTCCCAGCAAGAACAAAGTGACTGAGACAACCAGTGTGTTATTTGCAGCTTGAGTTCTGAAAATTCTATTCTTCTCACTCCTTATTCTCTTAGGCTCTCACCTGCCTGGCCGGGAACTTGTCATTGTCTTTCTTTTTTTTCTTTCGGTTTAATGCCCAGGCCATCTTCCTGACCATGACCTTGCTCCTCCTGGTAAGGACCCTGCTGCCTTGGGCTGCCTTGGGTACCTGGGCTCTCTCCCGGTTCAAGAGAGATGTTCTCTAACTGGGCCTACTGTGACCAGAATCTGGACCTGTCATCTTCTGTGTGTCTTCATAGGGCTCTTATCTCCCCACGAAGCGTCCGGCCCCGACGGGGGTGGTCCAGCATCTGCATTGTCAGCGCTGTCTTCCTTCTCAGACCCTTTACATCTCTCTCTGCACACTCCGTTATCCACACCCGTGGGCGTCCTGAATATCTATTTCACAGAACTGATGATGCTGCACCGTTAGCTGCTAGCTATAAGGTCCTTTAAGTCAGTGATTAACGGTCACAGTTGCCAGAGTCAGTTCCTGAATTTGGAACAACCCCAGCGAGGAGAAGGACAGAGTTGCTGCTGGCTCCTTTGCTGGGGTGTTTTCTGTGTCACTGTTTTTCTGTTTTGTTTTGTTTTGTTTTTGTTTTTACTTCTATCTTAAAATCTTCTTTTCTTTTTACTGCCCTTTTACTTCTGAATGTCTGCACATTTTCTCTTAAGTGTGCTATCTGGAGCTCTGTTGCACAAAGAGAGCTCCATGAGCTTCCTTTTCTCCAAATTATTTTTTATTAGTGTGCATTTGTGATACATCAGATTGCATTCAATTTGGAGAATTGATGTGCATACATATCGCATCCTCAGTTTTTACTTCACTTCCCCCCTTCCCACCCTCTCACTTGCAGAAAAATGGACACACTCAAGACCACGATGCTCTGCAAAATCAAGCAGACACAGAAGCTTAAATCTCACCTGGCTTCTCTAATAGGAAGAGCCAAAAGTGCAAATAAGCGCAAACCCCTTACTGCTAACTTCTGAGTACTGGGAAATTGTTCCCTTGTCAAAATTATGTATCTCTTGTTTTGTGTTATTCAGTTTCAGGGCAGTGATGCTATTTTATCAATTTTATGCTGTTCACTTGCCAATTAAAAAGGTGCAGAGAGATCATCTTGGAATGAAATAGTAGTATCAAAAATATGCTTGAAACTGAAATGTTTGCTCTCCAGGGGACTTTGGCCATCATATGGAATCTCTCTCCATTCTAAAGATGGGTAAACTGAGGGCAAGAGAGACACACATTTGATCCTTAATGTTTGTTGGGCTATGTACTGATAAGGTCATCTTAAATTGAAAATATCTAAATTGAAGATGCATTTCCTACCCCTGAGATGCCAAGCATTGTGCTTAGCAACAGTGTACTCTGGGCATGTTGGTTGCTTATGCCTGACTGTGAGGTCAGCTGGGAGCTGCAGTTGGCTGGACCCACTCAGCGTCTTGAGGAGATTGTATTGCATGTCACTAGCCTGGGAAAAGATCAAGATATGAATTCTCTGGGTGTGTGTCACTTTCATAGCTTTGCAAAGGCAAGAGATCTTGGGTCAAAGCATCACCAGTATAGGGTGGGCTGTCTACAAAGTGTTCTCAGGCACCCCAGGTGGTGGTGGCAGAACCAGGCTTGGAAAACAGAGTTAGGGCTTTGGCTGAGCTAACAGTCAGTGTTTGTTTTGGACCCTCTGGATTATGTTTGAGTGTGTTCATGTGATAAAGGAAAAGCCATGTGAGTTTTACTATGTTTGCTACATGCCCATCTACTTATTGCTTGAGAAAATTTGGTAATCCTGAGAAATGGGATGTTGAGATTTCTCTTAAGCAGGACTGTTATAGTGCTAAAATCTCCTTTAGTATGAAAACACTTCCTACATATTTACTGAAAACGATTAATTTTAACTGTCTTTTTTGCTGATATTGTCACCCTCATTTATTTAAAGAGAACTGGAGACATTTAAGATTGCTTAAGAGAAGTCTGATTTTATGATGGAGGGTCTGTAGACAGTTGGTTCCATTCCCATTGGTTCAGTCTGGAATGTGCCGGAAGGTACGCAGGACCCAGCAATTCAGAGAGGGGGGCATTCCAGAGCAGTGGCCGCTGCCCCTCGCAAGCTGTCCATGGGTCAGCTAACTGTGGAATTTGTAGGAAACGAGAGTGTAATGAATTCCAGATTGGAAGGTGATAGTTCTGCAGAGATTTAAATCTTTCATCGGAGCACATGGACCAGCACTGAACACAACCTGGCTTTCTGATAGTGTTGACTTCTCCAATGTTAAAATGTTAAGGATGTCTGGACAGGTAGGGTAACTTAGGGAGTGGGATCAGAGTTTCACCTCCACGATGGCAGTCTTGCCTTCCTAGGCTGTCCACTGATGGCCATGTATGTCAATTACATTTGTAACACTCAGCTCTAGATATGGTGTGTTGGGGTGGGGATACTGGAGTGTATGACCTTGATTTTAAGATTTCTTGTTAGTCCTTTAGGGCTGACAAAACTAATACACGTGACCCAAGCAAAGAAAAGTTAAATGATAACAGGTGGTAGGGACTGTAAGGGGAAGCCAAGATTTTATGAGAGGAGAGAGGCCAGCATGGGTCAGCGGTTCTCCTGTCTCCTGTCTCAGCATCTGGAGGTGGTTTTGATTGTCTAAATTTGGTGGGAAACATGCACCACTGACAGCTATATTTGTGGACCTTTTAAAGATTTTTTTTTTTTTTTTTTGAGACAGAGTCTCAGTAAGCCACTGATTTGGCTAGACTACTAGACTTGAACTTGCTATCCTCTTGTCTCGGTCTCCCAGAGAGCTGGGTTTGCAGGTATGTGCCCCATGCCTAGTGTGCTGGTGGTGTTTACACATGCTGTTAAGCCTCCTACAATGCACAAGACATTCCCTTCAAGGTGCACAACTTTCCAACATTGCCAAGTTTGAGTAACCCTCAGGTGGGCTGAAGGAATGACATTGAACTTCAAGAAAATGGTGAAATTTAGCCTCTTCTCTTATTTTTCAATATTTATTTAGTGTCTAGTATTCTACAGCCTCTCTTTTGTCTTGGAGATAGAGTAGACATTGAATCCAAGTAGTCCTGTGGCCAGGGATCTCATATCTTAGGAGGGAAACTTAGAAAAGCAATTAAAGTATGGTTACAATGGTGGAAAGCACAAGGGACTATACCACAGAGAGGCCTAGCCCAGCTGAGAGGCTGGGAGAGTTCTGCCCAGGGGAAGCATTCCTTAATGTGGCACTGTCCAGCCGGCACCAGCCCATGGCCTTTTAGGGGCTGGGTCGCACAGACGAAGGAGTGAACATGCATCTGTATTTGCAGCTTCTTTCCATCACTTGCCTTACCGCCTAAGCTTTACCCCTGTCTGGTCAGCTGCAGCAGTAGATTCTCATAGAAGTGGGAACCCTATCATGAACCATGCATGCAGAGGATCTTGGGTGCATGTTCCTCATGAAAATGTCATAATTTTGTTCAATTTCCAAAGCATATCTGGAGCTTCTCTGTTGGTAGTGTCAGTTTCCTGAATCCATCCAGAATATTTCCTTTCATGGGTGTTTTGACTTTGGGGAAGAGCTAAACGTTTCACGGTGGCAGATCCAGTGAACAGGGTAGATGAAAGCACACTGTCATGTTTTTTATTTGACAGAAATTGCTAGAAATGTTTAGAAACCGCTCAGGAAGCCAAGGCAGTCATGAGAAGCTCCAGAGACTTCCCAAACTGCCTCATGAAGTGGCAACCATAGTGGCATATGTGTGTTCAAATAGAGGAGGAGTGTTTTGAGAAGATTCATGATAAGATGTTTTTCATTACTTTTAAATTTAAACCTTTACCTTATTTTTTGATCATGACGCATACATTCTGGGAGAAAAGATGTCAAACCAAGAACACATGGCTAGAAGCATGGCAGGTCACTTGGTTCATTGTATGAGAGAGACAGAGTCAAGGTAAGGGCAAGGTCATTTAAAGGTGACCTTGAGTATGCTTTTTTTCATAGTCCTACCTCTGGGATGTAGGTATTTATATCTGTACCGTAATTTGTGGCACTTCCACAGGAAATTATTAGCTAAAGGGAAGAAAAATATATTGAAAAGATGAAGCTTTCTAAACATTATACATAATATGTAAGTATAACCTAGCTAGACACTTCCATTAGCACAAGAAATAACAGTCTTTTTTCAACAAGATGACTGTCACAAAGAAAAAATGTGGACAGTCGAATGATTTATTTCCCATCTCCGTTTGGGCTTATTCATGGGAAGATTCACCTTGTGAACTAATAATTTTCTGGGCTAAGAAAAAGCAGCAGGCGATTTTCTTTTTAGGAAATGCCCATTTTTAATTTTTTAAAAATTTTTTCCTTACAGAGAGTTTCTTTAGACTTAGAAAAATCATCTAAGTCTGTGGCTTTGATATCAATGGAAAGGCTTCTTTCAATTGCTTTAACCTTTTGCAAAAAGTGACCTGTAGAGATAAATGTTCTCACGCTGAGCATCAGGGCTCTCTCCACTATCTACGATAATGGAGACAGAGCAGGAAACAGGACTATTTCTTGAAGTGGTTTCAGATAATTTCAAGGTTCCAGACTGTAGAAGGGAGTATTTTCAGAAAGACCTGTACCCCAAGAGTTGGGCACTGGTGGCATATGCTTATAATTCCAGAACTTAAAGTGGCTGAGGCAAGAGGATCATAAGTTTGAGCCCAGCCTAGTTAGGGACTTAGAAAGGCACTGTCTCAGAAATAGGAAAAATAAAAAAGAGCTAGGAATGTAGATCAGTGTGGAGCCCTGGGTTCAGTCAGTTTAATCCTCAGTACTACCAGAGGTGTGTGTAGGGAGAGAGAGAGAGAGAGAAACAGAGAGAGAGAGACAGAGAGAGAGAGAGACAGAGAGAGAGAGAGAGACAGAGAGAGAGAGAGAGACACAGAGAGAGAGAGAGACAGAGAGAGAGAGAGAGACAGAGAACACTCTCATGGCAGGTGTGGATGGCATCCAGAAGCTAGCAAAGAGGGAGGATTCTGGCAAGTTATTTTTCTCTTTCTTGGGCAAAATAAAATAAAATAAAAAAATAAAAAAGGTCAAAATTCACGGAGTCCAGTGAGGGCAAGAGGCATGAACAAGAGAGCAGTTGGTCACTCTGGAAAGGCTGGGCACATGGGAGGTGAGAGAGTCTGAGTGGAGATCTGTGTAATTTGAGTCCAATCCCTGATTGAAGGCACAAGCTGATCCCTCTCCTCATCAGTAAGGATGCTCCAGGACCTCTGCTTAGCACACTCGTGGGCGTCCTCCGCCTGCCTGTTCTCCATCTTTACCCAGCTCCTAATCATCTTTTCTTATTTTACCTCCTCCTGGAGTTCATAACCAACTACACCACCAGGACTCTGACCTTGGCCATGAGCAATTTCTTGATTTTTAAAATTGCTTGTCACATGTCAGTATCTGGAAATGGCATTCATTACAAAAACAGGTTTCATCTCTTCCAGGTGGTGAAGATGGTGTAGGAATTACAGCATGTCTATTATCCTGCAGAGTAGGAACTGCCGTGGGAATTCAGGATGTGTGAATTGGTGGGTACACAGGAAGGAGTGTTTGGAGCCATGGGGTGTTGTGATGCAATCAGTGTGTACATCATTTCCAGAGTTGCTCAGCTCCTGGGACTTGAAATGTCAAAGCCCCTCCCTTCCTCTTGCCTCCCCCTTGCTGATGGGTTCCCTCTTTGCCCCTACCCATGGGTTAACCCTTTACCCAGGAGTCCCACTTACCATGGGGTCCGCTCTTACCTATGGGTTCTTCAGTGACTCATGGGCTTCCCCCTTTATACATGGCTTTTCAGTTACCCCAGGCCTCCCCCAGTTACGCATGTCTCAGCCTGTGCATGGTTGGCTGGTAAAGGTAGAAGGGCCTGGAGTGGAGGACAGCTCTTCATGGCAGGGTGGCCAGGAAGCAGAAAGAAAAGGGAACAGCCCTGGAAGGAGGTACACCTTTCCAAGTCATGCCAGTGACTCCTCCCTCCAACCAGGCTCTACCTTCTAACGGCATGGGAAATCATCAGTGGATGAATCCACTGATGAGTGTCCCCATACGTCAGTCATCTTCCAAATACAAGAGACTTTGGGGGATATTTTAGATTTAAACCATGACAGGAATTTTTGAGATGTGACTAAGTCTTGAGGGTAGAGTCTTCCCAGAAGGGATAGCTCTCTTGTAAAGGAGGCCTGAGGGAGCTTGGTTACCCCTTCTGCCACATGAGGGCACAACAAGAGGGCACCATCTGAAAGGGCCGGGCCCTGATCCGACCGTGCATCTGCTGGCACCTTGATCTTGGACTGCCCAGCCTCGACAACTGTGAACAATAAATTTCTCTCCCTCCCTCCTCTGTCCCCCTCTCTTTCCTTCCTTCCTTCCTTCCTTCCTTCCTTCCTTCCTTCCTTCCTTCCTTCCTTCCTGTTTTCTTTATGTGATGCTGAAGATGGAGCTCAGGGGCTGTCACACTGGTCTGTATCACCAGCCCATTCCCCCCCCCCCCCCCATTCTTACTAGTATGTATATGTGATACACAGTGGTTACATTGAGAATTTTCTGCACATGAACACAGCAACAACTTCACATCCCCTTCCTTACCCCTTTTCTCACCCCCCTACCTGCTTCTCATCCCCCCTGAGTCCCAATATCTCATCCATTTGACCTTATTTATTTATTTATTTTCTGGGTTTCTCATGTTAGAGAAACCACATGATATTTAATCTTCTGAGGCTGAACCACCTCACTAAGCATAATGCTCTCTATAGTTATATCCATTTACCAGCAAATGATTCAAGTCTGTCTTTCTTTAAGGCAGAGTAATATTCCATTGTGTATGTACATAAGACATTTCTTAATCCATTAGCCTATTGATGGATATTTTGGCATCTTCTATGATGTAGTTATTATCAGTTGTGCTGCCATAAGGATGAGTATGTATGTATTTCTGTTACATGGGGCTTTTTACTTTTTTGGAAAGATACCTAGAAGAAGTGTCTCTGGGTCAAGTGGAATATCTATTTTCAGTTTTTTTGAGGAATCTCCATAGTGTTTGTACCACTTTACAGTCCCACCAGCGATCAAAAAATGCTTCTCCCTGCATCCCTGTTAGCACCAATTGCCTTTTTCCCCCTACTATTTTTTAAATATTCATATGTAATACATAGTGTTTATAATGAATTTGAGTATTTCGTGCACATATGTATCATATCAACTTTATAATCCCTTCCCATTTTTGATCCTTCCACGCCCTCCCTATCCCTTCCCCCAACTCTGGCTATCACCTCATGTGATTCTATAGAATGTGTGTGTTCTGGATTTTCCAAGTCTGGGAAACTATACAGTACTTAACATAATAATCTTCCACACCTAAATCATTTCACTTAAGTCACCACTCTAACTCAGCTTCCTATTCCTCGAATGGGTCGCAGTAGTCAAATCTTGATACTTTTTCTCTGAATTCAACCAACCCCTTTATTGGGATATTTACCAAAATTTTCTTTTTTTCTATATTTTGCTATATCTTTGTTGCTATTCTTAAACCTGGCCTTACCCACCAGTTCACATTAGAAAATAACTACAAGCATGTAGTTTGAAAGACTAGTAAATTTGGGAAAGAAGAAAAAAAAGTTAAATTTCAGATGTCTTAGCTGAATATTGGAAGGTACATATTTGTACATTCACAGGGTTATCATTACATCAATCAGTTTTCTTAGGATAAATTTTCATCAGTGACCTAATAAGTGAATTGCTACAATAAAACAAAGTTAAAACTATATCACATTGCTACATTGAATGAATTTAAATCTGTACCACATAAATATACTTAAAGTAACAGAGATGAGGGCAAATTTAGTTATGTCAGAATTTTTTAACTTTCATAATGTATTTACTCACATTTCACTGATTACTAACATTCTGCTAGATTTGGTTTGTAATTTTATCTATCCATCTATATATTCATGCATTTGTATTTTTAAGAGATTTTATGTCAATTCCCCATGATGCATTATTAATTAGTAATTATTCTATTTTGCACACTACTATACTATTACTAACAATAATGTTGTGAGGAGATTTCACAGATTTTATAGAAGAACTGGTACTGTTTTAAAAGTATATCAATCAGATGATTTAATTACCAATCTATTTAAAAAATTTTCCCCATTTTATTGATATGTATTAGTGCAAGATTTAAGGTTTACAATGAAGTTGAGGATTTTGTGCACATACGTATCTTGTCAAGATGAGAAAGACTTTCCCATTCTCCTTTTGTCCATCCCTCTCCCCTCTCATCCCTCCCTTCCCCACCCTACACCCCTGTTTCACTTTGTTTTTCATTTTAAGTTTCATAAGAGTTTTTATTGCATTTTCTCTTTAGATGTTACCTTTCCTCCAAGCTGTTTTTAGTGCTGCTATGTTTCTGCCTCTCATAGAGGATAAACTCACATTCAACATCAAAAAAGTGAATTACTTCATTCAACAAGCTTAAGACTTTATCAGTTTGCTACATTAAATGGGCTTAAGTCTGTTTCACATAGGTATGCTACAGTTAAAGCAATATATAAATATCTATGCTCAGTTATTTCAGATTTTTTGACTTTCATACATTGATTACTTATATTTCACCAATAATTAACATTTTGTCCTATTTGGTTTTTCCTTTTACCTACCAACTCATCCCTAATTTCGTGCGTAGCCTTACTTTTTTCTCAGCTCATTCTCCTCTAGCTGTTGTCGCTTTTTCTCCGGGCTCATTGGTGTTGCTGGCCTCCCTTTCACTTTCTAAGTTTCCTTTAAGTATTCTCTGCAATACTGGCTTAGTGGCTGCAAATTTTTTGAAGCTTTCTATATCATGGAAAGTTTTAATTTCTCCTTTTAAATTAAAAGATAATTTTGCTGGATATAGCAGTCTTGGTTGGCATTTATATTCTTTTAGTGCTTGGATGACATTGCTCCATGATCTCCTGGCTTTTAGAGTCTGGATTGAGAAGTCTGAAGTTATCCTGATGGCCTTATCTTTGTAGGTCCATGTCTATCTTAATGGTATAAAATTATTGCTTCCCAACATGTCAGGGCATGTGACTGTTAGTTATCCATGCTTAACAGTACCACTGATGGGAGTGATGTGGGTAGGAAGAGAGCAGACTGGGACTGAGGGCTAGCTTTGGGATCATGATAGAAACAAGCACATTCAGGTAGAGGTCAGCATGACAGAGATCCCACACCAGATCAGAAGATAGCAGATGAACTTAAGCGATAGAAACAAAGGTAAGAAGAAACAAGGAGAGCCGTGAGTGAAATAAGGAGAACATGTCTCCAGAATCTATGAAAAGATATTCAAAAAAGGCACAGAGCTACTTGAGAGGGGAAGGAATGCAGAAATTAACAAATAACAGAAACAGAAAGAAGTGAAAGAAAAAAGAGAAAAAAGGAAAATAAAACCCATGAATCAGTAACAGAAAAAATCAAGTTTAATAAATCCTCAGAAAAACATGGAAGTGAGCCTCAAATTAAAAAAAAAAAATACTTCACTCACCTGTTATTTGAATGGAAGGTCTCCATTGTTATCCTGCTGACAGAGGGAGAAAGGGTAGCCAGTTCCCCCTCCTCTTCCTGTGTCCTGCAAAGATGTCCTACTCTGAAAAGTATTTCCTGCTGCTCCTATGAGGTTGCATTGAGTGAGGGCAGGATGACTCGCTGTCCAGAGATGCTTAACTCCCCTCCCTCTGTCCAAACCATACACAGGTAAGCTGGTAGGGGGTTACAACCTTTGCTTTCTGATACCTGATTGTGTTGGGCTCAGATCTTTCAGGAGGACCCTAGTCTCCCCTCCCCCCCCTGTTTCCAGTGCTCTTCCCTCCCTCGTGACTGGCAAAGAGGGTCCTTGGCTTCCCTGGAGTGTGACTTGTTGGGAGTCCTTCTCCTGGCAGAGCTCACAATGTGTTTCCAGTTCTCTTCTTTGGGCCTGCCAGTGGACACTGACTGGGACATAAGCACTGGTCCTTCAGTCTTTCATCTCAAAATATTGTGGCCTTGCAAATGAGTCCTCTCCCTCTTTCCATATTACAGTGGGTCAGGCCATACTACCCTGAATGTACCTGATGTCATCTGATCTTGGAAGGTAAGCATAGTTGGGCCTGGTTAGTACTTGGATGGGACCCACTGTAATGGAATAACTCAGTGTTCTAGCATGCTGTGGCCAAGGGCCACTCGGGGTCCATAATGGCAGGATTGTCTGGTGCCTTCTACTCTACCGTTCTTGCTGCAGTTCTCCCACAGACTCGTTGTTTGTGGTCCATGAGCTAGCTGAGTATACCTGCCCTCTGTGGCCCCAGACCATATTGATGGGGACAATGTAGCGTGGACGCTGAGGAGCTAGCCTCTGAGGTTGCTCTGTGTGGCCACTTCTTGGTTGTGTGACTCCTGAGCAAGTTACTTCACTTCTTTGTGCTTCCATATCTTTATCTTAGAATGGGGCTAGAATAGTACTTCATAGAGGAGAAATGAATTAAGCTAGGTATTTGTTCTCCAGTCAACTCAGCTAAATGGATTTATGGGGTGATTTAAACAGTAAGTTTGGAGTTCTTGTGTTGGTCCAATGTGGTTTGCTAGTTTGACACTGTGGCCCAATATGGAAAATATTCATTCAGCTGTGAAGGATTTGGAGAAAGGGGGTGGATGGGAAGAGCCCCCTGAGGATGGCTCCAAGAGATCCTTTGGCAGGAAACCCCGAATGCACCGTTGGAGTCTCCAGCCCTTGGCAGCTGGTCATGTTCGCATCATGTTTCCTCGAGCTTTACCTTGTTACGTATTGTGCGTCAACTTTTGAATCGCAGGTTATTTGAGGCAGGCCATTCAAGGCGGAGTACTGAAAAAAAAGCAAAATCAAGGAGAATCTGGGGGCTTTGAAGGCTTTCTTAATGTGTGGCCATTCTCCACCTTTAAAAGCTGTGGCCTGACTTTTACAAGAGGCTGTAGAATAATCTAACAGAAAATGGAAACTGAGAGCATAGCCATCCCCTTTAAATATTTCATGTTGTGCTCAGATATGCATTTTTCAAAGATCACTTCCTTGACATTTTCTGGGGGTATATTTCTTGGGAAATAAAATAAATATGTTTTGGTTGATGCTCACACCAATTTATTTAGAGTCATAAACAAGATAGAGATGCTTCTTGTCATTTGTAGTAGAAAAACATCAGGATCAGTATCTTTGGAGGACAGGGCAAAGGATTAATCATGCTGCTTAGATTATGCTGAGGTGAGCTGGCGCTCTAAGCTCTTCAGCTGATCCTCTCACGAGTTCCTGTTGTGAATGGACCAGAGGAATTCTACAGCTAAAGCCCAGGCCAGAGAGGAGGCGCAGTGCTCCAGGCCGCACAGTTCATTAGGGGCAGCTGAGTGACAGAATTGAATTTTCTGACTTAACAGCCTATGCAGGTCACATAATTTCTCCAACTGTCCGTGTAGATCATCCGGTAGCTGGCTCACTCTGAGTGCTTCCCAAAGGCCAAGAATGACCCTTCAGAGGTAAGGAGTTCAGTCGGTCCACTTGAAGCCTGAAATACGTACGTGATGAGGAGCCAGGGAGGAGCATATTGTGGTGGTCTCTCTGCAGAGAATCTATGCATACAGTTCACCTATTGATATGACAGGAGTGTCTTTCTGTATTGGTCAACTTTCCTGTTGCTGACACACACTACCTGATACCCACAACTCAAACAAGATTAAATTTGCTCACAGCTTTAGTCCTTAGTTAGCTAGGTCCAAGGCAGAGACATCATGGCAGAAGGGTGTAGTGGACCTAAGATGCTTAGTTCATGCTGGCTGGGAAGCAGGGCCAGTGAGGAAGAGGGGCAGGCCCAGATGTATGGTACTCAAGGGCACGCATCCACGACCTCCTCTGACACACTTAGAAATGTGCTCCCTCAATCCTTGGGGCAGATCCCAAAGTCAACCAGAGTGAGACCCCAGAACTCCTAGAAGCTGAGAGCTGCAGCTTGGTGGCTGGGGTCTGGAGGACGGGAAATGGGAGATGTTGGTCAAAGTGTGCAAAGTTTTAGTTATGTGAGCTGAATAACATAAAAATGTGAGTACAGTTACCAAAACTTTACATGTAGGGTCAATCTTAATGTGTTCTCATCACTCACGCACAAAACACAAACCGAAGAGTCAAGTATGTGAGGGGATGAGAACCTAAAAAGTATGTAATTATTATTCTGACAGTTCTACCTCTATGAGGCTTGAAAGAAAGAACTGCTATATACTGCTATAGAATAGGGAGAAAGGGAGGGAGAGACAGAGACAGAGAAAGAAAGTGTCTTAGTGACTTTAGTATCACTTGGGACACTACCTGATGCTCACAACTTAAAGTAGGAGGTTACTTTGGCTCACGTTTCGGGGGCCTTGGTCCATGTGTGGTCATCTGGCTCCCAGGGTGGATGGGCCTGTGGAGGAAGCTACTCATTCCACGGCAGCCAGGAAGCAGAGAGAGAAGAGAGGAGAGAGGGGAGTCCACGCCCCTTTCCAGTCACACTGCTAGGGGCCATCCCTCCAACTAGGCCCTGCCTCCTAACAGCACAGGAAATCACCAATGTACTGATGAGTACAACACCCTTGGTCCAGTCACCATCCAAACACATGAGACTTTTAAGGGGGCATTTTAGATTTAAACTACCATGGTACTTATGAGATAGGAGGAGGAGAAGGGGGAGGGGAGGGGGAACGGGAGGAGGAAGGAGAGGAGGAAGAGGAGGAGGCGATGGGATGGATGGCAGGTCCATATGACCCAGGGGAGCGTGTGCGGCAGGGAGGAAGAGAAGATGGGAAAGTGCCTCCCACCCAGTGGCAGCCTTGAATCCCGTGACTCAAGGCTTGAGGCAGAAGGAGGCAGGGGTGCCTTTTGAAATAAATCGAACATAAAATACCTCAGGGGAACATCTCTTTTAAAAAATTTTTAATAGATCTTTTAAAAGTGAAGGGAATCCATCATAAGAACACAGGGCAAACAATAAATTTTAATTCCAATTATCTTATAACTAAATTTTGCATGTTGCTGATTTTCCTGAATTAGATGAAGTAAGCTAAATTTCCTTTATGGCATCACTAAAATAGCATGATCATGAAAGACAGGCCAAGTATGGACAGAAGAGGGAAAATAAATATTTAGTAGAAGAAAGAACAACAGCACTGCTGTGTACTTATTTTATTTTGACTGTTGCCTTAGAGCTGAAAGCAAACTTTTTATTTTTTCTTTTGCTTTTATGTCAGTACAATTGGGATCCCAGTCATTTCAGAAATTGGGGAGGTTTTTTTAAAATCTGAAATCATGGATATGAAGAATAATATAGTATGATGGTTTATGAGCACAAGAGTGCCAGGATGACTGTTTTGTGACCCGCCAGCTGCTGCTCCCTCACTGTCTTGCCCATGAGGATTTAATGGCTAAATGAGAATCAAACTCAGCCTCAGTCCATGTGAACTCAGTGCCCTAGGGCAGTGTCTTCCAACTGTACTTACAATCAAGGGGAAACGTTTGCCCCTTTGCTTTGGGTGGAAGGGTAGTTTTCATCCTCCAGTGGGCATTAGAAATGGCTAGAAGATCTTGTGTTCAAAGGCAGGTAGGGACTGGGTCTTCTTGTTCTGATTTAGTAGACCTGGGCTGGAGCCTGAGGTTTTGTTGTTGAGGCTGATAATTTGGGTGACATACTTTGAGAGCTGCCATCTTGAATTTCAACACAGTAGTTGTTCCTTCTCTAGAAAAGCTATGTTTCAAGATCATCATGGATGCATAAAACCACAGATACTACTTAAAACATGGTATTAGTCACTTTCCCATCTATGGGACACAGTACTTGACACCAACAACTTAAAAGAGGAGAAGTTTATTTTGGCTTATGGTTTTAGTGGGCCCAATCCATGCTCGTCCCCAGGCTTGGTGTTTTGCTGGTGACCTTTGGTGCTTCTTGGCTTGTGGATGCATCACCCCAATCTCTTCCTTCATCTTCACATCACTGCTTAATAGATGCCTGTCTCTGTGCTCAAGTCTATTCTTTTGTTACTGAAATAGCCCCCACTTTAATGGCCTTTTCTTAGCTGTAGACTTACGTCTATAACGACTATTTCCAGGTTAGATTGTATTGAGGATTAGGGCTCCAACATATGATTGTGTGTGTGTGTGTGTGTGTGTGTGTGTGTGTGTGTATGCACATGTATTTGTGGGAATGGAAGCCATGGTTTTGCACATGCTTGACAAGAGCTCTACCATGTGCCCAGACCTCTACATAAATTTTTGAGAAACACATTTCAGCCTATGTGACCATTAGTTTAGTCACTACTCAAGCTGCCTCAGAGAGACCTGGTCACCATCAGAATTCTGAGGAGACCTCAGGGGAGTCACCTGGGTTCAGTGGCACCAGCAGCCATCTTTTCTGCCCTGTGCAGTGGTGATCAACCAAAGATGCCACAGAACATGCCAGTGGACATGTTGGCTCCATTTCTTGTCATGTTCTAACTGGCACTTTGAGATTTTACCATCTCAGACTGGAGGATTAATTACTGTGCTCAGCTTACATATAAAACATTTCCTTGTAAAGAGGTAAGATCTTGTTATTATTGAGACTGCAATTAAGAGTCCTATTAACCCTTGACTCCAAGACAAGGGCTCCAGTCTTCACAGATGAGGTGTCTGCCAAATAGCTGCCAGGAAAAATAAAAGTAGTAAATCTGCCAGTGGCTTCAAGGTGTCTGAAGGGGCTGTGACTCTGAAGTGTGGCTGTGACGCATGCCAGGCCTGCCATGGCCAGTTACATGGCCTGTGTTTTGATCTGAGGTGCTCTTGCTTTGTTTCCTGTGGTGAATCTTTCTCTGTATCTGCCAGGAGGATTACCTTCTTTATTAATGTGTCACTAAAATTTAAAATGCTCCATTTTGGCTTTTCAGGTAATTATGGCCGACAAGTTTGAGGTATATTGCGAAAAGTGAGGTTCTCAGCAAAACTTGATCCCTTCAGGTTATTGAAGAGAAAGTGTACTTGACTATTAACTCATTGAGTTCTGATAACTAGTTTATTTTCACAAGAGGATTCTCGGTACACTTGTTTCTTCATAATATCTCTTGAAAGGGACTTTTTGGTGGTTTCACTAACGCCTGAGTTTGAGTCTTTGTGTATGAAGTGCTGCTCTTTCACAAGTCATGGGTGCTGGGAGGAAAACCGTTCACTTTGTTATTTTAGAAACGCCTATTTCTGCCTTCCCTGTTGCCCTATACCTGGAGGTGCTGTCATCTCAGTAAACTGTTCATCCGAAACCTTCAAAACCCCACAATAGATGCCTTGAAACCTATGGATTGAGTCTCTGAGAGCAGCGGAGTGTTTCTGATGGCTGTTTTCTGGGTTTTCTCTTTATCTCTTGGGCCAGATGCTTAAATTCATTTTTCTTCAAGGACTCTTATTAGGTGTTGAAATTATAATTATTAGTGCATATTAATCATATAAAATAATGAATTTCATTGTGACATTTATATATGTGCATTTAACATTTTTTTGATTGGACTCACTTCTTAATTGACTCTTTACAAGAAATTCACATGATAAATAGAGCATGGGAGGATCTTTGTTCTTTCATTTCTGACGTTTCGGATGACTGGGGGACCTCTGTGTTGGACTAGATTTCTTTTATCCATCTTCTTTTCATTGTACCATTTGGAAAAATAGCCATGTCCTATTGGAGAAGCTCTTGTTCTCATCATGTCATCTACCTATGGTGGGAACATTGGTGTACGGAAATGGCCTCACAAATATATCCATGTGTCACAGGGACAAGGACTCAAATCATTCTTTCAGTTGAGATGACCTAAAACCCAAAACTCAAAGTTCTTACATCTAGGTGCTCTGGGGACATGTCATGGTGCCGTTAGATTCCTTCCTTTACCATCTTTCTTGTGGTTATAAGAATTCGTTTTAGCAATGACCATAAAAATGTACACATACATGGAGACCAAGTCGTGGCCATTTTGAGATGATTGCCACACATGGATTCTGTGGCCCCTGAAGAAAACAGCTTCAGTTACTGTTGTGAAAATAATATAGCAGGCGCTATATTCTCCAGCTGTACTTTTTCAACTCCTAATTGCATCTTATTGCCCTTTCTGAGTTGCATATTCTTCTAAGTCCCTTGCCACAGAGATTCTGGTGGCATCTTGGCATGGTGGAGAGGCTGCAGTTGAACAGTGACACCTTGGGTTTTCGAACATTCTCATATGTAAATCACCTCCTGAAGTTCCCCTTGGCATAGCCTCCTGCTGGTCATTGTAGCACACAACTTAAATTTGAATCTTAATGTGTTTAGCAGCTCACTGTCCTGTGAGCTGTGCAGGGGAATTGGCTGAATGCTATCTTTTCATTACTATTGGCAAATTAAGAGAAAACCTTGGAACAAGCCCGAGGTGAGCGCGGAGACTCCCAGACAGAGTTAATAAGCTGTTCTCATCACCCGTGTTCTTCTCTCCTGTTTGAGTTGTGCTGCTGGTGGCGCCGGTGTGGGCAGCAGAAAGAAATATGATGTTCAGCTAATGGCTTGAGAAGGGGAGGGAAGGACTTGGGGTCACTGGTGGCATATCCTATTTTGAGCCGAGCCAAAGGAGATTAATGCTGTCACTTGCTTGATTAGCATTGCCACTTGCCTGGCTCCGGACTTCGAAACGTATTAATTCTGAGAGAACAGCTCCCATCAGAGTGGTCTGGTCCACGTTGGCATTTAACCTTGTAAAATCTGCCGGGGTGGGCTGACTGGAGGAGGGGGTGAGACCCTGGAAAACCTTGCTTGTCTTTTGTTTGCTTTTTCTTTTTTTGACAAAGGCTTTCAAAATAAGGCTAAATTGCTTAAGCTTGAGTCCACAAGGTAATTGGTGTTTTGTGTCTCAAGTTAAAGCTTTGTTTTATTTTTTTAGCAGAGTTCTAGAGCCAGCATCTTAAATTTATTCGGATGTGTACATACATTTATTCATGTGAATGTCAGGAATTTCTTGTTAAGATAACTTTCTTAAGTACATCTTTGTGATATGAATTGGTAATGTGTTCTTAGAGTCTAAACTCCTCTGTGTTTGGTTTTTTAAAATGCTTATTGCTTTGTCTGTCTGACTCAGAAGTACCTAGGGGTGCGGGCATCCTGCGGGTTAACTCGTGCCATTTACTGGATCCAGCAGAAGCATTAGGCCTCATGTGCCCGTGGTCTGGCAGTAGTTCTATGTGTTGGTAACATCATGCTCTCTAGAGTTGAAGCGCCTGGTTCCCGTAAGATCTTGGGCCCTTAATAATTATCTTTTAAACATAAAAAATTGAGGACAAATTGGAATAAATTATGATCACTGCCCTTGACTAAAGTAGTGGGTCCTCCTCTCCCTCCAACAATCTTTATGACTCAAGGAACTAGTTTAGTTGAAGATGGTTCTCCAAAGGACAAGGAGGAATGTGGTGTGCCTGTGTTAGGTCCTTGGAGGATGGCTTTGGAAAGACAACCGCTGGAGGGGACCCAGAGTGAAGCCCCACCTGCTGTCAATCAACAAGGGCATTAGAACTTGATGGGAGTGGCTGACAGGAGGCGGAGCTTTGCTCTAGCTCTCTAGCCCCTGCTCCTCTATCTGGGAGGCCCAGTCCTTCCAAGGCTGCTGATAGGTAAGGTTCTTGTCCCCGAGGGAAGAGGAGGATCCCTGGACTAAAGAAGCAATGTATTTTACAAGTCTTTCAACACGTACTAGTAACTTTTTCCTTAGAGAGGATATGTCAGTTTTGCCATCCTACTGAAAGTCATTCATTAGATGTGATCCTGTTTTTTTGAGACAGGGTCTTGCTCTGTAGTCTAAGCTGGTCCTGAACTCATTATGTAGTCCAGGCTGACCTTGAACACATGGAAATTCTGCCTCAGCTTTCTGAGTGCTGGGATTACAGGTTTGCACCATCATACCTGGCTTATATGGTGCTGGGGAGTTGAACCCAGGGTTTTACCTTTGCCAGGCAAGAGCTTTAATCACTGAGCTATGCTCCCGGCCCAGACACTCTCATTTAAATAATCCTACCTGGTACACAGGAAAATTGTTTGATTATTGTTCTAATGTGTATTTCTTTGATCTCTTAGGAAGTGAAACACAGTCTCTCCCCCATATGTTTATTGGCTGTTTTTCCCTGTTTCTTTTTTGAATTGCCTGTTGTGGTTCACCTCTTCCTTTCTTGGCTCTCTTTTCCTTGATACAATGAAATAATCACACAGATGATTAAGAAATCATACTTTCCTTGAAAGTTTTGACAATACTGTTACAGCTATTGTTTTTCATATAAGGACTAAAATATTAAAATATTACTACAGGTGTGAACCTGGTGTGTCTCCATGAATGCAATACTATTTGAACCTATTACTTGACTTACAGAATTTTGCCTCTGAGACACTTTTTTTCTTGATCACAGATCACATTTTCCCCCATCTCATAACACACTTCAGTGTTTCCTATTAAAACCACACCTGCCTGGTCTTTCAGCAGGTTGGGATGGACCAGGTAACAGCTGTCATCTCTCGGTAGGTGAGGCCTGGGCATATTCTCACCCCTCCCTGCCCCTTACTGCCAGGCTCTGGACTGGCCTCATGAGACAGATAGACAGCTAGTCTCTTGGGTCTGGGTAGGAGACTGTGGATGTTGAGAAGCATTTATTCCTTCAAACATTTAACACATGTTAACTGAGGGTCCACCTTGTCTTAAGCACTAGTCTAAGTGCCAGGAATACAGCAGTGAAGGTTTCTTCTTGTCATCATGTTACCACTTAGAGTGGGAAGTTATAGAGTAAGCAGGACTCAACTGTAGATTATATCAGAGGGCTATGTTGTAGAGTGAGGTGGGGATAGGTGCCACAGGCCGGCCACCTGGGTGCCTTTATGTGCAGGGATCAGGGAAGTGACCTGGGAAGAGGAGACCTGGTGAGATTAGGGAGTTAGTAATGTGGAAATCTGGAGAGAGAAAGTTCCAGATAGAGAAAGAGCAAAGATGAAAACTCTGAATGGGAATGTAAGAGGTGGAAGAAATTGAGAAATGCACAGGGAGAGAGAAGGAGAGGAGCTGGGAGCAGTAGTAGGGGAGACCAGGGGAGGCCCGCTGGCCGCCAACGGTTGGGTTTTTGGCCTTTGCTGTGGGCGGGTGGGGTGTCTGTGGAGAACAAGAAAAAGGGCAATGTAATTCGGGTTTAACGGGATGCCATGGACTACTGTTCTGAGAGTAGATGGCTGGGGATAGGAAGGGCAAGATTGGACTCAGGGAGATGCGGCGGGAGGCTGTTGCACAGATCCTGGCATGAAATGACAGGCTGGAAGTAGGATGTGGAGTGGGTCTAGAGGACAAGGTCAGACTCTGGTTGTGCCCAGAGGATGTGCTGTTAGACTGAATATGGGGTGTATTTGTTTCCTAAAGGTGTTGTAATATTTGGGAAGCTGAAGCAACAGATATTTTTGTGTCACGGTTCTAGAGGTACAAGCCTGGTGCCAAGGCACACAGGGTTGGTTCCTTCTGAAGCTCTGAAGAAGCTTCTCTCCCTTGCTGTCCACCAGCAGGCAGGCTGTGGACACTCTTTGGTTCTCCTAGGCAAAGCATTTCCCCAATCTCTGCCTTCATTTTCCTGTGGCATCTTCTCCATGTCCCTGGTCCCATCTATAAGGCCATCAGTTATACTGGATTATAAGCCCGGCTTACTCCTTATGGCTCCTGATAAATGTCATTTATTATATAATACAGTCACTCTATTCCTAGTAAGATTCCTAACTGGGGGGTTAGAAGTTTAATGTAGCTTTTGGGGGAGGGTGATCCAAAGTGCATATTTTTTGATTAGAAGTTACCAATGATACTATTTATGCTATATTGCTTCAGGGCACATGGGTTCCGGATGACATCATTAATCATTAATAAATTTGACCGCTAGGTCAGATGATAAGAGCTTGATTGATTCCTCCACGATGTGGCTTGTGTGAGCTTTCAGACACTGTGACAAAAGACCTGAAAAATTCAGCTTAAAGGAGAAAATTTTATTTTGGCTTAAGTTTCAGAAGTTTAACTCATTGTCAACTGGCCCCATTGTTTTGAGCTTGAGACAGGCAGAATATTGTAGTGGAAGAGGAAGGAGTGTGTGGTGGTGGAGGAGGCTGATCACCTCACCACAGTGGACAGGAAGCAGAGGAGAGAGAGAGAGAGAGAGAGAGAGAGAGAGAGAGAGAGAGAGAGAGAGAGCGCACCTTAATGGCACCTCAAGTAAGGTCTCTTTCTTCTACCACTTCCCACCTTTTAAAGTTCTCCATGGTGCCATGAGCCAGGGATAAAGATTTTAACACATGGGCCTTTGAGGGACACTTAAGATCCCACTCTAACAGGACTATTGATTTTCCCTTTGCTAGTAGAAAATAAGCTATGTGGTGCTACTTGTGCTATCTCGGCATGAGATGATTACCCAGCTTCCCACAGCCGGGGAGTTCTAGCACCACTTGAACATCTCTCCCCGGGCCAATGGCTTCGTGAGGACATGTGGAATGCTGTCTGTGTCATTCCTTCATTCTTTGCTGCCGTTACTTGGCATTCTTCCATAAGAAAACTTTCTTTCCTTCACTAACCAAAACCAAAACCAAAACCAAAACAAAAACAACCCCCCCCAAAAAAAAACCCCGAAACAAATAAACAAAAAACCCCACCACCACCACCAAGAAAACACGATTTCTCTGGAATACCAGTTTCCCTGGAAAGCTTGACCAAGGCTTAATTCTTTCATTTTAATTACTAATTACAAAGTAAACTGGAAAATTGGGACATAATTTTTTCCCTTTTTCAGTACCATCATGAACTATTTTTTTTTCTATTTTTCCCCACAGTTGTTATCTTGGTTAGTATGTGTTTGCACTGCAGAATGGTATGCACACGTATCACATATGAATCATTCTTAGTCTCCTTTCCCTTCCACAGCCTCCCACCTCCCACACCCACAATTCTCCCTTCCCCTTCCACAAAGTCTATGTTCACTGTGAGTCAACTTGCTGTAATCAACATTACTTTCTTTCTGCTCAGGTTGTCACAGCTTTGGAGAATGAAGACTGGGGTTTTCAATTCTCCAAGCCAGAAGGTGTACATTTCATCAGGCCTAGACACCAGTCACTGTTTGGTGCACCATTATTTTATATACCACCGAAAAACAAATCTTAACCCACTTGTGTTTGAACGTTCCTTGCTTGTAAGTCTTGATTTAAAAGGTCTTAAAATGTAACGAAACAGGTGAATCTTAGATTTGGTGCAACACCCTATTTAAAAAACCCATGAGTTTATTATATTGGTAGCTTTACCTTAATTTTTGTAATGGTTTCTTTTTATTTCTTTGAGTTTCATAATTTTTCATCTTTCATATTACCCTGAAAGAACAAATCCCAACATCATGGCATAGGTTTCTTGTGACTGCTCTCATGGGTTACCATTTGACAACTTAAAACAAATGACATTTACTATCTCGTAGTTCTGCTGTCCTGGGACAACATCAATAGCACAAACATCAACAGTACAAACAGATCTGCAGCGCTCCCTCCAGGCTCTGAGGGCAAATATCTTACTTGTCAGTCCCAGATTCAAGTGGCCACTGAATTTCTGCAGCTCACGATCACTCCATCTTTGTCTCCTGGTCATGCTGCCTTCTGATGCTCTGTGTGCTATTGATTTGTGGGTCAGGAAGTGAGGGAAGGGCACCCACCCTGCTGGGGGAGGTGCCAGGGCCCAACTGGCACAGCTTGAACTAAATAAAGGAAGGAAGAAGAAATATCGTTACAGCTTCTTCTTGGAACAGCTCTGGCCTTGCCACAGTCTCCAGGTTATCAACTCACTCCTGACTGTACTCCAGCCTCACCTGGCTTCTGTCTGCAGTGCTCCCCAGCCTCTGCCGTGGGCTGGCTGCCCATGAACAGATTGTGTGAAAACCTTCTGAATCTGTGAGCTAAATAAATCTTTCTTCCCTTAAACAGTGGATGTCAGGTACTCTGTTCCAACAATGAGAAGGTAATGAAGACAGTCATTTTAAAATTAGGTAACAGATTTCATGGTAATGGTTGTCCCCTGCTCGGTCTACCTACCTGGGAGAGGGGCTGAGTTGTGAAGGTGAAACTCTCCCTGCCTGCCTTGGCTTCTGACCAGCCATGGCTCCTTCCTTGTCCCAGGCTCCTTGTGCTCACCAGGAGGCCTTTGTTCACTCCTGAGGCCCAAGGCTGCTGCTCCTTCATGCTTAAGTGCCAACTGCCTTTTCTTGTCTCTCTGAGACTCTCCAACTCCCTCTGGCTTTTCTGTCCATGCCTGTTCTTTGTTACTTTTTTGTCACTGTGACTGAATAGCCAACATGCACAAACCTGGAGAGGAAAGTTTATTTTAGATCAGTTTCAGAAGTTCATAGGCCCTTCATGGGTGGCTGGCAACAGAGGAAGCACATGGCAGAGGCGGAGGGGGAGTCAGCTTCTCAGGGCACTACAAACAGGAAGCCGAGTCCAGGAGGAGGGAGGAGGTTGCTTTTATCCTTCCAGGTCCTGTCCCAGTGATCTGCCCTTTGTGGGTCCAGCCTCATTGTTCTGCCCCTTCCAGGTTTATGTCCCTAATCCAACACATACCTTTAATCTATAATTCACCACATACCTGTAATCTAATCCACACACTGGTAATCTGTAATCTCCTACATAGCTGTCTTCCACCACACAGCGATAATCCACCACATGCCTGTAATCCACCCCTCCAGATCAGGCCCCAATTGCCTAACAGCACATGGTACCATAGATAATCCACAACATTCAAATACATGAGACTTTTCGGGGACATTTCAGATCCAAACCACAACAATGCTCAAGGAAGAACATTTCCCCACCCCTCTCCAGCCTCTACTATTTGTAGACTTGTGTGATTTTAGACCAAGAATGACAGGAGTCTGAGAATATGTGGAGCTTGGGTCTCCCACTAGAACTGTGGGTAGTTTGTTCATTTTATAATCCCTTTTTTCTTTTTTCTTTCTTTCTCTCTCTCTCTCTCTCTCTCTCTCTCTCTCTCTCTCTCTCTCTCTTTCTTTCTTTCTTGCAAGATACAGTCTTGCTCTTTAGTCAAGGCTGGTTTCACTGGATAGCCCAGGTTGGCCTCAAACTCATGGTAATCCTTGTGCCTCATTGTTTGAGTACTAGAATTACAGGCATGCAATACTATGCCCAGCGATTAGGTGATGGTGGGAGATCAAACTGGGGTCCTTGCACTTCCTAGGCAAGCATTCTAGTCACTAAGCTATGGCCCCATTCCCCACCTGTTTTCTTAAAAGCACAGGCAGCTGAAGGTAGCTGAGGTCTGTCTTTATATCTTTGGGATTGTTGACTTTGCCTCTTGGTTCAACACACCTAGACGCCTTCCTGGGAGATTTAATAGAATTCACAGCAGCTTATCTTGATTGTGTGACTTGGGAAAGGAAATAAGACCATGGAAAGGTGGATAATTTATGTTATGGGACCTCAAGTTATTACTAAGACATTCTTGAAATTACACTTACCACCTTTAAATATTAATTCCTTTCCTGAAAGAATGAGCTCAAGAATTCAAGTAATTCTAAAGCACGTGGAGGAGAAACTAAGCTCTCAAGAAAAGAAAATTGCTAGAAGGTGAAATATGCAATTTGACAGCGTGCATACGTTACAGTGTTACAAATGTTCCAGACTGTTTAACATCAAACTGTAGGATGTGTTTTGACAGAGTATAGCAGTTTTGAAGATATGACAAGTGATTAATGTTGAGCTTAGTGGGATAGTTTCTAAGAAATGAATTAGATTTCCTAGATGTGGAAGTGGTTTAAGCTGCATATTAACTTTTCCATTTCACGAGGGTAGCATTTATTACATGGAAGCAATGATGGAATAAGACTTATTCTAATGAGTTTAAATAATTAAAATTCCATAATAAATGTATTTGATTGGAATGTTTCAGAAATCATCAAATCACTAAATATGCATAATAGAAAAAAATTGGGGCAGGTGTGTGCCTTATAATTATCACGTGAGTGCCACTCACCCTCCTCTTAATGAAAGTAATTCTTTTTCCTCACCACATCATGAAGTTCACATGGGTCCCATGGAATCTCAGCTCTCTAGCAACAGTGATGAGTTAAGAGTAGACAAAATGCAATGAGAGTTTAAATTTTAAAAATTATTACAATAAAAGACACGTTGCCATGAGTACTCTTCAAAATACCCTCTCCCCACTTCAGACACACGCATCCCATTATCCTTGCCACTTTGGGAAGCATCTCTGAAAGTCCTCTTTGTTGAGTCTCAGTAGTTGTGCCTTTGTGGCTGCCCTGTGTCCTGAGTCAATTTAAAATGATCATCTTTCATCTGATGTTTGGATGGGAAGGGAAAGAACAAGTATCTCCCCACTGACAATCCCAGACAAAGCCTCCTTGCTCCCCTGGTTTGATTTCCTGTGTGAATTTCTACCCCTTAAAAAAAAAAAAAAAACAAAACACCACAGAAGCCTGGAAATTGCAGTATTCTGATGATTTTCAGAGACTTAGCTCACTTCCTCCATGTCAGAATCAAGTTGAGACTCCAGGAAAAAAGCAAGAGAAGGCCTCACGAAAGGAGAAGAGAGGAAGTGTAGTTGGCAGGTAGAGAGGCGTGTTTCCTACAAGGGTCAGCCGAACAAAGGGCAGTTTGTGTGTTCTTAGCCTTTTTTCTGTCTGTCTGTCTGTCTGTCTGTCTGTCTGTCTGTCATCTATCTATCTATCTATCTATCTATCTATCTCTATCTATCAATCATGTATCTTCTTGCTCTTTCTTTCTCTTCATCTATCTAGCTGTTTTTATATGACTGAAATTGAACTGCAGGGCCTTGCACAGGCTAGAACACTTCCTTACCACTGAGCTACATCCAAAGAACCCTTTGCTACCTTAGTCCTAAGAAATGTATGACAGATTGAATGTTGTGTGTCCCTCACTTCCATTCATATGTTGAAACCATAACCCCCATGTACAGTGACCTTTGGGATGTGATAGGTTTAGATGAGGCCTCGAGCTGTCTTTGCCTTGGGAGGATGGTGAAAAGCTGGCCATCTTCTGGACAGGAAGAGTTTTCATTAGCACCAAATCTACTAGCATCTCATTTTGGACTTCCAACCTCTGAAATAGTAAGAAATGAATATCTGGAGGATCGCCATGAGTCCAAGGCCAGCCTGTGCTCCACAGTGAGTTCAGGACCAGCCTGAGCTTCAGAGCGAGACCATGTCTCAAAAAAAAAGAAAGAAAGAAAGAAAGAAAGAAAGAAAGAAAGAAAGAAAAAAGAAAAGAAAAGGAGGAGGAGGAGGAGGAGAGGAAATGAATATCTGTTGTTTAAGGCTGCCCAGTCTCAGGTATTTTGTTACAGCACACTGAGCTAAGACTGGTGCAAGACTGAAGTCCATCAGTAAGAAAGTAGACTCTTGCACCACTACCCTGCTTGGTCAGTGTGAACGGCACTACCACACTCTGGGAATCTGGCTTTTCAGGCTTGAGCTCATGTTGCAGCTCCATCAGAAGTTCTCATGCCTTCCTCTTGTTGTATGGGTGGAGAGGAGGAGGAGGGGACTGTAGGTCAAACAGTGGGCCCTCTCTACCCAGACCTATCAAGGCAGATTCTGGAAGGAAGAGTTGTGAGACTTGTAACCAAGTGCCCAGGAGACCGTAAATGACAGGAAGAGTCAGGTTCTGTCAGCTCTTTAGTCTATAGAGCCCTGCTTCTTCTTTGTCACCCGGCACATACCAACTTATGGCTTAGATGTAGGCCCCCCACATCGTGGGTATTCAGAGATGAGACTTCTGGATGATGATGGGTCACGGGGGGGGGTGGGGGGGTGGTGGTAATTAATTGGGTTAATCTGGGGATTAATCAGTGATGAGTTTCTGCCTGAATGCCCTATTAGAGTTGGGCCTGATCAGAGGAAGTGGGTAAACTGGGTGACCTAGAATGATGTGTTCTTGTCTCTGGCTGCTCTCTTCCCTCTCTGCTTCCTGGATGCCATGGGTTGAACAACTTTCCTTTACCACACTCTTCCACCATGCTGCTTTGGCATTGGAATCAGCCCACCGTGGCTGAATCTCCAAAATCTTGAATCAAATTAAACCCCTCCTCCTTTAAGGTTTGAGTATTGGGTGTTTTGTTGCAGCCACAGGAAAGCTGACCAATACTCCCACCCAGCCTTCCAGGTCACCGTCTTGGTGGGCCCTTGCTTGCCTTTCAGGGGGATGGAACACTGCCTCCTCACCGAGCCACAATACCTTGTTCACTCTTGTGTGTGAGCACTTGTCGTCTAGTGTTGCTACCAGTTTGTGCGGGTATATGGGCAGGAACTGGAGCTTCAGATCCCTGAACTTTGGGACTGTGGAAGACAGGAGAAATTAGATGTGAGAGGCTGGTGAGGGTTGCAGCACTGTCTCTAGGGACAGAGATGTCGCATGCTCAGGGGTTCCCAGATGAACACAGGAAATACATTAAATGTTATGTATTTCCCTGTCTTCTGTATTAGTCACCTTTCCGCTTGCTGGACACAGTACTTCATGCTCATAACTCAAGGGAAGAGAGCTTGATTTGCTTATTGTTTCAGTCCCTAGTCAGCTGTCTCTAGGGCAGAGGTGTCATGACAGAAAGGCAGGGCAGAGCAAAGTGGCTTAGTTTGTGATGGCCAGGAAGCAGAGCAGGGAAGGGGCCAGCAGCACTGCATAGGATCAGTTCTTAAGGTTACACCTTCAAGACCCATCCAGGCATATCCAGGGCGGATCCTAAAACCAATCCAGTTGACACTCTACTCCTCTATCCTAATTGCATACCATTCAATTTTATTTTCTACTTTTGGGTATGCTTATAAGGGAGGTGTTTCATATATAGAATGTTGAGCTATATACATATATCAAATATGTAAATATAATCGATATGCTTTTACATATACACATAAGTCAAGTTTTTAATCTTTAAAATATTTTAAAGGATGTAACCTCAAAAATGAAGATTTTGGGTTTAGATCATTGTTTTTCTAATTGTATGTGAGCACAACCACTATAACTGTACTTTTCATTATGCTCCTAGAAACATGAATGCAGGTCTATATCCAGCACAGTAGTTCACACTCAGAATGTAAAAGCTTGGGGCTTTGGATATTGACAAAATATCTTGGAGCAATGGGTTTTACAAAGGTCCTGCACCCATTTCTAGTTCTCCAGTTTTGTTCAGATTCACTGGAGATGCTCATCTCTCTCTCAAGCCCCGTGACTTTAAGCCCTGCGCTAACAGACCACATCCTGAAGCTTTGCAAGCACTCCAGTGGGTCTGGCATAAGAAAGGAGTCCTCCTTTGGAGCCCTAGGCCATGTCTGTAGACAGTGGGGAGGCAGTCAGTCTTCTGCCCCAGGTCTCAGTACTCTGAGGAACACAGACTTGCATTGATTCTAAGTACAGGAAGGGACCCTAGAAAAAAGAGCAGGAAAGAAAAAGGAAACTCAGGGGAGGAAGATTGGAATATGTGAGCTTGTCAGAAGCAAGGCTGGTTGTGGAGCTTGGTCCACATCATGCAGAGCCTTGAAAGTCAGATGGAGGAGTTTATGACAAGGTGGAAAGCAATAATTTATTAGTACTATGAAGTCACATCAGCCTTTCTTTGGTCAGTCACCTGAAAAAGTATAAATTTCCTTGGGGCTGAATCTGGGCTAAATTACCTTGGGTGCTGAGCACACGGTTTGGGGAAGTGCATCTGCTTGTTATTCATCCCTGTCTTTGGGTGAAGGTCGGGAGTGAATATGGTATTGTAGTGCCCAGGTCCCATGTGATAATGAGTCCATGGGCAGAGGTCTTCTTCTAAGCAGCCTCCAGCTCTAGGACTTGCCCCGAAGGACTCTGGGCTTCCACTTATTCTGTAGCCTGTGTTCCATTTGGGCCTGACTGCTGCTTCCCTTGTCGACTCTCCTTTCTTTCTTCCTTACTGCACAAAGATGGCAGATGAGAAGTTTCTCTACCAGCTCCCAACAGCAGTCAACTGGCTGCCCTGTTATTAAATCGCCTTGCATCTGGCCATTTTTTTATTTCATGGAAATTACCTGGGATTCACAAATGTTCCTGGTAAGCAGTGGTATAAAAATGGTGTTCTATTTTGGGCATAACCAAGGCTGTGCCTTTTAAGCAGACTTTAGGTCCTTTTGCAGTCATAATTCTTGCCCAGGAAACTGTGTGTGACTGGAGGTTTTCTGAAATGCAAGTCTGAATGTCTGAAATTGAATACTATCTACAACTTGCCTTGCCAGGCCGCAAGAGAGGTTGGAGCAGAATCTTCCTACCCTGGTTTTTTTATTAACTAGCCACTGTGGCAGGAGTTTATTAAGTTGCAAATCGGAAACTTTTGGTTAAAAGGGTTGGCTGTGATCCAATTAATATATTCGTTTTTAATAGAAAGGCCCCAGGCTATACAAAGGCACTGACTCAGAAATGTGTGCTGGAGTTTCATCTAGACCCTACTTCCTGCTTTCTGAGGTCACCCTGGGACATTACTGCTTGGCAGTGTCCTTCGATTCACCTTTGATAGCTTCCTAGGGGAAAGGCAGGCTTGGTTTTGCTCTTTTTGTAGTCCTAAGGATTTCAGTCATCCCCAGGGTGGAGAGTTTCTTGCCAGTTGACCTTCTGATTAACCAGGGAAGGTGTAAAGTGTAGAGTGTATCGATTGGCTTTGGCTTCTGAGAAATAAGACAAAGGTGCTTTCTGCTGATGGCTAAAACTAATTACAACACAGGATTGCTGGGCTTTCAGCCCAGCAATGCCCTAAGGTCTCCTAGGAAATAAATAGAAGCTGAGCACAAATAGAGGATAAGACAAGGAAAGGGGCTCCTTTTCTCTGCCTGCCTTATGCTGACTTGACTCCCGCAGGTGGGAATTCTGCGGGAGAGACTGGCTTGTTCTTACGTTTCTTCGGTGACACAGAAGTCTAGGGTGATGGTGTTCTCTCTGAGGCCTACCATGCAGCAGGACTTGGTGCTTCCAAGCAGCCCCCAAACACATCTGACCATGCACTGGTGAAAGGGAATTTGGCTTCCGATGTTCTGAAGCAATGGCAAAGATCATTCACGTCACTGGCTGCAGAACAAAACTGGAAACAGTTCCCACTAGATGAGTGGTGTCAACATTCTTCTCTGCCATTCACTCGCAACATGCCCTTTAGTGTTCTCCTCTATTTCCAGGATCAGTTTTGGCCGGCAGCCTGGGCGCTCAGTCAGCACAGCTGGAGCTGGGGAGCTGAGAGGCTGCCATCTGTTCATGGCCCCGGATGCAGCCCTTGTGTGTTGGTTCATCTCCTTGATGAGCTGAGTCCACATCCTGGATGAGCCTTCTTTGTCCTGTTGATTGGGTTTTATACCCCAACAGCCTTTGTGAACATGACACTGCTAGCTACAACACCACTAAGGAAGGAGGTCAGAAGGGAGTTATGAGTTCAGTTTCCGGTGTGTGGTATCCACAGTGTCGATGGAATATTTCTGTGGATACGTACAGAAGGTGTGTGAGTGGGGAGCTCGAGGGGGCTCTGGCAACACTGTGTGTGTTGATAGGTGGGAGTCAGTATTATCATTCAAAGAGAACTTCTATGACAAGAAGGCTTGGCAAGAAGGCAAGAGACTCTTGGAGAAGGTTGATAATTAAGTGGAAAGACAAGGCAAAGACCATTAGGTGTACTAGAAAGGAGTGGTCATATGGGTAGAATGAGAAACATGGGCTGGTCCTGCTACTGGGACAGTGGAATACAGATTTTCATGAAGGATTCGTAGAGTTAAGTGCAACAACAAGACCAACTCGGACAGTAGTTGAGTTCCAAGGTGTCTCATGTTTTGTGGGCACAACTGAGAGAAAACCCTGTCATTTCCCTTGCCCTGCTGGCATCATGCTCTTTTTTCCATGACAACCAATACTAATAGACCGCTCAGTGGCACAATGAGGAATGACTTGGCTCTGAGTAAGAGGCCCTGGGTTCTGGTTGTGGCATTTGAATTTCAAGATAATTAATTTAATTGGGTAGGGTCATGCCCAAACTCATCTAATTTCCCCTTACTAATTTCTGTCTGCTCTAATGCTCCTAATTATCACAATTATAAGGTTGTTGGGGGGGGGTACAAAGTAGAAACGAAACTGTGGGAAATTAGAACAAGACGCTGTTGAAAGCACAAACATGGTGACACAGTTTTGTATCATTTTTCTGAGACAAATTAGTGGGTTGCATGGACCCCTGAACTGACAGCTGATAGCATTTCCCCTCAGTGTCCACGGCAATGGTCTGTCACGTGGGGCTGATTAGTCACGGTTGGGTCCTCTAGTCCCGAGCTCACTGGCATGCTCTCAAGTGCTTTTTTGTGCATTCAGCTCCCTGAGAAATTATGTTCTCATAATCTTATAGGTCACAGTACTGCACTGTCTCTTTCCTAATTCTGGAAGAAGTAGAAATCCTGTTAATGCTGAAAGGTGGCTCTAAATGTCAAAAGCTTTCTGCAAGCCAGATTTGTTGGTTTGAGAGCTGAGTTTGATTTATCTGTAGCTTAATTGAGAATACTGAGTGTTTTCACTGGTGTTGGGTGGGTTTTTCTGCAGTTAGAAATACCTCATATTTTAAGGGCTTAACACAGGAATTCATGTCCACCCATACTGCACGTCTCACAGGGTGGGTGGGTGGTTGTGCCCAACAGTTGACAATCAGACTAATGGAGGCTCCACATTTTTTTTTTTTTTGAGACAGCATCTTGCTAAGTCTGGGCTTGTCTCAAATTATTGGGCTCAAGTGGTCTTCATGCCTCAGCCTCCTGAACAGCTGGAATGACTGACTGCTACAGTGCCCACCTTCTCCAGGTTCACGTTTTTAGGGGGTGGTTGATTGAATGTGGCACACTTTGCTTGCATCCATTCCTCTGTGGCCACCCTTACACCGCTTTACCCTCCCTTTTATTCCCTTCCTTTTGTCTAGTAACAGTCCAAGTTCTACACTTTTGTCATCTTTTTTTTTTTCGATTCCTCAAATGAGGAAGAATGACAATTGCTTGAGCCTGTCCTCTTCTGCTCAGTGTGTTGGCCTCCAGATCCATCCATTTTCCTGCAAATAATGGAACCTCACTCTTCCTGATGGCATTGTGTGTGTGCACCAGCTTTCCTTCGTTCATGTGTTGATGGGCACCTAGACTGGGTCAGTGTCTTGGCTATTCTAAGTTGTGCCACATTGAACATGGATATGCAGGTGGCCGGATAGTGTGCTGACTTTAATCGCTTCTGGTGTATACCAGGGAGTGGTAGAGCTGGGTCAGATGATAGCTCCATTTTCAGCTTTTTAAGGTATTTCCATACTGTTTCACATAGCAGCTGTGCTAATTCTATTTCCACCACCAGTGGAGAGAGGCTCTGTTCCTCCTCACCTTTTCCAGCATGTGTGTTTTGCACTCTTGATGCTACCCATCGTGACTAGGATGAGACGCGATCTCAGCACACTTTCGATTTGCATTTCCCTGATGGCTAAAGCGGCCGAACATTTTCTCTATGCTCGTTGGCCACTTGTGCTTCTTCTTTGGAGAAGTGTCTGTTCAACTCAGCTATCTATTGATGGATTGCACCATTTGATTTTTCTGGTGTAAGTTTTTGAATTCCATGTATAGTCTAGGTTTTAATCCTCTGTCAGAAGTGTACCTGCTAGAGCTCTTCTCCCATTTTGGAGGCTGTCTCATCACTGTTGATTTTCTTGCTGTGCAGTCCCGCTTTTTGATCTTTCCTATTATTTCTTGTGCTAATAGAGTCTTATTGGAGGAGTCTTCGCCAGTGCCTGTGGCTTTGAGTATTTCCTCTATGTTTTTCTTTAGCAGTTTTGAAGTTTAAGGCAGGATTTATATCTAGGTCTTTGACTCATTTTGAATTGACTTTTGTCCAGGGAGAGAGATAAGAATTGAGTTTCAGTCTTCCACATGTGGACATCTGGTTTCCCCAGACCATTTGTTAAGGAAATTGCCTTTCCCTCAATATATATTTTTAGCCCCATTGTGCAGAAGCAGCCTCTGCTGCTGCATGGCTCTGTCCCCGTCCTCTGCTCTGTTCCACAGACCTGCATGCGTATATTGTGCTGGGACCATGCTGTGCTCTTGCTACGGCTCATTGTACAGTTTCAAGTTGGGCTCCATGCTGAAGCTGTGTGGTGCTTCCATCTTTGCTTCTTTTGCTAGGAGCACTTTGGATATTCTGGGTCTTTTTGTTTTCGTGTGAATTTTAGGATCCTTTTCTAGTTCTGTAAAGAATAATCTTGATATTTTGGTAGGGTTTACATTGACTCTGTAGATCATTTTTGGTAACATGGCCATTTTGACAGTGTGAATTCTGTTAATCCATGAATATGGGAGATCTTTCCTTCTTTGGGTGTCTTCTTCAGTTTCTTTCTTCAGTGTGCTCTAAAATTTTCATTGTAGAAAACTTTCACTTCTCTGGTTAGACTGATCCCTGGATATTGTGTGTGTGTGTGTGTGTGTGTGTGTTTCCTCATTCTATTAATAAGTATAGATGCAATACATGATTTTTACATTGATTTTGAGTAGTTTGAGCATATACATATTGTGGGAAAATAACAAATCCTTCCTCCTCTCCCTTTTCAGTCCTCCTACCTCTCCCTCTCACCTCCCTTTTAATTTCCATTATTAGCTCTATGAAATAATTGTGATCTTGGTTTAAGTCAATAGCTTCTTTCTACAGTAAGAATAGTTAACTGAGAAAGAAATCAAAACGACATTCCATCCACAGTAGATTCATTGTGTGTGCGTTTTGTGAATCTACTGTGGATGGAATTGTCTTTTAGATTTCTTCTCAGCTATGTGTTCTTAGTGTATAGAGAAGCTATTGACTTCTTCATGTTGATTTTGTATCTTACTACATTGCTGAATTCACTTATCAGCTCAAAGGCTTGGTGCAGTCTTTAGGGTCTTCTAAGCACAAGATTGTATCATCTACAAACAAGGATAATTTGACTTTCCAATTTGTATTCCTCCTATTTTTTCTCTCTGTCTAGTTGCTCTAAGCTAAAATGTCAAGTGCTGTCTTGAATAAGAGTGGAGAGAGTGGACATCCTTGCCTCATTCCTGCCAGCTGTGGCTCTCTGTAGGTTTGGTCAAGGCTGAGTGACGGAGGAAACCCTAGTGCTGGGTTTGTTGTCTGGTCCTGAGGTGACATGAGGCAGAGTTGTACACAGGCTTGGACGGCTCCTCTTTGACAAGTGGCACCAGGAAGTGTCAGCATAGTAGGTGTGTACCTACCTTCTGCAGATGAGCATGCTGTATTTTTTTTTTTTTTTTTTGGATTGGTGGAGTTGGAGCATCTTCATGGTCCACATTATTGTCAAGTAACAGAGCTGAAGGGCAAGTGGAGCTGGGCTTGAGAATGTTGGAGTGAGGAGAAGGTTTCTGTGTGGCAAGGAGCAGGAGAATGGAGCACATGAAGAGAGAAAGGAGGAGGGCGAGCCAGCTCTCAGAACCCTTGGTTACTTCCTAGTTCTAGCCTGTGGTTCCTAAAAATCTCTCGGAACTGTCTCTCCAAACGTAGTCTTGAATGAGCTGCTTTGTACACTCATCCTTTACTAGGAAAACATAAAAAGAGTGAGGCGCACCTTCATTTCCCACCCAGAATTGTTGCTATATTGTGTACTTACACAACAAGAGTTTCCTGACCTCTCATCTTACAGGATTCTCAGCTGGACCTTGAGGATGAAGTGGCACATGAGACACAGCTCTTCCCGTGAGGGTTGCCTCAGTTAGACAGAAAATGCGCACAAGCAAATGGGTCACTGTAGTCCAGTGTGGGGACTCAATGGGCAGATGCAGTCTTGGAGGACTTCCCAGAGAGGGCTTCTGAGGGATGAGTAGGTGTGTGTCAGCTGGGTCCAGGCGAAAAGTATATTGGTGAATATTCGAGGCAGAGACAGTATTTGGGACAAAGGCCAATTGCCTGTGGCCATTTTGAGAATCTCTGGCTAACAGTCATAGATAAACCACCTGTGGCCATTTCTTGTTCTAGTATTGTGATTCATGATAATAAAACGAGGGCTGGTTTTCTCTCTGCGGCTGGTGCTGTGGACAGCTCAGTCATGGCCTTGATGTTGTGAACCATTCCTATTTAAATATGTTCTACCTGATGGCTAATTTTAAAAAAAATTAAAGAGTATTGCTACTGAATTGCTAAAGATTTCTCTCTGAAAATCTGGCTTGTAGAAGGAATCAGAGCAAAGCACACAAATTAAGGCCACTTTCCTTGTTGAAATGTCAGCTCCATCGCCCATGGCCCTCCCCACTGTGGGCCTCCTCCTCACATGGGTCTCCCCCCCCCCCCCCCCGTGGGTCTCCTCCATCGTTCTAGGTGTGTGGAAATGCATGTTGAGGTAATGTCCCATATGTACAGCTGCTCAGTGTGTGATTGCTGAGATGGTTAAAATTGTGAAAAATGCATTTTCTTTTCTTTTTTTCTGTGGAACTGGGAATTGAACCCAGGGCTTCCATGCTGAGCTTCATTCCTACCTCGTTTTTATTTTTGATTTTGAGATGGAGTCTTGCTAGGTCTCTAAGCTACTTGAACTGGGCTCAAACTCATGATTCTCTTACCTCAGCCTACCATACTGCTGGCATTACAGGACTGCATCTACATTTCAAAGTCTGTTTTATTCTTTATGGCAAAATAGTAGTCACTAGGGGCTGAGAGGGTGGTGTGCGGTCACAAGGGGCGCTAAGTAGCAGTCAGACAGGAACCAGAAGCGCTGATGTTCTCCCACACAGTAGGGTGACCGAGGATGTTGGTAGTGTACTGTGTGTTTCTCGAAGCTAGACAGGAGGGCTTGAGCATTCTCGTTAGGAAGGAATACATGATTGAGGTTGTGATTATATTTAATCGTATGTAAACATTACACAATGCAGGGCATACATGTAGCAAAACATCATGTGATACCCCACACAGATGCACAACTCTTTGTGCATCAGCTGAAATATGCGAGGATTCCTTCCAAGGGAAGATGTTCATTGTCTTCGTCTTAGCCACGCCAGGGCTTTCATCATTGCTGGCTCTGCTGAGGTATGCTGGCAATTACAAACAGCCAGGTTGCTGAGGCCAGTGCAGTGGGCAGTTCCTGCCCGGGCCCCGACGGGGAGCGCTGGAACTGTGCCCAGATGTTTCTCCAGGTTCCTTCCTTGGTCATCCTGCTGCTTTATCCTGCAGTATCCTGTTGTTTCTCTGCTTAAGTTTTAAAAAAAACTATCTCTTTTTTCAGGAGAAAGAATTGGATAGTGAGAACTATGATTATTCTGTTGAGATGCTGGTTTATTGAAATGTTTTCTCCTTAGAAAGCAACGACTTTTAGACCTATGAAGATCCTGTAGGTGAACACACCTAAACAATTTACAGAGGCAACTTAAGACCTTTCTTCCTTGACCTGTAAGACACTTGGTGTGTTAGCCTCAGACCTCAGTTTTTTCCAGTGATTAATTCAGAGCATTACATTTGGTTATCACAGAGGTTTCTTCCCACTCGGAAAGTGTCCAGCCCTCCACAGTGAAGGGGAGAGAGGCTGACACAAACAGTCAGAAAGGCACTGAGCAACTTCAGAACGACCGACCATGGATCCTGTCCCTTTTTCCCTCCCTCCCTCCCTCCCTTCCATCTTTCCTTCCTTCCTTCCTTCCTTCCTTCCTTCCTTCCTTCCTTCCTTCCTTCCTTCCTTCCTTCCTTCCTTCCTTCCTTCCTTTAGTGGTATTGAGGATTGAACACAGAACCTTCGCATTAAGCTACACCCCCAGCCCCTTTTTATTCTTGATTCTGAGGCAGGGTCTCACTAAGTCATTAAGTTGTCCACTCTGGGCCGGAGCTTGCAATCCTCCTGCCTCAACCTCCCATAGTCCTGGGATTGCCAGCTTGTGCCCCCAGGCTCTGCTGGATTTTCTAAGGTGCTAAATCAGAAGTTTATGCAAGGTCCTGTTTTCATTCTTCATGCAAAACACAACCCAAATCAATATTTGTCAGATACAAAGGGCAACACGAGAAAAATGATTTTTCTAAAAGGTCCCTAGACTACAAGTCCTGGCTGAGGCTATTTTTAGAACACTCTGGGCTCCATTTGCCATGAGGCTCTCTCTCTTTTTCAGTCTTTCTTTCTTGTGGTGACCTTCATATTAATAATAGAAACGTTTCTGAAATTTTCATCTTAGTTCTAGCATAACAATATACATTAACCCATTTGTTCCTAGAAAAGGTGCCCTGCTGTCCCTGGGAACAGAGTGAATGCACCGCCTGTGTGGAACAGTCAGTGGTGACTAGGGGGAGACAGGGCTGCCAAGTGTGTGCGCACAGGGTGGGACTGGATGTCGCAGGCTGGGGGTGGGCAGGCTGCAGGGACCTAGAGGGTCAGCAGGACCTGGATGGGGAAATAGGGAATAATCAGAGATATAAATTTGATTCTAGAAAATTTGGATGTCTGTGTGCACAAACCCTCAATAGTTTGGAATTTGTGACTATGCAGTGGGATGCCGATGCAGCTCCATCTTGTTCAAGTTTATGACTCAGAAGATAGGCCTGATGAGGAATTGTGTTCCCTGGCGCTCTCTGTGCTTGAGGGGCCTGTTATGCTCCTCCTTGTTAGGTGAGGAATGCTTGGGCATGAACCTGTGGCTCACCTTTAATCCCTTGGCTCTCTAGGTCTCTTCCCAATACCTGGGCCCTGGAATTTCCTCATCAAAGAACCCCATCTACTACAAAGGCTATAGAGGTGTCTTCCTTACTTCATCCCCAACCTAGGTGCATAGTTGACCTAGGCCCTCTGGGTAGCTTCGAAGGTTTACAGAAATAAGAGGTCTTTGGAGCATGGAAATGAGGGCATGAAAAAATTACATACATACATATATGTATGTATGTATGTATGTATGTATGTATGTGTGTATGTATGTATGTATGTATACTTTTTGCAGTACTGGGACTGAACCCAGGGCCTTTGCACTGAGCTACTGCCCCACCCAGCCCATTTTGAAATTTTTGATTTTGACTTAAGGTCTTGCTAGTTTGCTTATTGCCCAGGCTGAGCTCATATCCTTCCTGCCTAGATACGTGTTTGTGAACAACTTGTAGGAACTAAAAGATTCTCAAACTTGAACTTGACCTTTTGGAGCATTCCAAGTTATATTTGACAAAACAGTAGATTAGAAGTTAATTTATATGAAGTTTGTTGGCCTGAAGAATAGTTTGTTCATATTTAGACACACAAGCACATGAGTTGAACCTGCATGGTTCTCCTGCCCTGAGAATGGTAGAAGTGAGTCTGATATCTAAAATAGTTAAAAAGCTGAAGTATCTTCAGATGACCTCTGTGCTTTTTAAAGTATCTGTTCACGTGTAAATAATTGATGTAACCATCATATGCTAGCAGCTCATCACTAAAACGGATTCCTAAAGACATTTTGGCCAAGCCATGTTTTACTCTTCAGTGTAGTTTGTAGCCGATCCGGGAAGCAACATAGCCCAGATGTGGCTGGATCCCCTGAGCACTTCCTGTTCTCATCCAGCTCCATTGGTGGGGAGATTTAATTGCAGAAATTAGCACTTTATACAATCCCTGCTTTCTCCTCCCCCAAAATTCCAGCTTTGCTATCAGGTCTGGATCCTGGAGGTTTTCCTAAAGTCTTCTTTGTGGGAAAAGGGGAGTCAAGGTAACACAGTCACTTTGTTCTAAGTGCTACATAGATTTAAGGACCTGCCACGATGTTTGTAGGGCCCATATCAAAATTAAAACACTGAGCATCTTGATAAAAAGTGCTTAAGAATCTCAAAATGACAATAGTAGAGCATTAAACCTGCTGAGAGATGCGGAAGTCACAGGGGATCTGGCCCTGGCGCATGCCACCTAATCTTCATGACAACATGTTGAGGGTCTCACTAAATCCATTATACAGAAGGGAATGCTGAGGCACAGAGGGGCATGTGTGGTCAGTTTAAGGTCACAGGGTTAAAGTACCACAGCTGAGACTTAAGCCCAAGTAATTTTGCTTCTTTGATTGGTGCACTTGGTTTTCTAGTCATGAAAGGGTGTGGGCCTCAGTCCTATAGCAAACTCTCATAAAATTATCTTGTTCCAAGTTTCTTTTTTGGTGTTACCGGTGGTTCTTACCCTTTGGTCCCCACAATCAGAGCCTCTAAAATCAAAATAAACCACAAAGCCAAGAATAAGCTGATCCATACTCCAGTAAGTTATTGGCCCCCTTATTCTAATTTAAATGTTCTCTCTGGAGAGTGTCCTTCTCCTCTCTCTCTCTCTCTCTCTCTCTCTCTCTCTCTCTCTCTCTCTCTCACACACACACACACACACACAAACACATAAACACACACAAACCAAGAGGCTTAGTAAGGTTTTCATCCAACAAAAATCAGTCTTGTTCTAGGAGAGACTTGACTGCAAAGAAAATCAGATTTTCTCCATATTGTTATGGTAACAAAATTACATTTCCTTTAAAATATTCCATTTATTTTTTCCATTTATTGACATCTATGGTTCTTTCCTCCCATTAACCCAAGCTTGTTGGGGTTTTATCCTAGATTGTTCCAGACCTCAAGCAATTGTTCAAAACGCAGAGTCTTTTTTGATGTCTCGATTCACGCGATGCTGCTGTGCACAGTGATGGGGTCACAACCCAGAAATGCCTTTGCCTGCTTTATGGACATTACTTCCTCCCAATAAGTTTTACCAAGAAGTTAATCTTGATGGCAAGAGAAATTGGGTGAGTGAAGACATGTGACAGTCTGTCCTTTGGGAGGACTCCTCACAAGTTTCTCCCAGATACTTGAAGCCAAGCCAGATGATTATTAGAACACATGATTGATTTCACAACATTTGCATCAGAAAATCATGATGTTAATTTATCTTCTAATGAAATTGGAGTTCTGTATACGTGAATCATTCAAATGGCGACTCTACTTCTGAGGCATCTTTCCCATGACTAAATTAAAGGATAGTAAGAGTGTGTCTCATATTTCCAAATCTTCCTTTGCATGTCTCCCAATAGCTTGGGAATAGGAAAGGGGCAAGGATTGGATGAGAAAGGAAATCTCCTTGGGAAAGTTTGAAATGAATCAAGCAGATCTGATTAGTAAGGGAAGACAGTTATACTTCAAGAAGATGTTAAATGTTCTGTACAAATCATTTTATGTTGATTAAACAGTACACGGTAATTTCTTCTCCAAATTGAATGGGCTACAGTGAAAAATGGCATTTGGCCCACCCTGAACAATAACTTCTCTCTGAAGACCTTTACTATATGAATTGAGAATTTTAAGTTAGATGAAGAAATAACAATGCGTGATGTTGCTTAGCAACCTTTATATGTCTGTTAGTAATAGAGATTCCAAATGAATAAGTTTTGGGTCATTTTCAGAGGACAAATAAACTAATTACCTGAGACAAAGTAAAATGAATTTCTAAAAGCCAAACATGTGCCAACATCATTTTATTCATATGTTTGTGCCAAGAGAGAGGGGATGTTTCCATGATTATGGAGGTTCATGAGTGAATTAGTAACCTTGGTGGCTAGAAGTGGCTTTGGGGTATAGGAAGATGGTGGGGACTGGAGGTTAGGCATTAGGAAGGCTGTCAGCAGCAGACCAGTCTGGTTAGTCTTTGTCCTCGGTGTTTGTGGATACCGGTCACCTCCTACGAGCAGAGGCGAGCTGAGACTCTCATTTCTGTTGTCCATGACCTCATTATCAAGCACTGACAACAAAAGCAAATCTCAGAATGAATTCTGCCCCTAAACAAGCTATGTTCAGCAAGGAAGCACAAAACTCAGCTTTGGAAGCTCAGGGAACTCACTCTCTTTGTCCCAAGCCTCTTTGAAAGGCCACAAATAGAATCCTTAGCAATTGGTTGGAAGTTAAGATTTAAAGTCATCACAGCTCATCGTTAGACCTCTAGCTAGTACTACACAACTCACATACCTCCATCACCACTCCTTTCACCAACAGAAAGTCATTACCCTCATCCTTTGTACTGATTAAAAGTCTCTCCCAGAGTACAGTAGCCAAAGGCTCTGCATTGTAGGCATTCGCAAAGGGTTCTTGGATCTGAAGAATTGTTCCTGCCAGGAAGTCCTGACTGAGGTATAGAAATGTTGGCAGACTACTCCCAGGTTGTCAATCAAAATGAACACACACACACACACACACACACACACACACACACACACACACACACGTATTTTACCAAATCTAAGATGTTATCACTCATAAGATGCTTTTTGTTGTTTTTTGTGATGCTGGAGATCAATCTCCAGGTCTTGTGCATGGATACCACTATTTTAGGTGTCACTAAGAAAAAAAATGTTGCTATTAATGTCCTCTTATCACTTTAAAATTGTATTTTGTACTTGAAAACCTTTGCAGGTTAGATTTAGATTTTGAAATTATGGCTTGAGCAAATTTATAGATTAAAAGAGAAAATATAGATGAAAAAATGAAAATTTTTCCTAAAATATTTTGTACTCAAAATTTGACTTTTCTCAGTCACTTTCTTGGATTAAAAAGGCCTATTTTTCTTTGAACCCAGTGTGGTTCTGTGAGCCATAAAGGACACCAAAAGTGCAATATTTCTTAAAATGAGCAAAAAACATTGGTGCTGGGCTTCTACCTGCTTTTGACATTCTACAGACCCAGCAGCAGTGAGTCACATTAAATGTGGGGGCTAAGAGAGGATTTCATGAAAAAAAGAATGTAAAATCACCAATACAAAATTAGATAGGATAGCAATGATTTACTTAGAGAAACACAAATCTCGTAAACCATTATCAATATAAAAAATCAGATTTTCCAGTGAAAGCTGCCAAATAGCACAAGTATTACAAAACACCAAGGAACCGTACCGATACTTCCATTAATTCACTGTGGGACCTGCCTCCCTGACATTATTTTGCTTCCATTCTTTTGGCTTAGGCCCTGTGGTTGCCCTATTGTCTGAGACGATGTCATTGTTATCAAATTACTCGTGCATTGAATTCATTGACTTACTGTTCATGGGAAGAGCAGTCCTGTCATTGGAACACTCGATTCTCCAGATCATTTCTCTGCGTCAGTTCGATTTTGCATGCCATGTCATCTGGCTGCCGGGTTCTATCACTGTGGACACTGTAGTCACACACAGGGCAGCCTTGTGAACTGGGCTGTGGAAGATGTCACCAGCTGAGATGTTTTAGTACTTGCTGTTTGAGTGCATAAAACACACAAACTCTGATTAATTCTATTTTGTGTGATTTTCATAAAAGATGTGATTTGAGTTGCAAACAATTTATGTTTTGGGTTTCTCTGCAGAAGAGCACTGCTGTTTAGACTTGAACTCGTGATAACTGAACATTCTGCCCAGGATGTTCCACCTTTGAGTTCTTGGCTCCATACACACTCCGCTTTGTTCATCCTCTGTTAACTCCGTATTCAAGGTATGAGGGCCATCTGCAGCCTTCCCAGGCTCCCATAACAAAGCACTATAGACTGTGTGGTGCACACAATAGAAATTTACTTTTTCACAGTTCTGGAAGTTGAAAGCCAAAGATTGGAGTCTTGGTGGGTCTGGTTTCTCCTGAGGTCTCCCCACCTGGATTATGGATGGTCTCTTGTATTCTGTGTCATCACATGACCTTTTCCTTGTGCACAGGTATCCTTGTGTCACGTCATCTTCTTTTAAGACCCCGAGTCCTATTGGACTGGGGTTCGGCCCTTACGATCTTAATGGCTTCCACTGTGGTTTGAACCTGGCAAGTGTGCCAGAAGGTTGATGCTCTAGAAGCTTAGTGCAAAGAGTGCAGACCTTCCCCTTAGATTCTGAATCCCTTGGCTTTGGGGATTGCACTGTGATCTCTTCCTCTTGCACACACTCCTACTGTGACACCCTCTACCATGTTATGATGTACCTGGAAGGCCCTCATGAGAGCTAAGCAGATGCTGAAATTGCACTCTTGAGTCTGCAGAACTGTAAACTCAATAGGCATTGTTTGAAAATAGAACACTTAGTGTGACCACTGGAGAGATTATGTCAACTTGAGGCAATCAGAGGCATGCCTGGATTAGGGTTTAGGAACTCCACCTAGATTAGGCAATTAGGAACCAGCCTGGATTGGGCAGTTAGGAACCAGCCTAGATTAGAGTGTGAGTGACTTGTGGGCCAGCAAATGAGGGAAGAACACCCACCCAGTTGTGGGAGGCCCAACTGGGAACTGGAACTGTATAAAAGAAATAAGAAGAAAGATTGTTACAACTGGGAAAGCCCTCACCTTTGCACTTGTCTGCAGATGCTGACTTGCTATATACCGCAAATCTTCATCACAGATTCACTGCAGTCTCAACTCATGCGTATCTACCCATTGCTGATCTTTAGTAGCCAATCTTCAGCCTCCGGTCTTCACCATTGTTCTTTAAACAACCGTGATCTGCATCAGACTCTCACCAGCTGTCCTGCGTCCTGGACAGGTGTTCTACCTTGTGGTCCAGCAGCCATCACATCCTCCAGCTCTCACATGTGCAGGTCGCCATCTTGGACTATCTCTGTCCTCAGACATGTAAGTCTTCCGAATAGATTCTTTTGTTATAATTTCTGTAAATTCTGCCATTTATAAGAATCTAAACTAATACAGCCCTGTAAAACTCTGTCCTATAAAACTCACCTGTGATGACCAGTGGGAACTTGGACTATCATCAAAGTAGATGAGTTAATTCAAAATTTGACATATTTCATATTAAAAAGTAACTAAGTCACTTAGTTTCAGATATTTATTATAACCACAGAAAACAGAGGTATTTCTTAAAAGCCTTGCCCAGAAATTTGGTCACTTAGGAAGTAGGGCTTTGACTTAGGACTTCCAGGGTATGACTCAGTCTGTAAGAGGACCACTGGAGAAGTGGGGGCTGAGTCTGACCTCTGACCTTTTAACTTTTTGATTCTGGGTATGGTGATGCATTGGATAATAGGGTTATCCAGGAAAAGTTTCTATACTGAAGTGGTGAGCTGTAACTTAGGCATGAAAATATTGGTGAGTTACATAAAACTCAACCTCAGCTCCCAACTAAACTACCTATTTTTCTATTCAACTTTTCTCAAAATACCTGCAGTCACACCACCACTACCTAACACAGAAAAGGAGGGAAGGGGACCAATTGGATAAGAAGAGAGGAAAGTCTTCGTTAATGTTGCTTAAATACCTTGTTTTTATGGATAACACTCATACCAATACGCTGCAGGGTGAGTCCCAGGGCTTGGGGGTGGGGGGGGGGGGTGGTGTCCTGTGCAAGCTTAAACAAAGCCCTGAAGCTTAGTGTTGAGTAGCGTCCTGGTAAATCCAGCTCTGAGATCTAGCTTAATCTGATGCCAGCCTCAGGAATGTTCCAGAGAACATATGGTTTGTCATTCTCCAACCTCTCCTTGTGACCATGTGGCTGCTAAAAGTTGAGAAGTACTGTACTTAATCCACAAGGATTTTCCTCCTTTGCTAACATCTACCCTGAAGAATTTTTTTTTTTTAATTCTATTTTTTTATTTTGAGATCACAGCAGTTTCTTATGCAGTTGTAAGATAGACAAATCTATGTGCCCTTCACTCAGGTTCACTCAGTGGTTGCATTTTTCAAAACTGTGGTATGACAACATAACCTGGGAAGAGTCCTGGGCATTGGTGTCTGTGGGAGTAATAGAAGAAATCTGTTTGGAGCAGAAGGAAGCTTCAGCTCTGACGTAAGGCCAAGACAGCCTGGGTCAACCCCACACAGGGCTCAGGAGCTGGAAGGCCCTTCAGAATTGTCCAAATCTGTTCCCCAGTGGCCAGGCCTCAGTGCTCTGCATGGGTACATCACTGTGTGGGGTTGTTCTGAGGAGGTACGTGTGGCCCACTGGGCTGCTGGATGTGGCTGGGGTGTCCCCAGGAAGATGAGTGCTTTAGGCAGCCTGTCACAAGTCCTTCATTGAAGGCTGCTTTGGGGAGAACCTGGTCGTGCCCACCACAGTGTGTTAGTAAGTGGACATACCAGATGTGACCAGAAGCTATAGTGAATGCTTAAATTTGAAAAAAAAAGTTTGATAGAGGACACATTATCATTAATTCCCCTCAGATCACTCCCTTTTGCCTCAGCTATACTTTTTCCATCACTGTTGACACTTGCAGGAGCAACTCTGAGGTTCTCTTTCCTGAATGTCTTCATAGGGTTTGACCAACACTGGCAGATGCTGTTTCTAGTGCCACCCAAGGGAGATGCCGGTTCACGACGACAGGACAGTGTCCACCTTTCCCTTTTTCATTGGGTCTGCCATTGTATGACCTCTGGCTCTTCCCCAAAATCTAAGTGACAGTGCCAGGTAAGTGTTTTGGATCCATTCAGGATATGAAGGTAGCCATGGTAGCACAACTAAAGATTCTCATGAAAGAGAACTTCCAGAACCACTTCAGAATGTGTCAAGAATGTGGGATAAGTGCATTTGCAGAGGGAGGACTTGGAGGAGGATTAATGGCAAAGTGTCTTTTACCATAATGCGTTTAAAAAATTTAAATGTTGATTGTATTTTTAAAATCACATCTCATATATTAAGGATACCTACATGCTCAAGAGTGTTTTATCGCTAGGGGTATATGACCAGAAAATTAGTCACCAACTCCCAAAGAAGACTGTGATTCTTCTGGTGGGAGGCTGACGCCATTACTTTTTAATAATGATTCATAGCTATGATATGTTGATATGGCTTTTTTATCTTTTAGGTTGCTTTTCACCCTGAAAGGGATGGAACAGTTATCTGAGGTTTTAAATTAATGTTCCATTTCTTTAAAGAAAGCATTAAAAGTCCTGCTTTCTTTAAACCCATCTAACTCCCACTTGTAAATATTATTCTTTAAAAAAATAAATCCAGGGAATTTCAACAATCTATTTCAAGGGTGCCTTTATTAGTCCTCCATTAAACAGACAAAACTACCTTAAATAATCAGCCACATTTACAGTTTGGTTAATTAAATTCCTCTAACATTTTTACTGCATTTATAAGTATAATATATTTGATTGTTCCTCTGTAGTTAATCTAATAAATTAAACTTATGAATATAGTAAGTCTCAACTTCCCTTAAGCCTCTCAATGCTGTTTACAAACCAGCCAAATTTTCTTAAACCTCCTGGCTTAAAATCTCAAGTCAAAAATAAATTGCACACTTTAATGGAATGACAAAGCTTATTTGTTGGTTTTGATAGGTCAAATCATCTCCAAACACTTTGAATTCCCCAATATACATGACTTAGCCTTTACTGTAACATACAAGCTATGCTGTGTTTGACATTGTGAGCTTTTCTATTGGACGGTTGGATATTCTTATGTTCCTTTAGGTGGATGATGGTGGCTCACCCAGGGTCCAAGGAAGGTAGGTCACAGACCACATTCTACCCTCTACCTGGTCAGTTCATATACCAGCCTCTATTACCATCCTTCAAGCTTAGTGAACTTGTGCCTCACTGTTTAAAAAAGTCGATTGTGTATAATAGAAAAATAAAATTATATGCATTTGTTGAGTACATATTTCAAAATATATATACATCATAGAGTGGCTGAGTAAAGCTGATTAACATATGCATGACCTCATATCTTTAGGATGGTGGCTGTCTTGCAGGGGGGCATCTAACACCTTGAGTCAGAGTTTCACCTGAGGTACATGGGACAGCTGCCACAGGCCAGCTTTGTACTGACCCAGTGGCTGGACAGGGTGCTCTGACAACACTAGAGGTTGAGAGACGTCATCCCCTGGCCTTCTCTCATCTATTCTGTTCTTGAAATGTGGGGATTGTTCCTGATCCATTTTTCTCAGTGGTGTAACTTGAGTGCCATTGGATTCACTAACCAAAAACCCTTTCATTGGCTTAATTAATTATTTCTCTTAAAGGAACACATAAGAATTGTACCTGTGTATAAGGTGCCATGTGATACTTTAATGCATGTACACAATGTGTACAGATGAAAACAGGATCGCTATCACTTCTGTTTCTGTAATATCTGTACATTTGGAGATCGAAACTCTTCTAGTTCTCCATAAAATACGCAGTGGTTGTTGTGAACTATACCCGCCCCCCCTCCCCCCAACACTGTGCTGTAGAACCTACCTCTTTATCCAATCCCTCTCTATAGAAATCTTTATGTAGCCCTCACTAGATTAATTAGTGTGACCTTTGGTGTTGACTGAGTTGAGTGAAATCCTCAACCCCCTGAGGTCCTGCTAACCTCTTTCTCTGCTTGGTGAGATGTCTCACTTGGTTCTCTTACATCCTTTTACTTAGTGTATCTGACACATAATTCTTCCCTTTCATTTGGATCTTCAGGAAACCCCACCCAGGCCTTGAGCAAACCTTTTTGGAAATTCTGTTTTGTTTTTACTATTTCATTTTTTAATATTGATGGCATAATATTGATTTATTTAGAAGGACAAATGTAATGTGTTCTTAGGTTATGAAGCTTAGTGATACTGTAAACCCCAAGACACTGAAATACCATGTAGAATCAAAACAAGATGGAGCCAATGAGCTTTCAGTGGGGCAGGATATAGTACAGCTCTGGAACCTTGAAGTAGGGGCTTCTGGGCCTCCTCGGTCGAACATGGCTGTCAAAACAACGATTTTACCCCTTTGTCCTCTTGCTCGAACTGAGGTTAAATTCCCAGGAAGGAAAGTCTCTTTGACCTTGTTTGGTTACAAACTGGACTCTGGCTAGGGCATGGCAGATCCAAGAGGGAAGGTCTAGTTTCTCCAAAGAGTGAGGTAAGGTAGGCAAAACAAATAGACGTCCCTCACTTTCTGTAGGCCAGGAGATTCAGGAGGTGCGTCTCCAGACTCCCTACTTTCAATTCCTGTTTGTTCCCATCTGTGCTTCCCTTGTATTTGTAAGTTGTGCTCCATACTATCCTAGTCTCTGGTCTTGCTTCTTGTATAGAAAAATTCTTGAAGATTATTGAATGTCATTTTTAACCTTTCCAATTTTCCAACATTGATACAGATGGTCTTTGGTCATCTGATGCTACTTTTGAAAAGGGAGGCAAGAAAGACGATGTAGGAAAGCCAAAGTAGCATCTTCTTCCTAGGACATAAGCAGGGACGAATCTTGGGGAATTGAGAGGCAATAGGTAGACTTACCTCTTACAGGCTTGGGATGCCCAGGAGGTCTGAATGTGGGTTGCATGCTCATATCAGTCACTTTTTTGTCCTGGGCCAGAATATCTAATCCCTACAACTTAAGTCAAGAGAGGTTATTTTGGCTCATGGTTTCAGTCTGTGGTTGACTGGTCCAAGGCAGAAATGGCATGGTGGAAAAGCAAGGCAGGGGAAAGCTGTTTAACCTGTGGCAGCCAAGATACAGAGAGCGGTGGCGGGGGGTGGGGGTGGGGGAGAAACTAGGAGCAAGAATATACTCGTAGAAGTCACATCTCCAGTGGCTGCCTTCAACCAGGTCCCACCTGGGCTCCTAGCAGCCCACCTAGCTACTCAATCCACTGATAGGCATGGTGCTCCATGATCCAGTTGCTTCCCAAACACATGAAACTTTTGGGGGGCATTTGGAGCTGTGATTTTCTGCTCCTTCCCTTGTTTCTGAAGGCATGATTTTCACCATCTCATCTTTGACATCTTTTGTGTGTATCTTGACAAAAATATAGCACATATTTTTCATAATTGCCATTTGAGGGAATTGATGCATGAAGCACACTTAACACTTGATATCTTTGTCTATAATAATTACAAATATATATATATATATATATATATATATATATATATATATAATATTTAATTTTCAGACCACCTCTGTAAGTAGACCTCTTGTCTCTGTTTCCAACATAGGGAAACTGTGTAACCTTTACAAGCCATAGAGACCTTAAGGGATGACCTCTGTCTACTTTGGTGTTGAGTTTTCTCTATCACTTCCTGGTGTGACCCATTGTGGGTCTTCACTACTCTCTGCCTCTGTTTCCCCTTCTTTAAAACATGAATGATCTTAAATAAAACAAAGATATAGATAGTCATAGCACTTCCCTAATAGGTTCTTTGCAATAATGAAGACATTTAGCACATGCAAATCTCTTAAAACATTGCTTGTATATTTTAAATGTGCCAAAAATGCTACTTGTGTATTATTTATCCATACAGAAATAAAAGTACTTTCCAGAGGAAGTTAACTATCTGTAGAATTTTGAGGCAAGCTGTTTTGCCCTGGGGCCTATATTGACTACGCTGTTGTGGGGCACATGATACCCTCCCACGGGCCTCCTTGATGCTAGTCAGATGAGGGAGAGGTCAGAGATACATTTGTGTGTACTGTCTGGAGTCTGTGCCATTCCCCTGTGGAGAAGGTGGCAGAAGGAGCCAAGGGCATGGCAATCAGGAGAAGCTCACCTGGTCCGATCGCCCGCCAAGACCATCTCTGCCTGGTGCAGGCCAAGCAAGTTCAACTCCTACAAGTGAACACAGGACACAAGGTTGTGGGCCAGGACTTCTGGAATGGATGTTGAGGACAAGGAAGGGTCTTTGAAGAGCTTTAGTGACACTCACCTTCGAAAGAGCACCAGGATCACCCCACTGTGCTGCCTGTAATCCCAGCACTTTGGGAGGCTGAGGCAGAAGGGTGGTAACTTCAAGCCCATGCCACACAACCCAGTGACCTAGAAAGACAGTCTCAAAATTAAAAATATATAGAAAGGGTTGAGAACGTAGCTAGTGTAAAATTCCTGGGTTCAATCCTAGAAGTGGAGAAGATAGAGAGACCAAGAAGACAGAGACAGAGACAGAGAGGGTACACAGGAATAAGAATGAGTTAAAGAATGCTGTTTATTAGTGACTTATTGCTAGTAGGGTAGTTTTGGGCAGCAGCAAGACCAGGTGGGTCCCTACAGTTTAGGTAGAGTAGGGCTGAATAGGGGGGTAAAGCGAAAGTGACTGTGTAAGTTAGAAGTCCTGGTGTATCTTAAGCTAATATCGAAGAGTCAAATACCCCTGGTGCCGAGATCCAGTCTTAAGGCTTCATACACCACTCTAATGTTTGGTCTATTTATTGCATGCTGGGACACTGTGTGCAGAACCAACCCCCTCCCCCCCGAAACAAATATGGCAGTTACGACTCAGATGGTTGCAGCTAAGTGAGGCTAAACCCATGCACACAGGACACTTAGTCTTTGTCCTCTGAACCCTCTTGGCCATCTGATGGGATCCTTGGACCCATTTTCGAAGTTATATTTTAAAAGCAGCAAATGTAATACATAGGATTTCTAAGAAAATTAATTACATTAAACTATGATTTGCGTACTTATGTACCATATATATATATATATATATATATATATATATATATATATATGTATATGTATTTTAAGTTGGCGATCTTCTCATGTGTGGGCTTTTGCATTAGTATGCTAAGTGGCAGTCTCTCCTAGCAGATCTACCAGTGATCTTAGTTTGAACCGGTGATGAGAGTGAACATTTGGGGAGAGCTGTAAAGCCCAAATGGGATATGAAAACATCCATGATTTCTCTTGGTCATAAAAGTCTCTGAGAGGGTTGCATTCCTCTTTGGAGGAAATGCTAAGGTTGGTGAAAATACAGGTGCAGTTTCCCCTTCATCTAAGTTTATGGATTCCATGAGTTTATGTCACCTAAATAGCATCTCTGACCCAAAGGCAGATGCATAAGGATATGCAGGTTGTGAGGCCAGAGGCAGGAAACGGAGAATTATCACAGTAGAGCTCACAGGATTCTTTATCTGCCAGTGGGAAGGTTTCATAAAGAGTGCAAAAATTAGAAAATTCCTTTGAAAAGGAGAAATATTCTTAGTAGGGGTTTCTTTTGTGAAGGAAGGAATTGGGAACAGCGTGATGTTGCATTCTGTGCCCACGAGATACAGCACAGTTCACGTTGCCCTGGATTTCTTTCAGAGATTCCTCCAGGCAGGGGTGTGAGTTTCTGGGGACAGTGTGGGGGAGCCAGATTTGTAGAAGTGCTGCCTCTAGCCCACAGTGCAATGGGCCAGTGGGATGATTTAATGCGTCTCTCAATGGCACAGTGAAGATTTATGTGGATAATCTTCCCGCGGTAGGAATGATAAGTTAGCACGTTTATTATTTGCATATAGAAAGGGCCTTTGTGAATTGTAGGGGTTCTCACAACTCAACCCTATGCTTGAGAAGGTGAGCAGGTTTTAGATTTAATTAGAGAGTACTAGAGAGGTAAATTTATTGGGGATGAAGCATCAATAGCAGATCATGTATTAAAACCAGCAGAAAAATAATAGAGCATTTGTTTTCTAAGGTAGGAAAATGTGATGTAGACACAGTAATCTCTGAGATTTTAATGGGACTAGTGAGCTTGTTCTAGGACATTTGCATGGGGCTGTCGTTTCCGGCATAATTTTATAGTTGTCTCAAGACAGGATCAGCAGAAGCCAGCTGGTGGGCTCCACATTCCTGAGGGGCTGGAGGATTCGTACAAAGACCCATGAGTCTCTATCTGCATATATTCTGCATTTTTTCAATCCTGTGGGAGTTCTCAATTTCTTGTTATCCAAAAAGCATCCTTGAAAATATGAGGAACCATTGTCTATAGAATATTCAATTACTTCCAGAGAAATGTGATTTCAAATTTATTCTCAGCAAGCTTCAAGAAAGATCAACAGATAGTTCCTCCTGTGACACACGCTGGAGAGACAGCATGTGTGATACAGGCACTCAGTTTCATAGATGCAACTTAATTTTCCCATTTCTTTAACTTCTTCACTAATAAGTCCTTGTTATGGGAAGTCTAGCAACACAGTTTTTAAGTTGTATTTTGTCATTACTTGAAAATGCACATTCACAGATAAAGTGGCATTTGTAGAAATTGGCTATGCATATTTTGGGCTGTATTAGTTTTGGGGGATTTGCTGAACTTCAATTTGAGGTCAAAATAAATAAATTAAGGGCAGTGTTATGTTTAGGATCTGGAGTGTCCCACAAAAGTCTCATGTATTTCAATGTTATGGATTGTCTATGGAGCCATGTAATGTTGGTGGATTGGGGTCTGGTCTGGAGGGGTGGATTGCAGTTGTTGGGATTAGGGGCATGTGAGTTAAGACTAAGGGCGTGTGATTTAAGACTAAAGGCTTGTGAGTTAAGACTAAGGGTGTGTAGACGCCACACCTTCAATACCCAGATGCAGGAGAGAACTAAGACTGGGACTAGGCCTAGTCTCCACGAGTCTCACTTGCCTTTCTGTTTGTGATGTCCTGAGAAGCTGCCTCCACCTCTCTGCCTCTGCCATGTACTTCAGTTGCTGCCGGCCACCCCTGAATGAACTGTGACCATCTGAAACTGTAAGCTAAAATAAACCTTTCCTTTCCTAAATTTGTGCATGTCAGGTATTGAGTTACAGCAACGAAAAAGTAACTAAGACAGGCAGCAATTTAATGAAGGATTTTTGCTCATATTTGGAAAGTAGAGGATGAAAGGGAAGTTGTTGGGAAGAAATAATCTGAAACATGTTTTTATGAGGCATTTTATTTACATTGAAGCATGGGTGTGTGCGTGTGTGTGTGTGTGTGTGCATGCGTGCACACATGTGCGTGTGTGTGTTTGTGTGTGTGTATTTGAACCAGTGGAATTTAGAGGTCTGATAAAGTTCTGAAACTTTGATAGGAGGTGAATGAAGAGTATCCTCTGTTTTGTTGTCTTTTCTCCTATGAGAGAGGTCTGTCTGTGACCACAATTGCTGAGATACGTCAAGTGGCCAGAAGGTGGAAAGCCAGTGGCTAAAAGGGCTTTGGTGACAGAGAGTAACCCTCAGATCCCCAAGTTCTAAATTGTAGCAGCTGATCTAGGAGTTGCAAATAAGAACCCAGGATGTTTCCATAGTAATTGCTAGGTTAAAAAAAGAACTTTGGCAGAACAAAAATATGGTCAAATATGATCTTATGCCTGGGTAGCAGGTCCAGGCATGGACTATGAGGCCTGAGACCTGAGTCCTAAGGGAAAGGGAAAAGGTGTAAAGGTTAGGGCTGAGGGCTAAGGGATTACAGCATAGGAATAAAGGTAAGGGCCCAAGGGCCTTGCCTCATTCTATGCCCACGGGGAGATCATGTTGAATAGAACATGGCTTTCAGAGATAGGTTCCTTGAGGAGCCATTGACTAGGCCTGCTTGCTGGACTGTGTACCTGTGCAACTTCTCAAAAGAACATGCAAGCCTAACCGCACCTGCATGGCAGCTGTGTGGCTCTAAGAGCTGGTGGTGGCCATGGGGTCTCCAGAACAATGATCCTCAACCATTTTTGACACCAGGGACTGGTTTTGTGGAAGACAAATTTTCATGAGGGTGCTTTTGGGATAATTTAAGTGCCCCAGCTCTGACTCAGATCATCAGGCATTAGATTTTCATAAGAAATGTGCAGCCCAGCTCTTTTGCATGCACACTTCCTATCGCTGTGAGAATCTAATGTCACTGCTGGTCTGATAGGAGGTAGAGCGCGAGTGGTAATGGGAGCAATGGGGCATGGCTGTAAATACAGAGGAAGCTTCACTCTCTTGCTCACAGTTCACCTCTTGCTATGTGGCCCTGTTTCTAACAACTGATGGACAGGTACTGGTCAGTGGCCTGGGAGCTGGGTACCTCTGCTCTGGAGAACAGTGGCTGTCCCTCACTTCGCCAGCAGGGGACGACTATTCCTGACAGCTCATTTACAGGGTTATTTTATTTCAGCTATCTTAATACAGAAGCCAAAGAGGGAAATTGGGTTTGTCTCCAATTCTGGCGAATCTGCTGGATCACAGGGTTTCCAAAACCCAGGCTCCTGGTATTTGGAGGAAGAAGCACTACTTGCTGTGGGAGGGTTTCCTGGTATGGCAGGGTGTGGCAGCATCTTGGCTTCCAGCAGTGTGCCTAACTTGTAGCAACTAAAAGTGTCACCAGACATGGACAGATGCCTTCCAAAGGGGATGTTTCTTCTCCCCAGAAGAACCAGAGAAAAGAACTGTGCCTAGAGGTGAGCCCCAAGAGGCATATGCAGCGTTAGTAAGTTGTCACCTGGACGGGGATGGGCTTTTCTGTGTCACCCATGCTCCTGCAGGTAGCCCCGCACCTTGCTTGTATGAAGTAACCCCTGTATGCTCGTGGCTTCGCCAAGCTGGGCTTTGCTGTAATCGTTACCTTGGTCTGTTGGCTGCACCCTATCTGGGGTGAGTAGACATTGGTTCATATCTCCTCAGGAAAAGTTTCATGCAACACAAAATCTGGCCTGGTTAAGAACCCCAGATTTACAGCACCTGCCATGTCTTTGGCCCTCGTAGTTGCAACCAAAGACCACAACAGAGTGCTGGCTGGCTTCCCACATGGATGACAAAACCCCAAAGTTCATCTGCACAGGGGGCATAAAACAGACTCACAGTGGAGTGGTCTCAGTTCAGCACAAGGTGATCAGCATGAAAGTGCTGTGGAATCTTCCACCCTCAGGATGAGGTGAGGGGAAATGCAACATTGCTGGCTCATGGGATAGCAGTTATGTATCACAAATTCATCTAAGCTTGGTAATTTTTATGTTAACCTGCTTGGTAAACATCTAAGGCTTATTTGGGTCAGTATTTAATCACATTTAGATTCTGTTGTCCACACAGAGCAGATGAATACGGAGATGTTCTCTCCCTCTCTCTCCCTGTTTCTGTCTGTCCCTCTCTTCCTCTCTCTCTCCTCCATCTCTGCCTCTCATGTGATCTCCACCTCTTTCTGGGTTCCTCCCCCCGTGAGCCTGATTGTAGTGGCTTGAAAGGGAAGTGGCATCGAGCAGGGCCTTGATGCAGGGAAGATCCAGGGTAGCTGAACATCTAGTGTTTATCAATTACGGCAGCGTATTTCCAATTTTTATTTTCATTTTGTGGATGGGTATTCTTTAAAAATGTGGTAGAATATGCAAGACATAACTTTTGAATGTTCAGTAAGGTGAGATACTCTCACACTATTGCATGACAAGTCTCCAGAACTACTTTCATTTTGCAAAACTAAACTTCTGGATCCATGAATTTCCCACTCCTTCTCTCCCTAGCTGCTGGAAACTACCATGCTACTTTGCACACTTTGTATCTCTTCAAATCTGACTCCTTTAGGTACCCCAAATAAGCAGACACACGAGGCATCTTTCATTGTGCGTTGTGTGGCATCTCCTGGCCTCGGTGGTGTGTGTCAGCGCATTGCGTGGCGTCTCCTGGCCTCACACAGTAGTGTGTGCCAGCGCGTCCTTCCTTTTCAGGACTGAACCATATTCTGTTGTACACGTGTACTATGCTTTGTTTATGTTTTCATCTTTTGGTGGACACTTGGGTTGCTGAGACCTCTTGGTTAGTGCCGATAATGCTGCTATTGCTGTGAACACAGGTGTGCAAAATTCTTTTGGGTAACATGCACAAATACACACACAGAAGTGAAATTGGTGGATCATATGATAGTTTTGATTTTTTGTTGCAGTACTAGGGATTGGACTCAGAGCCTTTGCCTTGAGCTACATGCTCCATCTTTTATATATAAATGTACACATACATTTAGAGGCAGAATCTCAGTGAGTTGTTAAGTTGCACAGGTGGGGCTCAGGCTACTGACTGTCCTGCCTCAGCCTCTCAGAGTGCTGAGATATAGGCCTGCACCATCACACTCAACAGTACAGTTCTCTTTTTAACTTTTTGAGAAGTGGTCATAGCATCCCTGAAGTGGACTTACTGTTTACATTCCCATCAACTGCGCACAATATTCTGACTTCTCCAATCCTTTCCAATGCTTATTGATTTCTGAATTTTATTTTGTTTTCATTTTCCATATTTTTAGTTGTAGTCATTCTGGTAAGTAGGAGGTGATGTATCACCGTGGGTTTGATTTGCATTTCCCTAATGATTAGTGACATTGAGCATCTTTTCATGTACTTGTTGGCCATTTATTTATCTTTTCCTTTTCTTAGCTCTTGTTATTTTAACTGAGTTATTTTGTTGTTGATGATACTGATATTTGCTATTCTTTGTTGAGAATGAATAGCATCTAGTTGCTCTTGGACAATGTGTGCTTGATTCATCAGGAAGAGAGCTATCGAACCAGGTCAGTCCTCATCATGGGAAAAGGTCATTAGATCGGAAGTAATGCCATTGTAACACCTTAGGAAGTTGATGTAGCCCCTCTGAAAATTGACCACAGATAGCTTTGCTCTTTCTTACACAACCTCTGTGTCTTTCAGGCTGGCCTCTATGCTGTTTCATTCTCCAGACAACTTTGTGCCCCAGAAACTGTCCTAGTACTTTCTATAGAAACTTGATTTTCTTGAAATATAAAGTCTTGAGAAAGGAGAGAACTATGGGGCCTTTAGGCTGTTTGCTGATTACCTATCTGTTCTTCAAGGTCCTGGAGCAGAAGGACTCATTAGCTTAGTTTTTATAGAGACATTGCCAATAAGGAACAAACACAGGAACAGGTTAATTAAAAGCAGATCTCTCTAAGTAAGACAATTGTTCCTTTGATTATAATCACTGATTTTGTGGCCTGAGTGAAATGAGAGAAGAGACCTTAATTTTGGTAGCAGCTTGACATTATGTCACTCAATTGTGCTCCTCTGAAACAATGATTTGGGAATACAAATAGGATCAGGTTTCCCAAAGCTGAGCTCCTTCTTGAGAAATAACAAGTAACGGTGCCTCTTGGTGAAAAACAGTATGGAAGGCTGGACCCAATGCTCTCTGAACCAACTCTACTGCTCTAAATGTGGGCACACTTCCTTCCTGGGCACTAGGTTCTTTGGGGGACAAAGTCTGCGTTCTTAACCTTGAATTTTCACAATACTAACAAATACTTGGTGTTTAAATAATTGAGGAGAGAGTAACAACTGAAGGAAAGAGTCAGGTTGGTTTGGTCAAGGTCAAAGCTGTAAGCACTTGCCAGTTACATGCAGAATCTTGACACAGGTAAAGTTCAGTTGAAATCTCCTTTAGCATGCTGCCTCTACCTTATCATGATAAGGACCACTTGTCCTCATAACCCTGCCAAATAAATGTTCTACTCCATATCTACTCTTCTATTTTATATCCTCACCTCTCCTTCCTGATCTTGCTGACGGTAGTATTTACAGAGGGAGCAGTCCTAGTTCCTTTCTTATAGCTACGACACAATAACTGATATGTACAACTTAAGGGAGGAAAGGTTTATTTTAGCTCAGAGTTTCAGAAGGTCACAGTCAATTCACAGGGGTCTGGAATAGTGGAAGGGCATGGCAGAGGCTTACCTGGAGAAAGGCTGCTTACTCCATGGTGGTCAGAGAGCAGAGAGAGAGAAAGACAGAGCTAGCAATGTGGGAATATTCTTCAAGGTCATATCCTATTGGTTCTCCCTTTCCAGGGTGTGGCCTAGTGATCTGCCCTTCCTAATCATGTCCCTCCTCTTAACAGCACAGGAAATGAATGGATTAACCTCCACAATTGAAACATTTGCCAAATGCATGAGGCTTCTGAGGGAACACCTAAATCCAAACCATAACAGTAGCCAGTGTGGAATAACATGACAGAATGTTCTGGCTCAGCACACAGGGTTGCTTCTGCTTAGTAATAGATGTCCCAAAAAGTGAATCTTCCCATCACCTGGATTCCTTTGTGGACCCCCAGGGTGTTTCCCAACCGTCAAAGACATCTGGATTTCCCTATGTCTGGAGTCAAAGAGCAACGTCATGAGAGATGAAGTGTCTCCACTTCTGCCAGCTGAGGACTCACGTTTGAGCAGTTCAGTATTTTCCCCCTAAACAGATCCAAACAATCTCTTAAGTATTTGGAAAAGACAGTTCTTAGAGGAAGAATTTGTCTGCCACTAGTGAGATAAGCTATTGGAAGAACATTATCATTCTTGTTAGAGAAATACATATGACATTCTTGTCCACAGAGGTGCAAAGAAGCAAAAATTAACAATGGTGAGGGGGAGAAAAAAAAACTTAGATATTTAGCGACCATTTAGCAACCTTCTGCAGGGTTATTGTACATAAGCAGATATAGCCTATCTGTGTCATTCAACTTGCATGAATGAGAAGATTTGGAAAAGTGTAAATGGGTTCTGTGTGGGGAAGGAAGTGATGAAAAAAACATGGAGGAACGTTGATCTATGTCATCTCCCCAGTTTCAAGTCCCAGTTCACATGCAGAATTCTCAAGTAAGCTTGCCTTTCTTCCCCAACCATAGGGATGTTGGTGTCCGTGGACACAAGGGACAAAGCCAGTCCACATGGCTTGCCATAAGAGGTACTCACTGCACACGTGGCATCACCTTTTCTCATGACTAAGCTTTCCTATAGAGAATGACATGAAGTCAGGTCAACACATGCCTGTCAGAGTGCATGGGCAAGCCGTGTTGCATGTGGGCTATTACTTTTTACTATTGCTTGGGGAGAAAACTGGCTTTTAAAAAATGATGGGTGAAATTTGGGTGGGTTCTTCTCCAGCTTTACAATAAAATCAAGATATCCTGGCTTTTTCCCCTCACACCACATGCCTGAAAGTACCAGAGAGTGACAACAACTTGGTGTGCTCTCTGTCTTTTTTTCAAACTAATTTTATGGTGTATATTTAAGGCATCTATCTCAGTTTTTCATTTTTTTTAACTCAATACTCAGCACCCACAACTTTGGGGGAGGAAAAGTTTGTTTTAGCTGATAGTTTCAGAAGGTCCCGGTCTGTTCATGGGTGGGCAGCAACAGTGGAAGCCAATGGCCCAGGTGCAGGTGGTGGGAGCACCTCGTAATACAGCAAACAGGAGCCAAGGGAAGTGAAGTCCAGTCCAGTCAAGTCCAGTCAGGTCCCTGATGGAAGGCAGAAGCAGCGTAAATCCTTCCAGGTCCCATCCCAGTGACCTGCCCCTTCTGGGTCCAGCCTCAGCATTCTGCCCCTTCTAGTTGTGGATGGTGTGGTAAGCCCCCACCACGTGCTTGTAATCCAATCCACATGTCTATAATTCAATCTGCCACATGTCTGTCCTCCACCATGCACTCATAATCTACTCCTCCAGACCAGGCTCCCAACTCCTAATGACACACGGTTCTGTAGACAATCCATAACATTCAAATATATGAGGTTTTTGGGGAACATTCCAGATCCAAATCACAAAAGCATGCAATTTGATGTCATAGGATATACATAATACATAATACATACATACATATATATTTATACGTATACACACACACACACACACACACACACACACACACAAGTGGTTACTGTTGTAGGGAAAATTACATATCCATCATCCCATATAACTGCTTATCTCTCCCACCCCCATGGCACGAGAGGCTGTAATCTACTCAGTAACAATCGTGAATCCTGTTATTAACTATCATCCCTATGTTGTCCATTAGATCTTTGGACTTGTTTACCTTATGTGCAAAGTGTGATAGCTAAATATAGTTGAGGTTTTAATTTTTAAAAATTCATTACAGCAAGGACACATTGCTATGAATTCCTTTCAAAATATTCATCCTCCCTTCAAACGCACTATCCCGTTGTTTCTGCCACTGTCTGAAGCAGCTCTGGAAGTCCTTTTTCCTGTCTTTAGTTATGTTGTTATGGCTACCTTAGTGTCCCGAATGAGCTCACAGTATTTACCTTTCATGGTCATTTTGACTCTAGGGAAGAGCCAGATGTTGCATGGTGCTGGATCTGGTGAATAAAGTAGATAAAGACTCACGGCCGTGTCTTGGTGAGCCCAAACTTTCTGTTGGGTGGCACTGGGGCAGTGGCATTCATGGCATCCAAGTACACTTGCAAGACAGAACTCCAGAACGGATTCAGAAAGTGGCAATAACACATGGATAAGTGTGTTTGAAGCCCTGGGGAGTATTTTGAGGAACATGGCATATGTTTTCGACTCTAGTTGTTTTTGTTTAATTTAAATATTCACTGCCTAGTTTGGGCATACCTTATATTTCCCAACTGTATTCTCCTCTAAACCCTGGCCCTGGAACTCACTGATTTATCTCTGTCTATAAATCTTTACCAAAAAGATTCTACATGTGAGTGACATCATGCCATTGTTTTCTCTCTGTGTCTAGATTATTGCATTTAACATAATTTCAGACTACTAACATTTTCTTACCTAAAGCAAAGCCAGAATAAAACCTGAACAAAATCTTGAAGATGATAATAAACATAAAGGTAAATGAGTCTCAAACCCTACTGAGAGAACTAACATGAAGAGGAAGAGGAAGGCTTCCCTCCTTTCCTCTGTTTCTCAAGCCGAGGAGCTAGCTTTTTGTTTTCTTCTGTCAGAAGTGAAGTGAGTACTTCTATCCTTTCTGTTTGCTTTGCAATGTTTGTCTGGGAACTTCTCAGCCATGGCATGAAATTACAACTCCACAGTCAGCTAATTCTCAGTGCTGTTTTTGTCAAGGATACAGTAGTGGTCTTCAAGACCTCAGACAACCCCTTCAGAGTGAGAAAACTTCATGCCATTTCCCAAAGGCGCAGATAAGCTTTCATCCTCAAGGGAACAGACTCCATCCGAGTAGTTTAGGACTAATCTAGAGAAATACCTAGTTGATACCAGGGCTTTTTTCTCAATGATGCATACTATTCCATACACATTTTAGATAAGACTCTCTGTATTGTGCTTTGGATCTGGAATGTCCCCCAAAAGCCTCATGTGTTTGGATGAGGTGGGATTCCTATGGAGCCGTGTGCTGTTGGGACATGGGTTTTGGATGGAAGGGGTGGATGCCTGGGGCTTAACCCAGAAGAGGCAGAACACTGAGGTTTGACCTGGAAGGAGCAGACCACTGGGACAGGACCTGGAAGGTGTACACTAGTGCCCCCTTCCTGCCTCACGTGGCTTGCTGTTTGTTATACTGTGAGGAGCTGCCTCCACCTCCACCTCTGCCGTGTGCTTACACTGTTGCTGGCCGCCCACAGATGGACTGTGACTGTCTGAAACTGTGAACTAAAATGAATATTCCCTCCCTTAAATTGTGGGTGTTAGGTAGCGAGTCACAGCAATGAGAAAGTAACTAAGACACCCTGAAATGATAAAATCTTCAGCAGATCTGAATGAAGACACTGTGTCCTACATTGGCAGCAATGTTTTCACCTTCTCTGATTGGAAGTTAAAATAGATAACAAAGTCTGACCCCTGGCATTGTCTTTATGGAATTTCATTTTCCTAGGATGACTGGCCTGATGGGCTAGTCAGTCATTGGGTTCCACAATTATTAGATTCCTTACATTTTGTAAGAAATTTGTTAAAGTTTACTCTTCCACTTCCTGTTCCAAGTAGCTAAAAAGTGATTGTTAACTGATGATATTAAAAGGAGAGGACCTGAAATGCCAAAGCAAGCAACTAAAAAGTTTGTTTCTCCTTATTAGACCCATGTACAGGTGTCATTAAAAGCTATGGTGTGGATTTAAATACAAACAGTTACCATAAAAAACCCATTTTAACTCATTCCTCTCAAAATGCTCCCCTTCACTTCTTTTTGGTAGAAAGACTCTTTATTTAGAGAACAAGGACAGGGGGGTAAAGGTCCCACTACGAGGGAGGGAGCCCCAGATGGGGCTGCCTCCTCCTCAGTTTGAACACACTTATCCTATTGTTGTTGCTACTTTGCAAGCGCTTCTGGTGTCCTCTCTCCTGACTGCCTATCACAGCTGCCTCAATGTCTGAATAGATTCAAAAGGCTTGGCTTACATGATCATGTTGACCTTTAGGAAGAGTCAGAAAGTTGCCAGGAAGCCACAAGGTGCCTGATCCAGTGAATAGTGTGGATGAGGACATGTGTGCCTACAAGCCTATCTTTTTGTCACTATGGGTTTTTGTTGTTGTTGTTGTTTATATCTTAAAAAAAACACTCAGGAAAGAGGACTTTCTGAACTTCTTCAGAAACTGGCAAAATGATGGGATGTGTGTTTTCAAAGGGAGGGAATGGTGTTTTGAGGAGAACTGTAGTGCCTATGTGTCTTTTACTGTAACACAAATTTTAAAATTAAGTATTTCCATCTCTGTTGCTGATCACCTCTTAGAGTGACGTACTGACCTAAAAGAATTTCCTGGTGAAGGAGAAAGGTCGTCGTCTTGAGTTAAAGGAAGCATGGCCCACACAGTGGAGCTGTGCACTGTGGCAGCTAAAATCTCGGTCAGGTCTGTCCTGTTCTTGGTCCATTTGGCAGCTCACAGACTTTGCAGGATCAGCACTGTTGTGGGATCCTGTGAGGCTGGTGGAACTCTCCCTGGACCCCAGGCAGCCTTATCTGTTGCTCTCCCCTGAGCCTTCTGCTGGGGATAGGTGGTGGGACACAGTGTTTTTCCCAAACACAATTTTAGTGGAATCCAGACTTATTTCTGTTATAATTACTCTCCCATTTAAATAATCAATACAATATCAATTTGTCACAAATATATGTTTAAAAATTGATTTATTCAATCTAAAAAGAGTCCAAGTATCATTAAAATAAAAATAAAGCCAGGCCTGGTGGCTGTAATTCTAGCACTTAGGAGGCTGAAGCAGGAGGATGGTAAGTTTTATACCAGTTTGGGTAATGTAGCAACTGAGATTCCATATCAAAATCAAAACTAAAAAAAAATGAATTTGGAACATAGCTCAGTGTGAAGGCCCTGGGTTCAATCTCTAGTATCATAAAAAATAGATTTGCCTGACTTTGTAAATCTCCTCGAATATATGTGAAAATAATGGATAAAAATTGTGAGCATGGGAAACTAGATTAAACTACACACACACACACACACACACACACACACACACACACACACTCACACAGAGGAGACAAAAATTGTATAACAGAATAGCAAACAAATGGTTTCCTTAAAGGAAATTTCTAAAGTTTACCAAGAACTGTGGCATCCTCATGGTTTTGAAATAATTCAGGGCTCCTGGCACAATGCTGATTTGCACAAACATGTGCTTTTTCTGCCTGAATCCTGACTCCAAAACCGAAGGTCGGTTTTGCTAGTTGGTAAATAAATCTATTGTATATGTCATATTTGCCGTCTTCTTTCTCAAATATTTGATTTAGAATAACTCACGTAGTGCTGCCTCCCTGTAGGAGTGGTAAGTCAGTGGTTGACGGCTGTAAGCATTTGCTGGGGGGCCCGGGGGACTTGCAGAGGCCGAAACTCCCCACCAGGCTGCCACAGCCCTTGTTTTTTTTTTTTCTGGACACCAGTTAGCAAACAAGCTGTGATGCATAATTTGTGCAAGGTGACAGAGCTCTGCCTGTGGAGGCTCCGAGATGGATGATAAAAAACACGACTCGCCTGAACTTGCCTCTCAGCTGAATTCTACACAGATTTGCTCCATAACTGAGAGCAAGCCCTGTGTGAGAATTCTTTGTCAGAGATAGCGATAGTTTCTGATGACTCCTGCCAGTGGAGTCAGTTAGCCAAAGATCTCCGTAGCCTGGAAGAGAGAAGGATCTGATCAGGGATCCCCATCTAAGGAGAGAAAGTCAGGCCTTGGTGTAGTGAGGGCTGCTGGAACAGGGGTCCAGAGGCTGCATTCGAAGTGCCTCTGTGTGAATTGGTTGTCTGGTTTAGGGAAGCCATTTAATTACTTTGGATCTCAATTCTTGCAACAGAGATAAACGGAGTAAGTATTCTCTACCCTTTATCCCACCTCCTACTCACTCCTGTCTAAGTGGCCTGAAAGAATGGCCTTAATTAAGTAGGAGGATGAGGAGAGAAAGAGAAGGGAGTGACAAACCACCTCTGAGGCTATCACCCAGGATCCTTAGGTGGCCTCAAAACAACAACAACACCACCACCACCACCAACAACAACAACAACAACAACACCAACACCAACACCAACAACAACAAAAAAAGGAGAGGCCAGGTGGGGAGCTATCCTTGGTACCTGAGTATGCCAGAGTTGAGGCCTTGTCCCCTCTGCAACTCTCTTTCTACCTTATTTTGGGTAAAAGGTGAGGCCCTGGGCACTAAAGGGCCCGCTATGGTTGGATGTGGAATGCCCCCCAAAAGCCTGTATCTGGAGGGCGAGTGGACTGCAGAGGTGAATTGGACCAGGGGCGTTCATCCATCAGTGATTTAATGTGCTGTTAGGTGGGGCCTGGCTGGAAGAATGGGTCACTGCCGGGCCAAGCATGGAAAGGTATGTGTTCTTGCCCCTGGCTTCTCTTTCCTGTGTTTCTTGTCTGTGAATAGCTTTGCTCAGGCTGAGCTTTATACAATGCCCTTCTGTCTACTAGCTCACCATAAATGGGCCGAGACTCTGAAATGTGGGCTGTAATAAACCTTTCTTCCCTTAAGTTGCGAGTGTCTGGTATTGTGCCCCAGGGATGAGAAAGCAACCGAGACAAGGTTCTGTGCATTTTTTTTTCAGTACTTAGTGGATTTCTAGAAATTTACATCACTATGTTACCATAGATTAGATTTAAAACTATGTCAGGACCAGTATATATTTCACCTGAGTGAAAATCCCTTTTAGAGAATTTCTTAACATTTCTGCGTCATATTTAGCAATCTACATGTCCCTATCGCATTTCTGGATCAGAAATCTACTCCACTTCCATAGACTTTGGGCTGGAAATTGGACATGGCTCCTTATACAGCAGGTCTCCAAACAAAGTCCGTGTTGAGGAAAACAACTCCTTTCCCAGAACTGAGTTTTCTCCGGGAGTTTTTAGACATCATCACATGGGATTGAGAACTATAAAAACTTCTAAATTTTAGATATACTGCAGTTAAACCAGTAGATGAAAACCTAGTTTGAGTTATAGCTGTGAAACTGCATTATCTAGAAATAATTCCTGCTCAAATACCATGAAAATGATGATTTTTAAAATTTAGGCTCCCCCTAATTTCTCTTTAGATGACTCTTACGACATCTTTGGCAATTCAAAGCTGAATTATAATGGATAAGATGCATTAATTGGACATTCATCTATATGCCAAAATTGATATTGATGAAAATGTTTTAAATTTCCTGTGCTTTTTTGATAATTTTAGTTTTATTCCCCTGGTATGGGCTTTGAGTCTGAGTTTCTTCTTTAGTCCTTTTTTATCATCATAATTGATCAATCAGGTCTTATGAGTTCCAGTTATGTTGGCATTCATCAATTCATTACATAACTGCCCAGAGGAAGTGAACCCCTCTTACACACAGTTAAGTTATACCCTGTGAATTCCCTGAAATCTGGGGATGAACTTTATTTATTTAAAACAGCATGTACAACCTGCAGCCCACTGATTTTTCCTTCTGCCACTGTTTCTGTGAGTGAAGAGAAACTGTGTTAGAACACATATGTAATTATACATGAAATAGCTAATGTACTATAAGTACTAAAACTTCCTTTTTTTCATTATAACATTGAGAAAAATCAAGAGCAAAAATAAAAATGTCAGGCCACAGGTTGGGCATCCTTGATTTAAAAGGAGAAGAAAGACTCTTAAACAAGTGTTCTGAAGCCACCTAGAACAGAGAGGGATTATTTGAGGTCACCCATAAAAGCTTGTAGAAAAAGAAAACAAAAAGGAGTGCCTATGACTTTAAAGTGTGAGAAGTCAGGCCAGTCAAACGTCAGACTGTTTAGAGACTTGCCCGGAAGCCCTGGACCTCCAGAAGCTGCCCGTCACTAGGTGTGTTATGCACATACTCTTGGACATTCTATAAAGCTGGGTAGAAACACGACTGTAGGTGGTATCTGGTGCCAGGCCTGAAAAAACATAATTCTTTAGCAGTAAGCCCTGATCCATCCACCTGGAGGTGACAACATAAGAAGGCTAATGTCAAACCATGACTCTTCCTCAGTGAGGGATGTAGTTCAAGGACACATTCTGGGAGGATTTTGGAACATTCACAGAGATGCTACCTTGATTATCACTGGAAATTTCATGAAAAATAGGTCTACTATTTTGTAAGTTATCAGACCTCAATTGTATATATGACTCACCAGGTCCTGAAGAATGTGGTCATGGTGCGTGTAAGGGGAAGCTCTTTGTTGGGTTTCTAGAGTGATCACTGCTCCTCTTCCCACTAAGCATCAGTGTTGAGGGAGGGTCTGGAGTCCTTCTTTCTGCTGATGGGCTCCTCATTGAAAAAGAGATAGTCCTGGGAGAGAGCCAGATCTCCTTATCTTGCCTGTGCTTTTCTCTGGGGTCAAGGTTCAAGGGCTCTGCTCATATCTAGAATATTCTCTGGCTGGGCCACTGGCTGAGTAAAAGGATGCCCAATAAAGTGCATAACACTATTTCCAGTAATATGTGAGGGTATTTTTGGAATCAGTTAACATTTAAGTCGGTAGACTGGATAGCAACAATCTTGCCCCCTGGGGTGGTGGGCACTATCCAAGCAACTGATGGCCCAAAGAGGACAAACAGGCAGAGGAAGGTGTAGGCCTGTGGCAAGGGCAGGCTTGCTCTTTCCAATTGGGCCTCAACATCCATCTCTTGCTCTCAACTTTGGCGCTGCTGGTGCTGAGGCATGTGGATGACCCTTTCCCTCACTCACCAGATCTATGGTTCTCAGGCCTTCTCATCAGGACTGAGTGACACCACAGGCTTCCCTGGGTCTCCAGCTTCCAGAGAGCAGATTGTGGGACTTTCCACTTTCAGTATCCCATGAGCAGATTCCTCTAATCAATCAATCAACCAGTCCTTTATCTAGTCTCTGTCAATCTGTCTTGTACTATCTACTCCCCCATCACCTGATTACCATAGCCATTTGTCATCTATCTCTTATCATCTGTCTCTATTTATCTTCCAGCTTATCATATTTTTCTGGGGGAATTTGGACCCACACTGTCCTTTCCTGAAGGTTCCTGACCTTTCTATCCTTTCCATGGTGTGTCATCCTGTCTGTTGTGTGTGCTGTATTTCCCTTGCTCTGTCTCTTGTCTTCATGTCCAGCTGGACTGACCGCTCATCTCGCACAGGGCTGTGCTCAGTGCCTCTTGTCTCTCTTCCTCTGCCCTCACTCGGGGTCACATTTTTTTCTTGAAAAAGAGCCAAGCCCAAGTTGGTTGAGTTAGCACATTACATTGGATTTCCTGTATTGTGTTTTTTCCTCTTCCTGAAAAATCAAAAGCAATGCAAAGCAACAACAAAAACCCCAGCTGTCTAAAAACAAAATAATGTGAGGAGTTGTTCTACTTTCTTTTGATCTCCAGGAGAGTTTTGCTGTAAACAAATCATTCACGCCGGAGGAGAGAATGTAGCAATTATCTCATTGACAGCAGTGTTGTGAGAGCAGATGTCAGGTAACCCAGGAGCCACTGTTCATGGGTCAGGACCTGCCATCCCATCAGGAAACATCCCAAAAGCGCACCCACACCTGGCCCTCAGGTGACAGCAGCTGAGAGGACCATTTTGTGGGCACGGACAGGAATGTCCAGGCTTGGGACTGGCCATCCTTCCAGCCAGCACCCCGTGGGAACTTCTACTGCTTAGTTAAACAGGTACCTTTAAGGACAATTCTCATGTGGTTGATCCTATCCCACTCTTCTTTGACATTTCTAAAACGAAACCCAAACAAAAATATAAAACAAAACAAGAATAAAAATCTCTTTTACTGAGGAATTTAAAGTTAGGCAGCACCCCCAAAACTGAAAGATATCATTTTGAAAATAAACGCAAGGTTTGTCAGTATACATTTGCCCTGTTCTCTTTCATGTTGTCTGTGTGAGGCTGTTTTTACCTATTAACATATATTGTAGAAATTTAGCCTAGCTTACTTCGTGTCTTTTTCCTGGGTCAGAGGAGTTCAGGGGAGCTTGAGCTGAGCCTAGGTTTTGGGGGTGCATGATGTCACTGTCTTTGAGTCTGCACCCCGTGTCGCCTCTTTCTCGGGCGGGTTCTGCTGATGTGGTGGAAATGGCTGCCGGCGCCGCTGGGCTCACTCCCTCTCCGTGGAGGAGCTTCCCAGTAGGTTGTAAAAATACTAGGCAGTGTCTCCTTTTGATGATTCAGCAAGGGTCCTCTGGGAATGAGGGGGGCTCCTCAGTGGGTGTCTGTCCCTGAAGTGATCACCCTGGACATGGTATGGTTTTCTGATTGGCCAAACCTGAGTCACACTCCTACAGGAGGGGAAGAGGTCAGCTTCAAACATACCTGCCACAAGCATTCTGTAGAAGGGATCAGGTTAGAGAAGAGACCCAGGATTATTAAAGACCATTATAGCAGTTTGCTTCAGCAGTCTGATGTTCCTCCAAGACAGCCTGAGGAATCTGAATTGCTCAGGGTGTTTATGCAAGCTGCTGGATTCATCTGTTTGGGACCTTTCTGTGTTTTCTCTGATGATAAATGTGATGGGGAAAGCACGATTCATCAGGATCCAAGAGACGCACACATCTATACACAAGAGACATATTTCTTGATGTGGTCTCAACTCAGGCTTGAAGGCAGATAAAAACTTTCAGGGATTCTAATGCAAGCCAGAGAACATACCCTGTGGCTCAGGGTTCAGGCCTAATGACCAATGCATAGATATGTCACTGCCAAAGAGGAACCATCACACCTGGTAATTGAACATAATTTTGTATTTGAGCTGTTGTATTCTTAAGAAACAGAAACTCACTCTCCCACTGCTTGGCATACAGAAGCAAAAATTGATTGTCAACAAATCTGTAGTTCTGATGTTACTTTCAGAATAAATTTTGCAGGGAAAATGTTTTTTGTGAGAGTGTTGATACATTTTTAATATGAACTCTACATCCCTGGTATAGTAGATTACAGATGTTTCCAAGGGAAAATGTTTGAGGACGTTTATCATACAAGCAGTTCCTGCTGGGCTTTGTAAATCGAGTTTCCTCCGTGCTGGAAAAATCCAATGGCATTTAATAAACAAGGGCCAGATGACACTCTCTCCATCATGGAGCTTTTAAGGGGCATAGTGCTACTTTTTTTTAATTACTTGGAATAATTATGCACAAGAAAGACGACCAGAAGAACTCAGTTGTAGAGCTCCAGGGGGCAAAACTATTCTCCAAAAATGCCTGCATTCTTACTTATTCACTTAGAGTTTTGAACCAGACTCAAAGGAGTTTGTGTCAGTACACTGAACTGTGGTCTGTTCTCACTTCCTTGGACACAGGTGTAGACCAGTTGAAGGTAGGAAGAAGAGCGCCCTCTAGGGGGCAGTGTCCACAGTTTTTTTCTGTGAGTGTCTCCAGCCTGGCGTTGCTCTGTCCTGCGCCTGCAGGAAGAGGCCCTACTAGGATGGTGAACAATGGTTCAGTGTCAGCCGACTGCTGGCTTGAAGCGTGAGACAAAGTCGGGTGCAATGAAGGGATGGAGAATTCTTACTGAAGAGAGCACGGAGTGGGCAAGACTTGAGTCACACCATCTGGCCGTCCTGGACACCCATGGAAAGGGCCAGAGGAGCTTCCGACTCGCACAGCTCCTGATGCCGGGAGAGCTCTTCCTATTGCAATGCTCAGAACAGTGTGTCACGTCACGCTCTCAGGTAAAGTAAGCCTCACAGACAGTTGTTCCGGGGCTCCTGCGGGACCACTCCATAACTAGCAGGCAGGGATCCTTCTGTCCTTTAGGAGTTGCGCAGAGATGTGTAGAGTCAGCTAGATCTGCATTCTGGAGAGACAGAGATAAGGACATAAACATATAGTGATTTATGTGATTGTGCAATATGGTATGTCATGTATTTATACGGATTATATACATCAGACTTTTATAGGCACCTATATATATATTACAAGGAGTGACTAAGATGTGTAGTGAATATTTCAGTAAAATAATAATGTGATAAAAGACACAGTACCATGAATCTGCCTCAGAATACTCTCCCTCATTTTCATTATGTTTTTGTGAATGTCTGTGTGGTATAAAATAATGGTGCATGCTGCTGCGGAGTACCTTGAATGGAAAGCTGGGCTCATAGGATCATGCCAGTGAGTCCTCATCCACTTTATTCCCTGGATATGGCGCTGATTGACTTCTGGGTCTCTCTAAAGTCAAAATGATCGTAAAAGGTCAATGTTTTGAATTGCTTCTGCACACCTAGGCAGCCACTACAGTGCAACTAAAGACACTCACAAAAGAGAACTTCCAGAACTGCTTCAGAAAGTGTCAATAGTGATGAAATAAGTGTGTTTGAAGTGAGAGGGAGTATTTTGAGTGGGATTAATGGCAATATGTCTTTTATTGTAGGAACATTAGAAAGTATTTATTGTATTTTTGGTCACATTGTATATGTATCAGATGCCATATATTCATGTTACATACTTTATTTACCTATGGTATTAATTCAGTATATTAGTAATAACTCCATATTATATGGACCATATTATATAAGGCATTTGTAATTGAACATACGTTGGTGTATTGAGCATCAAGCAATTTATTAAGATACACAAAAAGCACAGTGGACCGCGCTGTCTGCTTGTGTTCCCACTCAGACCTGGCTGGGACCCCTGGCTTTGTGGATCTGGGGCACCTCCTCTTCTGGCCAGTCTGGACTGCCAGTCTTCCACGTTTTTGCCAACTGTTCTCTGTGTTCCATGCTTTCAGGGCTCAAATCTGCTCCCTCTGTTTTCAAGTCCTATGACTGACTGGGGAATATTATAGTCTCTGCTTACATGGCTTATAGTTAAGAATAGTCTTTGGTAATGGAGTTTCTTTCAGAAACTGGTTCCCTCCTCTGAGCTTGAGTAATGTCAGAAGTGATGGAACCAGCCACGTGGATTCTGAGACCTATGCCTGGAGATGTTGGCTCCTTACATTTGGCTGTGTTGATTTAAACTCACATGTTCATCATTTTACTGAGATAAATTTGGGACTACCTCAATTATCCCATGGAGATAGCTCATATTTTCAGAATAAGTCATGAGATGAACACGGGGTGTGTCTGGCTATGTGTGCCTCATTCCTGAGATCCATCGACCTCTGACTTTTGAAAACACAGCCTCCCCACAGCCTCTGGCTTGCCTCCAAGAGCTCAGACTATGGCAAGTGCAGCTCTGCCTTAGGGTTCAGGTCTTTTTCCTTGGCTCCTTCTCTCACCCATGGGTCTTGCTCAGGCCTGCTGCGGAGAGGGAACCGGTGGAATCTGTGCCCTCTTCCTGTTTACTGTGGCTGTAGAGCTCTCATTCTTGGTGGTCACATTCCTCTGGTGGCAGGATTTGACATGGTGTTCCAGCTTTCCTGTACCCCATTTCACACTTGGCAGGAGTAGGGAGGAGCACATGCCAGGCCACGTGTGTGCTCGGGGAGCAGAGAGCTTCCATCTGCAACAGCTCTTGCCTACATCTGTCCATTGCTTCAGTGTCTTGTTCACATATCCAAGTTTATAAACATAATTTACTCAGTAAGTACAGTTAGTTCTCTGTGAAGCACATTTTTATTCTTTAAAGATAGTTCCCAGTTTTCTACACGGCATAATGCCTCAGTAACTTTCTCATCTATGGAACACAGAGCCAACACTCATAACTTAAGGTGGAGGGGTTTATTTTAGCTTACAGTTTTAGAGCAGTCAGTCCATGCATGTTGGTCCAGCTTCATGGGAAAAAACAAAATTGACAGAAGGGCCTGGCAGAGGAAATTGTTCACCCATCCACAGCAGGCAGGAAGCGGAGAGAGAAGTGAGGCTGGGATCATGATATGCCCTTCCAAGTCAGCCCCCAGTGACCTTCACCATCTGACCAGACCCCACCTCTAAATGTGAGACTTTTGGGGGACATTCTTCTCTTCTTTGTTAAGGTTATGTGTCAATGGATTTAGGGCCCACTCCACTAGTCCAGGATGATCTCATCTAGAGATCCTCAACATGATGCCTGCAAAAGTCCTTTCCCCAAATATGGCCACTTCTCCTGGTTCCTGGTAGACTTGTCTTTGGAGGGACCACCATGCACTCCGCTATGATCCCTTTTCTTTTTTGGGAAGGGCATTTTATCTCATAATTTTATAAGTATCTTCTTTGCATCAGAAACCAAAACCTTCAATCATTCATCCTTTAAGGTGGTACTGTTGAAGTGTGGCCCAGGACCAGTGGCAGCAGCTGCCTTTGGGAGCTTGGTAGTGATATGTGCCTTCTGTCCTATCCTGACACGCCAAGCCACCTACCTGCCTTTCGGTCTTCCTTTCTAGTGATTCTGGCATGTTCTGAGTTTGAGAATGCCTGCTGTTGGTACAGGGTGACTTCCGAGGGGACTTGGACCCTATCTCCTGCACTGTCAGCGGTTCTCTGCGGCGAGAACGGCAGAGTTCACAATTCTGTGGTGTTGAGGTTCCGGCCGGCCGGCCTGCCTGCTCCCATCCCTAATCTGGAAGGGCGAGGGCACTGAGAGCCTTGGGGCTCCGAGGTGCCTGTGTGAGAAGCAGCTCTCAGAGATGCTGCTGCAGGGCAAGGGTTAGGGCTCGCTAGTGGAGCAAAGTAGGATGTATATGTGATCACAGGTGGAGAAGTCCCACATGGCCATCTTGACATCAGAGATGAGGCGGTCCGAAATGGCTGCTGCTGTGGGAAAGCCAGGGAAGCCAGCAGCGGCTCAGACAAGAAGACGGGAGCTGCAGAACAAGGAGGACCAGAGACGAAGCCCCAGCTCAAGGGCCACGGCCTGGGCGATCCTGCAGCATCTCTAGCGAGAGTCTGTGCTGGAGGTTGCTGGCCACAGGCGATGGTGAACACAGACCTTCCTCCAGAGCGAAAACACTTCTTCCTTCTTTCCCCTTTTTCTCATCTCTTTTTTCCCCCCGTTTTTGTTCGTGTGTATACGGATTACACGATGGTTCCATTAAACACGAGACTTTGTGCATTTATATTCCACCTTCCCTCCCCACGCCCTTTCTCACCCTCCTTCCCTTCTCTTGTTCCCTCAGCTTGCTCGACTCCATGTCAATCACCCACTGACAGTCAGAAGTGGGCCTTACTGATCTGCCAGGAGTTTCTTAATTTATTCAGGTTGACAAAGTGTGACTAATGATGAGAGGGTGAGTTAGCCAAATGCTTGAGAATGTTTGGGTTCCTTCGTGTCCCCTCAAAATTTGTATTTTGAAATCGTTACCTTCCCCCAGTATTTTAGAATGTGACTTTATTTGGTGATAAGGCCTTTCCAGATGTATTTGCTGAGTTTAACATTCATTCACGTAGGGTTGGGTGGGTCCCTAATGCAGCGTGAAAAGAGTTCTTAGAAAGAAGAGATATGAACACTGAGACAGATGTCCCCTTGGGGGACATCAGGTGGGAAAGACAAGGCACAAATGGAATGCGAGGGTTGCCTGCAACCTCCAAACTAGAAGAGAGGCATGGAAGGACACCCTTCCTTTTCCCCAGCTCCTCATAACAGCCGACTCAGCTGACACCTTGACTTTTGACCTTGACCTTTGAAGCTGAGACAATATCCTTCTGTCGTCTGAGTCCCAAGCTAGGGGACTTCGTTGAAGTGTTCCTCTGAAGCTACCTCAAGCAGCATCTAGAGTTAATTTCCTTCCATGAGCTGGCCCAAGTTCTGAACAATTAACTTTAAAAGAAGTTTTTGAACACAAACCATTTGTCAGCTGGGAACTGCCTTACAGTCAAGCAAAAGCTCTATGTCATGTTGACACTTATTTGGGACCCACGGTTCTCAGCTCCTCAGTCTGCTCAGGGTGGTGTTTTAGTGAGTTTTAAGTGATTGTAGTATCTTAAAACAGGTTATCAAAGAATAACGTTTTAGGTTTTATAGCACTTTTGACCTTTTTCTTTCTTTTTATTTTCCTTTAGAGCTGCCCTTTATAAATAATGCTTTTCCCCCTCTGGATTTTTCATTTGTTTGAAACTATAAATCAATACAATTAGATATAAAAATCCCTAGCTGAAAATAAAACAAATTAATGTATATGTGAAAGGAACATTTTGTACACTCTTTCTCTTCCAATTAGCCCAATTAGTCAGTGACTTTTAGGGCTGGTCTTCCAGAAATCATGATGCACTGAGAGTCCTGTTCTTGGCTGTAATGAGTTGTTCTTTCAGCACAAACTGATAGGTGCAGGGTGTTCTCAGCAATAATTCCAAGTGTTTGTGCTGCACTTCTGCTTATTGATTAATTTGTGTCAATTAAACTTCCAGCTTTAAATATTTTAAAGAAGTAACTTTTCATTGGTTATAGCAAACTGCTAACACAAAAGGTTATAGTTCTCTAACATAGTACACTTTGTCCTAGAATCCATTTCAGTATAACTCATAAATATGCACACACATGCACATACATATGCACAATACACACAGATGCACACACACACAGACTTCTTCCTGTAAATTCATAAATAGACAAGATTAGGGAAAACCAGTAGAGAAGTCATGGGCTCCACAGTGGGCACTCACACTTGTCTCACTTTCTAGATTCTCCTCGTGAGAATAAGCTGAGTGTTTTGCCATCAGAGGACGTGGAACTGGGAAACGATGACTATACTCTTTTATAGAGTGGTAGTTGCCTTGAGTGGAAAAGAACGATCAAATGCCTTCATAAAAATACATGCTTTCGAATAGGAGCGAGGCCTCCAGTCCTCAGCAGCTCACAGGTACAAACTGGAATTCTGCTTCCCCTCTCAAGTCGCCCTGACGTCGTGAACCTACTGTGACCTGCGCATGCAAGGACTCTGAGTTTAATTCCTCATGATCCAAGGTGGAGCTGAGGCAGTGATGCAGTACATCCATGGAAAAACTGCCTCACAGCAAGCTGGTCATTGGTACCAAAAAGATTGGGGACTGCTGGAAAAAAAGAAAAGGAGCATTAATGTAACATTTCCTTATTAGGAAGCTGGGTGTGCATTTCTAGGTTCAACCCAGCGGGAAGAGGGTCAGATTCTTGATGCAAAATCTGAAGTCATTAGATAAATATGAAGCCAAGTGACATCTTTGGTTGAAGTGGGCTGACACAAATAAAAGGAAGAATAATATTTATGAAGTACCTGGAGGGATAATATGGCAGAGACCAGGAACTGTTAGTAAAAGACAGAGTTGATTATCATGTGGTAGAGTGAATGAGTAGGAAGCTAGTGGAGGTTTCCAGCAGGGAGGAGGAGATTAAAAAGAGATCCAGAAGAATGGTATTAAAAGCCATGCATTCAATTTGGCAATTGCAGACCTATGAGATACTTCTTTTGAGATGCAATGACTTTGTAGGGAGAGGAGATCACAAGGGGTTAAAAGTGAAGGGGCAGGGAATGTTGATACTTTACACAGAGACAATTTTTCATGGATATTCAATAGCACACATGAATATGTATGAATGACTTCCTGTGTCTATGTTAGTCAGTTGCCGTGAGCTAATTATGTGGTCTGGGAGATACATAATCCCAAATCCTCCTTTAAAAGTAACTTCCCTCCATCAGGCTTTTGAGAGTAAGTACCTCTGCATTCATCAGTGAAGGTGTTGGTAGTAACCTTTAGTGTTCCCTAGTGGTTGTATGTAAAGGTGGGAAACAAGCAAAAAAGCAAACCTCTGAAAACTGTGACAACTTCTATTTGAAAGAGAAGAATCGCTGATAAGCTGTAAAGTTCTCCACTGTATTAATTTTCTAAGACTGTCATAAGAAAGTGTCCCAGACTCAGGGCTTAAACAATAGAAATTTATTATCTCTTCTTTGGGAAGCTGAAAGTCCAGGATCAAGGTGTCTGTCTACAGGGTTGGTTCCTTCTGAGGGGGTGAGGGAAGGTTCTGGTCCAGGTTTCCATCTTTTCTGTGTTGGTGGCTGTCTTCTCTTTATATCTTCACATTATCTCCCCTCAAATTTCTGCTTTTAGGAAGAAAGTAGCATATTGGAGAGAATCCTAAATATTGCCATGTGAACAAAATAATAAACATATAAAATGTGTTTGTTTAGGGTTAAATTTTATGGTTGAAGTAAAGCTAATACTATAAGAAAAATTACACAAACACTAAATTCAATGTAGAGGGAGTCCTAAAAGTCACCCTATATAAGAAAGTTAGCAAACCTTTAGGCCCCCCGAAAGACTAGGGCTATATTTTAAATCACCTCATGTTAACTTAGTTATCTCTTTTCTGACCCTGTTTTCAAATATTGCTACATACTGACCTACTGAGGAATTAAGACTTCAACTTATGGGTTTATAGGGAAGGACACAACTCAGCCTATAATATCCTTTCCATGCAGTGACTTGTGGATGAGGGTGTGGGGAGTTCTAGAACGCCCTAGAATCCAATCATGGCGACAGTGGATTCTGTCCGTAAATTGCAGGTGATTAGTGTGTCTGGGACTGTCTACCTCACCATCCGGTCTGAAGAAGGGCCTTGGTACTGAAGGCTAGTTATCAACAAGGGGCTTGGAGATGGCCAGTGATGAGTGAGACAGTTTGGAGCTGGGGCTTCTCTACATAGGGAACAAGGCCGAGCCTGAGGAGCTGACACTAAGTTTCGTCTCTCTGAAAGAGCAGCATGTGTTCTGGTTTCACTGTCAGCAACTCAGCTCAGTCTGCGCGGCATCAGATCTTCACTACGTGCTTGTGAAACAGCCTTTTGTTTGTAACCTGCCTGCCCCCGTAGGTGTCTTTAGAAAGAAGAGCAGAAGGTGACCAGAAGATGTAGGTAGGCAGTGAGGGAGAGATGCGCTTGGAGAGTTTGGAGTCTAGAATTCTTATTCACCTTCCTGTGCCTCCTGGGCTCTGTCTCCTTGATGGAGTCTTCTGGGTACAGTGAGGCTCTCCTCAGGGTCCTGAGTCCTTAGGTACTTGTTTGCTCGGAACCAGCCCTTACAGTAGGAGGTGGGTGGCCAGTGCTTGAGTGACGCTCTATTTATTGTATTTAAAGTCAGTCCCTGTTGCTCGCATTACCGCATGAGCTCCATTTCACTTTATTTTTATTATTATTACCTTGCAATATATAATAAAACAATTATATAGCTCATCATAATTCAGGATGTCACAGGAGTACAAACAAATGTGGTGCACTTGCATCATCATGAAATCACGCTCCTCTTGCCTTGGAACATGGGAAAGTTGTCTTTCATGAAACCAGTCCCTGGTGCCAAAAGGCTGGGGACCACTGCCCCAGATGACTGCATCAGGTAGGGCCTGGAGGTCCCTCCAGCAAAGGCAAACGCTGTCAATCACTTGAGTTAAGGGTCTTATGGAAGGATTTGAGCCATGAGCTAGAATGAGGTTTTTGGATTACTGTTGGCTTTCTATTCCTCATGCTATGCCCATCTTCTGTCCCTACAAGGAACTGAAATGTGTATATAACTTGGCACCATTACATAGCAGTATCTTATTCTGTTTTTCTGTGGTCTTTGTGATCTTGTGACTCTATGATACCGTCTCTTAAGAGCTAAACTTCATCTAAGGAACCATTTCTCATGAAAAAACAAACAAACAAACAAACAAAAAACCAAAAGATTCTTATTTTTACAACCACAGAGGAGTGACTGTTGCCAACAAACTGTATGCAGCAGGAACTTCTTCCTTTTTCTGCAGAGGAGCTTTGAGTGCCAGGTCTTCCTGCCTGGAGCAAGAGCGAGTGGAGTCCGGCCCCCCCCTCTCTCTTCAGGTGTCCTTTCCCAATTGAAGGGGCCTTTGGGTCTGGAACACAACATTTTCTCCCTAGCACTCACCCTTATGATTTCTGCACTGGAACAGAGCTGTATTTTTGACCTGTAATCCAGCAGGATCTTCAGAAGAATGGAAAATTGGACTTGCACAGATGAAATACTGATATTTGTATTTTCCTCTAAGGAGACTTCAAGGACAAGTAATAAGACAATGTATTCTGAAGGAAGTAGTCTAAAAAACTGCGAGTGACTTACAGTGAATAAAGGGACAACTATGCTGTCATTAATGGTCAGTTCAAAGAACTGTGGATATGATAGTTTTGTGGGTTGTGTCAGCAATTTTTGTTACTTTTTTCGGTAAGATGCTTTGTGATTGCATTAAAATTTTCCAGAGAAAAAGAATGAACACACACACACACACACACACACACACACACACACACACACACACACCAGTCCTTGCACATATACCAATTTTTAGATAAATGGTAGACTAAATATACAATAGTGCTTCCCTAGTCTATATACCTAGTGAAATTATATCCATCTTAGCTGTGCCAGCACATTCTGTGATGTTTGCGAATGACAAAAATCATTCACTTAATGATTCATTTATCATATTCCTGTCATTGAATAATGCATGACTGTAGCCACAAAGAGAGAGAGAGAGAGAGAGAGAGAGACTTATCTTAAGGAACTGGTTCATGTCACTAGTCCAAAACCTGCAGTTCAGGTCTGGAGGCCACCCGCTCTCAGGATTCTCTCTTGCTTGGAGGAGATAAGACTTGCTCTGCTTGGGACTTCAACTGATTGGATGAGGCCCACCCGCATTGTAGAAGGCAATATGTTTTATTCAATATCCACAAATGTAAATGTAAGTTTCATCTAAAACACATATTCATAAGAAAATCAAGAAGAGTTGACTGTGTACATGAAAGTTAAGTGACACATGAAGTACCCAGCACCCCAAATGTTCTAAGAGCATAAAAGCATTTTGATTACAATTATGTTGTTAGTAGCCTTTTTACTTTTAAAAGAATGGTTGTCTCCATCTGGCTAAAGAGATGTATGTGTGAGAAGGAATCAGGGGATTGCTGGGCGATGGAAGCCTCTGGGTCTTAGAGCCTGTTGAGCGTGTGCGTCCAGTGTTAAGTTCACTAGGCCTACGGGGTTTTATGCTTGTGCATTTACCCAGGAGGAGATAAGTCTTTAGGAAGCTTCGGGTTGGATAAATTAGCACAGGAAGGATGCATAATGCTGTAGAGAGATTTAAATAAGGAAGGGAATCTAAGTGTAAATGTGTGGCATGTTTGTAATTTCTGGGTTTCTCAGAACACTAGAAAGATGTAAGGGCAGGGATTGTGGCATGACGATACAGCACACTTATTTTGGTGTTCTACAGTGTGGCTTTGATGAGAGTTGGCCTACACAAACTGGATTCTTTGAAAAATCTCAAGCTGCCTTTCCTTGTCAAATGTTGTTGTCTACTGGGAGAGGGCTCTACACTCACCAGAAGGTCACAGAACAACCAACAACTTCTTCTGGTCATCACCTATTAAACAGCATTGGCAAAAGGGGATTCCATTGAAAAATTGCTTGAAGGCAGTTGTCCTGTGTCCTATCTTTAACTGCCATGCTATTCAGAAAACTAGCACTGAGACTTTGCTGCCACAGTGGAAGGCTTTGTAGCACAAATCCGTTTGTGATGGCAAATGTATCTCTATCAGGATATTTAGCTTAAATCAATTACATAAGTGCTTTGTAAGACATTTCTTTTGCCTGATGTTTCATTAGCATCTAGGACTTTCAAAACCGTTTGATCTTTCCTTTTCTGAAATTCCTTTGTAAGAGTGATGGGTTTACTAAAATTTACTGTGAAGCTAACCTGATTACTCTGAGCCATTTGTAAGAGGATTAGGCCGTTCATGGGAGGAAGGATTCTAATCCCATGACTAATATTTTGGCCAATATAGTACAATTCTGTTTGATTATGAAAATTGGTTAGTAACCACTTCAGCATGCTCCATCCCTTTCTGGTTACAAAAGGCAGGATTGAAATGTTTCTGTTGGATCGTGGTTGTAGATTAGCTCCATTGCCCTCAGTTAATTGCTACGGAGTAGGGAAACCTGCCATGTGGCAGGAGGAACCTGGGGTAAAAGTTCTTGGGCTGTTGACATTTGCAAGGGCCTCATTACATCCAAGTGTTTCCCATTATTTAATCAAGGTTGAATACAGGATTAGAGCGGGTGGTAGTGGTAATAATCATCTCAGAGAGAACAGACTTTGCCAGGAGAGAATTCAGTTTCCAGGTTGAGACCTCCAAGTGTTCTTTTTTGTTTCTCTTTTGCCTAAAAAAAAAGACACCTTCTTGTGTTTATTACAGCCCTTGTAATAAATTTACAATGAAATTTGTAATGGTTCTAAGCTTTCAGAAAATCATTGATACCACTTCTTAAGCAGTAGAGGGAGCCTAATAGATTTGATAGCCTTATGTTGAGACCCAAAGACTCTTGTCCTGTCTAGAAAAACATTTTGTGCTAACAGAAATCTAAACATGTGGTTTTGATACCAGAACGTATTTTTTTCTCTCTGAAAGATCTTGAGAATTTATAAAGACAAGAAAATTGAGTATTGAAATTGGCACTACATTAGTGAAACAAAATCCCACGGTACACTGTGCTCTTCCCCACCTCTTGTCTTCTAATTGGCTTATCCATCATCATTTACTATTTCAAAGAACCATCTGGTTGCTCAAGCCAGAAAATGAGCAGCATTCCTGACACTTTCCTTTTGCAGGATTCTTTTTACATTCATCCTACTAAATTGGCCAAAGCTATAATTAGACCTTATATGAATAGAAGCAGCAATCATATTTGCCTCTTCAAATTCCCTTGGCTCCCTTCAGTCCACTGCAGATAGTGCCATGGGCTTGTTCCTAAAGCATGGATTACATCATACTTTCCTCTTGTTTGGACCCCTCAATGCCTCTCCTTTGATCTTTATAGGAAACTTAAAATCTTTGCTATATCCGAGTTCCAGTTTCTGGCTCCAGGTTAGGCCTACAGCCTTACCTGTCTTCGCTGTCGTTCTTTGAGCACCATGCTACCCTTTTTTGGTTACTTCGAAAGAGGCCACCCACCACAGTGCTTGCCTGCTTGTTCCTTATGTGTGGATCCTTCTTTTCCATTTCTCTCAGTCACCTGCTCTAGTAATTAATTTCCCATTGCTGGGTCACAAAACCTGACACCCACAACTTAAAGGGGGATAGGCTTACTTTAGCTCACAGTTTCAGAAGTACCAGTCCATGGTGGTCAGCTGGCTCCAAAGCAGAAACACAGTGGTGGAAGAAGCTGCTCATCCCATGACAGCCAGGAAGCAGAGACAGGAGTGGGGACAAGAACACACCCTTCCAGTTCGTGCCCCCAGTGACTCATCGCACGGAGGCTTCACCTCCTGATGGCACGTGAAATCATCAGTGGGTAAATCCACTGGTAAGTACCGTGCTCTCAGCATCCCAGCACCTTCCAGTGCTGTACATGTTTGGGGGGCATTTTGGATTTAAAGTATAACAAGTGTTGATATCTAGTCATGCTTCTACTTTCATGGTGATTATAACTCCCCAGGTCCATCTTTCTCTCTTTTAAATATTGATTAATATTATTGTACATATTTATGGAATATAGCATGATCATTTGATATAAGCATACATGTATATTTGTGTTGGGAAGACTCAAAGTGTTCTCTCTAAGCTATTTTGAAATATACAGCATATTATCGCTAGCTATAATCATCCCACTGTGCTATAGAGCACTAACATGTACTCTCCTGTGTTCTGGCACACAGTGACCAATTCTTCTTTATCCCATTTTCCTCCTCTGTCCAGCCTCTGGTAACCACTATTCTACTCTCAGGTTCTAAGGGATCAAATTTTTAGCTTCCGTGTAGGAGTGAGAAGTTGTGATAGTAGTCTTTTCAAGTCTGGCTTGTCTCATTTAGTCTAATGGCTTCTAGTCTCATATATATTACTGAAAATTACAGGATTTCAATTTTGATCGGCTAAATTGTGTTAAATTTATATATGCCCCACATTTTCTTTATCCATTTATCTGTTGATGGAAACCTAGGTTGATCTTATGTCTTGATTTGTATGAATAATGCTGCAATAAACACGGAAATCCAGGGACAAAGCTATCACTTTGACACCCTGATTTCCTCTGCTTTGGGTATATTCTCAGTAGGAGCAGTTCCATTTTGTTTTCAGAGGAGCATCTGTACCATTTTCCACATCACCCTTTCTTGATTCTGCAGACTGGGTTAGGCTTGTCCCCTGTTTGGTCATGCAGCACTCAGTGCTTTTCCTCTGATGCACCTTGTCTTGGAAAGACTGGCTACTTCAGTAGTAGCAATATCCCTTTCACCTACTAAACTAAATTCCTGGGTGCAGACACTGTGTCTGCTTTCTGTATTTGAAAGCCTCTCTGGTGCCTGCCGTGTTGCAGGGACTCAATTCCTTTTTATCCAATGGAAACAAATGAAAATCTGAGACATGTGACCACTGTGCTAAGACCTGGAAGGTCAGGTGGTTGATGCTTGGATGGCAGGATCTCATGAATAATTAGCTAATTATGTTTAATCTCTTCCATTCCCTTCTCTCTTTTGGCGTAACTGTTTTGTTCTGTATGTGTTTCTAAAGGAAAGGATTTCAGAGCTGAGGGTAGAGAAAGGTGATCAGGGTCTTTTTATGATTTGAATGTGCTCCATAGTCCATATGTAGAAGCCTAGTCCCTAGGACAATGGAGTTAGAACCTCTTGAGGTGAGAGGTCATATCAGTGGCATCATGAGGGCAGGATCATGATTGTGGGTAGAGTCTATGGTGAAAGCAAGTCTTGCTGGTCTTGCTCTCTTCTGCCCTCTGCCTACAATGGGGTAATGCAGGCCTCTTGACTTTGAACTTCTCAGCCTCCAGAATTGCAAGAAACAAATTCCAGTTCATCATAAATTTCTTAGTCTCCTGAATTCTGGGCTAAAATAGGTCTCTTTCTGGCTTGTGAGTTGTAAAATTGAGTGTGGCACAATACAGAATACATCCAGTCTTTGTTCCTGGTTCTTGGAATAGGGCTTCAAAAACTCTTTACAATTACTGCATGACAGGAGTGTCCTTTGGGTAATATTTATACAATTTTTGTTAAAAAGGAGAAAAATGGAGTCATGTTTACCAATGAATGCTACTCTGCATTGAACTTTTGTGGCAGACGGGGTAATGGGGCTCTAATGACGTCCATTTGCTAATTCGTAGAATATCTAAATGTGTTATCTCATATGGCTGAAGAGAACCCCTTTGCAGTTGTCATTACCCTGGACCATACATGTGGCCCTACTGTAATCAAAGGTTCCATGTGGAAAGGACACATCATGGCCTGTCAGAGATGTCAGGATGACAGTGGAAGCAGCGGCCAGAGCCTGAGAGATACAGAAGATACAGGAAGGGCTGGTGAGCAGAGGTGGTGCCCAGGCCCTGGGAAGGGCCTGCAGAAAGACTTGTTTCTGGAACCTCTAGAAAAAAACGCAGTCCCGCCTAGAAAGACCCATTTAACTTTTGACCTTCAGAACCTCAAAATCATAAATTCATGTTGTCTTAAGCCATTAAATTTATATTTATTTGTATAGAATCATAGGAAACTAAAATTTTCTGGGAAATAGGAAATAAACATTTTCCGGGCCCATAAATACATTATTTTAATTTCATTTTTAATGATTCCAATGATTTTCAACCTTAGAGCTATGCCATAATTTATTTACTGATCTATGGCTGGTGTTTCTGTTGCTTTCAGATTTGTTTTCTTGTTGTTGTAGTAAACACCACTGTGATCAATATCCTTGACATGGGTCTTTTTGCACGTTCCTGTGATTTCCTGAGGATCAATAGCTCTGAGTGCATTTCTAGGGAATGTGCATTCTGAGGGTTCATAGCGCAGGTTGACACTGAATTTTGAGGCACAGAGAATTTTCACGTACATTTATTAGGAACGTAAGCAGATAACCTCATCAGTCCTTGTCTGTGAAGTACAATGACAACACGTCCTGCTAAATGAGAACACTCCTAGACTGGCTTGGTAGTCCATGCCTGCAATCCAAGCAGTCTGGGAGGAAGAGGCAGGAGAATTGCAAGTTTGAGCTCAACCTCAGCAACTTAGGGAGACTCTGTCTAAAAATATACAAAGTAAAAAATTTAAAAGGCTGGGGATATAGCTCTGAATTTAATTCCAAGTACTGAAAAAAACAGAGCAGTCCTTTAGTTTTGAGCCTAATACTTCCTTCTTGCTATCCTCTGTCTACAATGAGGAGAAAAGGGGATGTTGGCTTTGTGCAGTGGTGGAAGTGGCCTGCTTCCTGGTAGCCAGGGGTGGGTTCCTGTCTAGGGAATCCTCCCACAGGGCGTTAAGGACATTCGGGAAAGAAGCGTGGGTAGGAGAACTTGGAGCCAAGAGTCACTTGCACTGAAATATACCAATTTGTCCTTGGACATGTCTGCCCTTGTGTGGATGTGACTTTGTGTGTCGGTGATGACAGGGGTTCCCTCTCAGGACAGTCTGGGCATGCTGCAGTGACAGCTGAATGCTGCGGTTGGGGAAACTGCTGTGAACTTCCAAGAACATTTGCTATGCGTATGACTCATATTTCCATATTTAACTGTTCCACAATGAACACATTACTAGAGTCAGTCAGGGACAGGGGGTTGATATGACAAGGATATTGCCTGGGAAAAGTAGTAATAAATTCAAAAATTTAAAAGTTTGGGGTTTTAATTCAAAAAGTGTTGCAATATTTGAGTTTCCACAGATATCTTTATGTAATTTAATTAATAAAATACTATGGTAAACTCAGAAGAAATTACAGTATGTAGATTAAAGAGGGCAAGAGATCAGAAAGAGAAAGAACTCCAGGATACGGGAGCACATGTCAAAATGGTAACGTGACAAATCCTAAGTATGCTGAACTTGAATCTGCTTCTATCACCTGGCTTCTTAGGAAAAGGGCCCATGTACTCTGGGTATGCGTGTTATCATCTGTGAGTTCCAGTATATTTACTAACCACTGACATATAAATGATGCTAGCTGCTCAACTTCAGTAAATATCTATAGATTGATCTGCAAGGAATTGACTTCATACCAAGGAAATCTCTACCTCTAAAAGGCTAGACATCTAGAGGAAAAGCAAGACAAATCTGAGAACTTATATTTAGGGGAAACTATGAAATTACTCTGACACTTGTGTTTGAATTTTTCAATATTTTCCCAAATATTCTGGTTATTTGCGTCAAGTCTGTGAAGCACCCCTCTCCCCTTTGGTTCTCCTAACCCCTTAGGCAATGCAGAACCTGGGAAGGAAAGTGCTAATGCGCCTGTGAGTCTCCTGGGGCCACCATGGCAGGGGCCGGTGAGCTTGGTAGATTAAAACAACAGAAGCTTACTCTTTCATAGTTCTGGATGTAGAAATCGAAAAATCAAGGTGTCAGCAGGGCCAGACCCTCTGAGGTTTCTAAGAGAAAACCCCTCCTAATCTCTTCCGGCTTCTGGTGGCTCCTGGAATCCCCCGGCTTTTGGCTGCATCACTTCAGTCTATGCCTTCATCTTCACATGGCCTCCTCTTCCTCTGTTCATCTTTGCCTCCTCTGTCTTCTAGAAACACACTGTGTTGCATCAAGAGCTCACTGTGATTAACCAGCATGATCTCATTTTTAAATCCTTAATTTAATCATACCTGAGAAGACCCTTTTTTCTAATGAGACCAAATTCACAAGTTCTGGGGATTAAAATGTGGGCACATTCTTTGTGGGAGCCACCATTTAAACCACCACGGTTTCCCCTGACATCATCCCTCCACTGAAGATTGATGTGGGTAGAGTAGGTGGCAGCTGCTTCCCAGAGTGAAAGATTTTGACATGAGCAACTTAGAAAAATTGGACATTGCAGAAGTGCAGAAGCCCTCTGCTGTCACCCGACATGCTGCAGTGAAGATTGCGAGGCCCTTCTTTTCCTTTCATTGTTTCATTTCTGTGCCAGCGAGAGCATCGATGTGTACAACTTCCAGAACAGCTGGCCCACCCTATGGGGGCTGGTTATGGGTCATTTACTTGAGGACCAGTAGATTTAGCATGAGTTGCTGAGAATGTGACTTTAATCACTGGGCTAATGGCATTTCAGAGGATGACTACGAGGGGTCCAGTAGGAATCACAAGTATTAACCCAGAATGAGACATTCTCAGGCTCCCTGCCCCAAGACCTTCTAAGAGCCCAGCATGGCTTCTCTTACTGCGGAGTTCTTAGCTTAGAGTATCATCTCTCTCTACTTGGTAGAGAGGCCAGAGCTATTTCTATCTATCCCTTTTCAGAGGAAGCATCTCTGAGTCACCGGTGGACTGAATGGTGACCTCTAAGAAGTTACATGCATGCCCTAATTCTGGGAATCTGGTAAATGTGAACTGATCTGGGACAAAAGGAATTTCCAGATACAGCTAAGGCTCTTGAGATAACTTATGTCGTTTATCTAGGGAGACCCAAGCAAATGCCTTATAAAGGATACTTTGAGGAGAAATAGACACAGAGAGAAGCTGCCTGAGGAGGAAGCCAGGGAACACAGGTTACACCATTCGCCACCAGACACCAGAAGAGATAAAAGACCGACTCCTCCCCGGAGCCTTGGGAGGGAGAATGGTGTCACCAGCTCCTCAGTATGGGACTTTTGGTCTCCAGCGCTATGAGAGAATGAATTTTTGTTTTAAAAACCAAGCTTATGGTCATATTTTGTGGCAGTGCCAGAAAATGAATACAACGATCATTCAAAATGGCAGACAGCACAGATGACATTTAATGAAACATCCTCTGTGATACTATAGTGGTCAGCCATGCTGCTGTGCCTGTGTTGGGTGTGCAACTCAGACAGTAACCTTTGAGATGCAAACTATGAGCTTTGGGTGACAGTGGCATGTGTGTGTTGATTAATCTCACTGATTATAATGAAAATACCACTGGCATTTGACACTGATGTCAGGGAATGTTGTGTGTGGGTGGGTGCAGGGGGTATATGGAAATTTCTAAGTTTCTGATCACTTCTGCTGTGAAACTAAAGTTGCTGTAGGCAAGCACTTTAATCATTGAGCTAGTCACAGAGTCCTTGTATACGCAAAAAATTCTCAAGTTTAATGTACCTATTGTGTACTGGAAGTGCACACTAATAAAAATGTGCGGGGGTGGGGGGGAAGGGAATCATTCCCCCAAAAGTGAAAGTGCTGTAAAAAACAGCCTATTAAGTAAGTGGCTGATTTGCTTTTCCCCCAACCTCATCATGGTGTGGACCCCCTCACTGAGTTTCTTCATGGAAACTCACATAGCCAGCAAAGGCCAGGTGTGACTTTGATGGGAGGCGACAACTCCTTTCCCCTGAGAGGCTCGGCTGTGAGCCTTTAGCAGAGGGGGAAGGGTACCTCATTGGAAGGGATTTGGATGTACACCTAGGCGTGGGATAATCCACACTACCAGTTACTTCTGAGTCTTGGAAAGGTGCAGGAGCCTATGCTTTGTCTGTGCTTCTGTTGGAGCTGGCTGATACTGCTATCAAAGTGCAGACATGTTGTCTGACCCAATTCTCTTCCAACTCAAGGGTGCAACTCTGAGTTCTCAATACAGTCTATCAAAAATATGTGTTTCCCCCCCCCCCCATTCCTTGGGATAAACATTTCTTTTTAAAAATTTACTCCCATTTATTGTCTTTTTTTAGTGTCATTTCTTTCTTATATTAGTTTTTGTCTGGTGTCATATTCCTCTGCCTGAAAAACTTCCATAACTTTCTTTCAGTAGATCTGCTGTGATAAATTCTCATAATTTTTACTTGTCTAAAAAGTTTCTGTGTTAATTTCTTTTTTCCTTCAAGATTATTCTTTTTATTAGTATTATTTGTGATACACAACATTTATATTCATCTTGGAGAATTGCTGCATAAATGTATCCTGTCTTAAGCATTTTACTTCCTTGGGCTATTTCATGCCAAATTTTTTTTTCTCCTTCAGTGTCTGAGGCATCAGTTTTTGTCCTGTCCCTCCTGCAGACTTTGTCCTCAGATAAATGTTTGCTATGAAAGGAAAGGGATTAGAAGAAAGCATCTTTGTTCAGCACCCTCAGATCTACAATCATGTCTGTACCAGAATCCCTCACCTTTCCGGGCCTGCCCTGTGCTCTCCCCAGGAGCTGCTTCTAGTGTCCTCAAGGATTTAACTCTTCCACGTACTTTTCTCCTCCTAAAGAATCAATTTCTTTCCTCTACATCATTTTCTTTTCAGCACATAAACAGGCAGTGGCTTCTCTGATCCTCTAAAATCTTCCTTGGTCCCATTCAACTTTCTGTTTTCACGGAAAAAGAAAGCAAAACAAAACAACTTCAGTTCTCCAAAGAACTATCTCTGCATTCTTTTCCAACCCTTCTAGTCTGGCTTTCTCTCTCTCTCTTTCTCTCTCTCTCTCTCTCTCTCTCTCTCTCTCTCTCTCTCTCTCTCTCTCTCTCTCTCTCTCTCCCTCTCTCTCCTCCTTGTCTTTGAATTGCCCTCTGCAAGGTTACCAGTGGCCTCTGCAGCATTTCATTTGATGTTTCACTATAATTGAGACACACAATGACCCTTTTCTGGAAGTTAATCCCTCTTCTAGAAAACCTCAAACTAAGATTTTTTTTTCTTTCTCATTTCCAAAACAAGATTTCTTTTGACCTGGCATTTTCTTCTTCTTTTTCATTTTTTCTCTTGCTGATTGCTGTTCTCTCTGATGACCCTCGGGCTCACTGTGAGTTCTCCTTCTCCTTCTGTCCTTGAGAGATCAGACTCAACCTCCTGCTTCCCATACGCACATTTCTGGCCCCTCTGTTTTACCTGAACTTGAGGCTCCCACACCCACTGCACTCTGACTGTGTACTTGCACTTCCACTTGACATGTCTGATTTGCCAGCTCATGGGTGTCTTGGAATTGCCATGTCTTTCCTCTTTTCTCCTTTCACCCTCTAAAATGATACATGCTCTCACTCACCCAGTTGTTGAAGCCAGGATTTTGGCATCATTATTAAATATTACTTTTGTGTGTATGTGGATTTGTCAGTCAACTTTCTTCACTGTGACAAAAATATCAAAGAAAAATAAAGGGGAAAAGACTTACTTTGATTCATGGTTCCAGAGGGTTCAGTCCATGGACGACTGACTTCAGGGTAGAAATGTAGTAGGAGGGTATGCAAAGGAAAGCTGCTAACTCATGGTGGTAAGGACAGAAAGAGAGGGAGAGAAAGAGAATGAGTGAGGAGTGAAGGGGGGACTTGGCCAGGCCAGGGACAAGATATAGTATCCAAGGTTATGTCCCCATAATCAATTCCCTTCAACTAGGCTCCATGTCCTAAGTTTCCATTACTTTCCAAGAATGCTATCAGATTATGATCTTGTCAATGAATTGATCCATTGATTAAGTCAAAACTCTCATGATTCAATCAATTCAAAAGCCAATCAGCTGGCAGCCCAGGCTTCAATACAACAAACCATTCAGAGATATTTTAGATCACAATCATAACAGAGTTGTATGCAAGGAAGATTAGAACTTAAATCATTGGGCCAATAAAGTGCTCTTCATTGAGGTGGGGTCCTCTTCAGGGCCGAACAGCACAGAAAGTCAGAGAAGTTTGAATTCTCTCTCTGAGAAGATTTGTGAGCTTGGGCATTAACCTTCTCCTGACCTCAGTGCTCCTGGTTCCTAGCCCGTCAGACTCAACCTGGAGTCTGTACTGTCAGCTTGGTGGCTTGAGTCTCCACTTTGCAGATGGCAACTTCTCTTCGTGCATAATCATGAACCAACACTTTGTAGTAGTGGGGTAGTGGGGTCTCTCTCTCTCTCTATCTCTCTCTCCCCTGCCCGCCCTCCGCACACACACACACACACACACACACACACACACACATGCACACACACACACATGCACACACACACACACACACACACACAAACACACACACACACATACAGTCTTCCCTATAGGTTGTTCAGGAGAATTCTGGCTAACACAGGAAGTTTTTAAGTTTCTTATAGATCTGGTGATGTGGGAACACCTGGCAAACCTCTCACTCACATTTTCTTGGCTACTTTTTAGTAACATGCCACATACTCTCCAGGAGGCAGGCTGGAAAGTATAGTCTGGGGTTGTGGCCAACAAGATGTGGGGATGGACCATCGGGTCCAACTCTTATAGGAAGCACTGTGTCTGTGGGTGTAGCATCTCCTGGAGTGGTGGGCACACGGTGGCTAATTGTTGTTGAATGAGTGAATGACATCTTAATCTACCTAAATCCTTTCTGAATATCTAAGTTGGAAAAGATGTTTTTCTTCCTCTGAGCTTCAGTAGCAGTTGTAGCTTTATTCTCTACTGTAAAGTTCACAGGAGGTGTCTTCCAACAGCAAAGCACTGCGTGAGACCCAGCCAAACCTTGGAAAAGTCACTCCATTGTTTAGGGCCTTTGTCTCTTCACCTACCCACAGAGTCTCTGGGAAGGCAGAGATGCAACTGGGCTTTGGTTCCTATGTGATCAACAGCAGAGCTTTGCCTACGGAATAGATCTGGAATAGATGTTTCTAGATTGATTTTTCTGACCAGTGTCGTTCCCTGTGACTGACACATGCCTCAGAGCCTGCTCTATTCTTAGAATATAAATTAAAAAGAAGGACCCCCAGATGGGGGATGGGAGGCTTTTCCTCCCCACCAGTCCTAACACTGGGGGTGGGCCAACAGCCTTCAGGTGTGCTTTCTCAGTTAAGCCTTCAGTCCTTTGTGATGATTCTTCAACAAATTTTGGAGTTTATATTGGAATTACAGGAAGCTCATTGGCAAACCTTTTGTGACAGGCTTGAGCTCAAAGATGGATGGATGCCAGATTTGGAAAAGAAAATGCAGGATGCAGATTGCCTGGAACATACTAGCTAGAAGTTATATTTTGCATATCTGATATCCTAATCTACCTGGGTGTCCTGTAGTAGGAAAGCCAGTGATCATGCAGTCTCCATCGCTGGCCTTGCTAAGGCTGCTCTGTTTCCATTTCTGATTAGCTTGATGGGCACACAGAACTGATCAAGACCTCCCAGGATGTGTGGATGGTCAGAGAAGGCTCCCACTTTTTCTTTATTTCATGTTTGTTTATTACTTGGAGAAAGGCTTGGGCATCAACACACAAGGCTTGCTAAGTAGGTCTGTCCATCCTACCTTGTGGGTCACTTTACTTTCCAGGTCTAAGAAGGAACTGTCCAGTCCTCCCATTCATCTTGACTCTTCCTGACCAAAATTACTCAGTGAAGTCCCTAGTGACTGTATTTGTATCTTCTTTATTAAAATTGGGGTCAACCTTAACATCTGGGAGCCATGTTCTGATTTAATTAAGATACACTTGGTGTAGTACACAATCACTTATCAATTTTAATTAAATTTGGCCTATATTAAGCTAAATTATTTTATAAGAACCTACACATTTGATAAGAAATGTAATTATCTGTGTCAGAAATGCTATATTTTTATATTTTGAAATACTAGTTTTTAAAAGAGAAGTCATTTTAGGTCAACTTTAGCTTCAAATAAGCATCAAGGAGGATATTTGTGGCTTTGATTTTAATTCCTGTTTGTCTCCTTCTGTGATCAGAAAATATTCATTATCCATTTACTTAATAAATTTTGAGAGTTCATTGACTCTACTAGACACTGTGCAGTCATAACATTGGAAGTTCAAACCTGCAGAACTCATGAGTTGGCTGTCTACTTGGCTATGTGGCCCTTTTTTCTCATTGTGCATGTTAAATTCTGCTGGTACCTAGAAAAAAAGTTTTGGGTACAATACGTTCACACTGTCTTACTCAAAGAAGAAGAGGCATTTTTCATCTTTTTTGATGTGAAGTTTATGTCTGATTGGGGGGATAGAAGGTGGCTGTGGTCTTTCACCTTTGGTTAGATTGATTCTCTAGGTTTTTTTTTTTTTGAGGTTGTAAGTAGAATTGTTTTCCTAGTTCCTTTCTCAGCTAGCCTGTTATTGTATGTGAAAAGCTAGCAATTTTTTTGATGTTGATTTTGTATTGCTCAACTTTGCTGAGTCTGCTTTTCAGCTCCAAAATTCTTTTAGTGGAATCTTTAGGGTCTTCTAAATAAAAGGTCATACCATGTGCAAACAAGAGCAATTTGACTTTTATGGGGATTGATGGGGCAGGGAGGCCAGGGGGAAGTGGTTAAAGTGTGCTATATGCACGAACAGATTGGCCTAAATGAAGCCCATTCATCTGTGTAACCAATATGTGTTAATAACAATGTGAGAAAAATTTTTAAAAATTAAAAAAGAAGTTTGCTGTGTATGGAGGGTAGGTGTTACAGCCTAACCCATATTTCCCTAATTCAGGATGAAGGTGAAAGTTTTACAAGGTCATTAGAATTAGATGAGGCCATGAAGGTGAGATCTAATTTAATAGTGGTGGTCTCATAAGAGGCAGGAGCTCCCTTCCCTCTGTCTACACTCTTGCGTGGAGAAAAGGCCATGTACCAATCAGGGAAAGAGCCCTCGCCAGAACCCAGCCAGGCTAGCATTCCGACTGTGTAATTGCACCTTCCAACCTTCCAGAACTATGAGAAATCTCTCTCTCTCTCTCTCTCTCTCTCTCTCTCTCTCTCTCTCTCTCTCTCTCGTACTGGGGATAGAACCCATGGTGTTCACACTGCTCCCATTCTTTCTTTGTTTTTTTTTTTTTTTTTTTTTGACTTCAAGACAGGGTCTTGCTAAGGCACAGAGTTTCCTGGGCTAGATTTATACTTGCGATTCTCCTGCCTCAGCTTCTCAGAGTATGGGAATTACAGGCCTGTGCCACTGAACGTGGAGAGAAATCAAGTATTTGATATTGAAGCCACTGATCATTTCATTATGGCCTTCTAAGCTGATTCAAATGACATCCCTGATCCTGACACTGTGGCATACATGGGATTTCTATGGGTGGTTAGTGTCTGGCCTCAGGAGTCCCACCTGGGTAGCAGTTTGTCATTAGCCCTTTGTTCCTAAGAACAGTATGCATTTTATCGTCAGTGTTTGTGGCCCAGCCTTTGACTGGGACGAAGCCAATCAGGGTCCTTGTGTTGCCTCCCGAGCTTGACTTGCTCTTGTTGCATCTTGGTGGACTGAACATTCAGGTCTAGACTCTCCTGAGCACACCCCAAGTCTCCCCGGGAAAGACAGTGTGAATCCAGGCTATCAGATCCAGGGACTGGCTTCCATTGTGCCGGGGTAAGTCTTTTCCACTGGAAGTGGCATTAATCCTCTCCCCCTTTGTGTCCCATAAAGTCTCATATGTCAACAGATTTCAGAACATTAAAAAATTCTAGTTCAGCTTAATATTTTATGCGACTTTTCCACTGCTGGGCCACATCCAGCCCTGCAAGCTTGGCTTCCATCTCTCCCTTTGAGTCCCACCTTCTGATCCTCTTTGAAGCGCTAGAAATGCTCTGCGTGATGTGGTGGAGCGTGCCGGCCCTCCAGACACAGAGCTGTGACAGAAAATCAATGGGCAGTGTGGACAGCTGAGGAGAACCTTAAATAATGGCTTAGAAAGAATTCGCGGTCGTCAGGCTCCTCATTCCTGGGAGCCCGTGGAGACGTGTGCAGAGGTCACCCCCGTGAGTGTGTGTAGTCGTTTGGCACAGAGGTTTATTGAGACCAGCCGATGGAAACTGCAGCCGGTATCCCCCTTAGAAAGCATTTAGCTTCGCGGATTATTCTAACACTTTCGCCCCTCTCTCATCCCTATGGTAAGCAAAAGAAGTTTAAAAAATACTGAGCTTGGCACTTGATTAAGACATCCTGGGAGACCCTCCGTGTGCGTCTTAATTTCTCTCTAAAAGCAACACTCAGCAACCTTCACTTGTTGGCATGGCCTGGTGCCAAGAGCACTGTGAGGAACCTCTGGGACAAGGCGAGGCTGAGTCCTCCCGGTCAGGTGAGTGGGGCATGGGAGCCAGCCCCATGTATTAGCTTGTCGTTACAACATAATGCGTGATAAAGTTGCCATGTGTAATAGACTCTATGTGGGGAGAGCAGCAGGCTAAATATCTGAAATGTAACTGTCCCCAACCTTTTTGGTACCAGGGACTAATTTCCTGGAAGACTTTTTTTTTTTTTTTTCCCATGAATGAGGAGAGAGGTGATTCTAGGGTAATTTAAGTCTAGTATAACTGTTGCACACTTCATTTTTATCACGAGCACATTGTGATACATAATGAAATGCCTGAGTCACTGAAGTGCAGAATCCCCATCCAAGGGTATCAACCCACTCGCCGCTGCAACGCCTGCCACCAGAGGCAGCTTCAGTTTATCACTTGCCACTCACTGGTAGGATTTGGATCTGAGCCTGCAAGCAATTGGTGTGTTATGTTAAGTCAAACCTCTGCTGATGTGCCTCTGTGTTTACAGCCATCCTCAGTGCTGATCCCCCCACCAGCTCCACCTGAGATCACGAGGCACGAGATTTTCATAAGGAGCACACAGCCTAGATCCCTTGCATGGGTAGTTCACAGGAGGGTTCCTGTTCCTGGGGGAACCTAACGCTGCCAGCTACGATCTGACAGGAGCAAGAGCTCAAGTGTTCATGAGGTAGTAAGCACAGGTGAAGCTTCCCTGGCCCCTCACTTCCTGCTGTGTGTCCATACGAGGCCGTGGCCCCGAGACTGACGGCCGCTTCTCTGAGATAGATACAGCAATCTGGATCTCGATATTTTTTGCCCAACACCTCTAGCTGCTCTTAGCAGCTTTGGATTTCCCCTGATTGCATGCTGTGAGGCTTCTTCGGAACAAAATTTACACTATGAAAAAATTTTAAGCCCCTGGAATTAAAGGTAAGCAGTCCTTGTAGGGTACATTTTTAATAATAGTTTATGTAGCTATGATTGTTAGAACAGTGATACCAACACCACCAATCTCAAAGGGGAGGAGAAATTCAAAGGGCACTAATGCATTTTATTTATTTATTTATTTATTTATTTATTTTTGAGACAGGGTCTTGCTCTGTAGCCCAGGCTGGTCCTGAACTCACTATGGAGGCCAGGCTGGCCTTGGACTCACGGCAATCCTCCTGTCTCAGCCTCTCGAGTGCTGGTATTACAGGTGTGCACCACCACGCCCAGCGTATGTGGTGCTGGGGAATCGAACTTGTATATAGCACTTGACTTAGTACTTTCTAGGCAAGCCCTTTAACCACTGAGCCATTCCTTCAGCCCCCCCACCGATGCATTCTTGAATCTGGGCCTGAGGGGATCCCCTGCCTGGGCTGGCTGGGGGCTTGGGAAGGGTGGTGTTACTTTGCAGAAATGTGCCACCGTGGTTCAGTGGATGGTGGCAAAGCCTGAGAGTGGGGTTGTGTACCTGCTCAGCGTGTGAGAGGGAAGGGGACGAGGCGAGCGCAGCAGTCCTTGCTTGTCTTCCTCACACTTGTCCAGTGTTTACCTTTGACCTAGATCTTTCCTCTGTTCACAGTGCTCCAGCTCACAAAGTGATTAGAGTGTCTCTGCACTGTTCTCCTTGATAGATACTGTAGTTCAGATTTGGGATGTTCCCCAGAAGTCTCATACACTTGGATGTGATGGATTATCTATGCAACCATGTGCTGTTAAGAGATGGGGACTGGTCTGGAGGGGTGTATTGCGAGTATGTGATGGATTTGGGTTTGTGGTGAAAGACAGGTGGGTTACAGACTACCAGCACAAGGTAGGGGCAGATCTCTAACGTTGCACTATGAGGGGAGAGATCACTGGGACAGGGCCTGGAAGGTGTGTGATACTTCCTCTCTTCCTTGGCTTCCTGTTTGCAATGCCCCGAGGAGCTGCCTCCACCTCCACTTCTGCCCTGTGCTTCCACTGTTGCCAGCTGCCCATGAACGGACTGTGACTGAAGCTGTGAGCTAAAATGAACTTTTCCTCTCCTAATTAGTGTCTGTTGAGTATTCTGTCCCAGAAATAGGAGTGTACCCAACTTCAAACTGCACATGTGAAGGATCTACATTGCTCCCTCCTTGTAAAAATTGAATGCCTCATGATCTGAGTGAAGTTGAGGCGCTGGTGGTGGTGCTGGGAAGTGGTTTCACCTGCCCGCTGCTGTGACTACCTTCTAGGAAGAGAGCCACGTGGAGGAGGTGGCTGGCTCCTGAAGGAGATGCACAAGGACAGCCTGCTGTGGCACTCTGACTTTCCACCCTCCTCCCGACCTCTGCGCCTCGCGTTATCTGCCTAACCTCAGGCATTATTTATAAAACTTTGAAAAGTTTTATTTGACCATTACAAGATTTAAAAAGTCTTTTTTATACTTTCATCATTTCAGGAAGATAAAGCTAAACTCTCGCAGATGTTATTTACAGACAAATCTCTAAACCTGCTTTACTTATATCTTTAATCTTACCTCAAGCAAATAACTCTCTAATCCTCCATGGGTCATCTCCCAAGTTCATGTCAATGTTCCTCTGATTAAGTTCCCTCACTGGGGTGTCCAGACGACATTTCTATCTGGAGGACTCCTGTGGGGTGTCGCCCTCGGGCCTCTCCTGGCCTGGGCCACAGTTCTGCAGACATCATGGCTTCCACCCCAAGGCTTCTAGCATTGCAGCTAACACCTTAACACACTGTGTATGTGTGTACCTCAGAGGTGTTACAGGAATCTCTTGATAAAAGCTGCTTTATGAAAAATAATGCTAAATGAAATATCATTATTACCAAATTAACTCCTGTTCTCCTAGACTAATTGTTTCACAGACTTTCAGTATGAACTACCTTTGCCATCTGTTGACCCAATTACTTAAATGATTCAAGTTCCTTTAAACCTGGTCACACGGCTCCTTGTCCTTTTTTTCCTCTCCCCAATTCTTATTTTAACATGTTCACAGATTTTAGAGCCCTGATGTTCAAATCATCATCAGATCCACTTAGCTTTATGAAGCTCTTCCAAGGATCCCTGTGCTCCCCAGCCCACAGAAGGCACAGCCAGGCTTGCTTTGGCCTTCTGACCTCATGTTTGGCTTGGTTTTCATCATCTACCATTTCGTTCTGTAGCCTCTGTCTCTGCCAACTTTACGTGGAGTCTTGATTTTAAAATAAAATTTTAAAAGTTGCATGATGTCTGCTCCTTTACATGTCTTTTCATCTTGGCGGAAGATGGTCATTTCTGTTTTCTTGGCTGCGTCATGTAAAAAATTAAATGTAAGGAAGTCAGTTGAAGGTGACCTGTTTCACCTCAGGACTCTTTTTGCTTAAATACATTTTCCACTTTATGTGCTTTGCCTGTAAAAATTATTTCCTTTTCAGATTAGCTAACAGAAATTTTAATTTGATTTTGATCAGGCTATGTTTATTTCTCTGAAAAAATATTTATTTTGCCCGTGTGTGCACATGCATGTATTTGGTTTAGTTTATCCCATACATGGTACATATTACATGCATCATAAGCATCACTGTGTTTACAATCTGCCCACTTCCTTCCTGCCTGAGCTTCGCTTCCTGTCAGATCAGCAGCATTATTAGATTTTCATAGGATCTAGGGTGTGCACAACTTATGAAAATCTATATAAAGCACATGTAAAATTGAGCAAAGCCTGAAAGGGGGCATGGAAGCAGAGAATCATAGGTGACCACAGGGATACCCGCTGCTAACGGGCCCAGGCAGATGCAAACCGCCAGGTAATGGCTTGGAGCTGGATTTTCAGGTAACTCACTTTTTTTTTTTTTTTTTAAGACAGTGTTCTGCTCGATAGCCGTGGCTGGCCTTGTGTTGAAGACGGTGATCCTGCCTCAGCCTCCTGATGGCTGAGATTAGAGGCATGCACCAACATGCCTGGCTATTTGTGTGTGTGTGTGTGTGTGTGTGTGTGTGTGTGTGTGTGTGTGTGGTGCTGGGGAATTGATCCTGAGGCCTTGTGCATGCTAGACAAATGCTCAAACCACTGAACTAAGCCTCCAGCTCTCAAGTTACTCATTTAGGAAGATGGTACAGCCCAAGCCTCTCTTCCTCTGGCAGGTTCTTCCTTCCTCTGCCTTGTTAGTTAGGCAGAAGGCTCAATTCAACATTAAGTGCTGCCATCTATGGCTCTGTTGTAGAGGCCAGTCATAGGCTTAGTAACTACCAGTGATACAGATAATAAAAAAAGAACCACTGCACTTTATTTTCTCACAGTCAAATAACAAAGAGAGCCTAAAACATCAGACGTAGATATCAAAACACTTCATAAAGAAGTTGTGAATTAGTTGCCCAAACAGTAATTACTGCAGAAAATCAGAGAATGGAGGAATCATTTTTAAAGTAGCTTTTCAAACTGAAAATGTGTTTCTTATGCCCATAGGGATAATATGGATCCCTTATATATAGTATGTAAAAATGCTGAGAAGAATAAACTGAAAGTCAGTTCTAATCTTTATGTGGAGATAACCACTGCTAACTCTTCAGAACATGGCTTTGTTTTAGCCCATTTTCTGTTGCTGTTATAGAACACGATAGCTTAAGTAACTTGTTAACAATAGAGGATCTTTTTTTTGGCCTAGGGTTCTGAAGGTGGGGAAGTCCAGGGTTCAGTGCTGGCTTCTGGTGAGGGCTTCTTGCTTCATCACAGTATGGCAGAGAACATCCCATGGTGACATGGAACAAGCGTGTATTACCTCAGGTCTGTGTTCTCTTAGAAATCTAATACACAATCACAAGTTTCCTGTCTAATCTGAGTTGCTTTCTAAAGACCCTACCACCAAACACCATTAATGTAGGCTGCTAGGGACTAAAGTTGCCAGTGGGTTTTGGAGAGGACAAACACTCAGACCAGAATCAGCTTCCTGTACTTTTTCAGTCCTGTCGTAATACATTAGTTAGCTCTTGCTTTATAACAGATACCCCAAAACTCAAAAACTTGAAATACTATTAATTTATATAGTTCATGATTCTTTAGGTAGACCATTTTGGGCTAGCAGTTTAGTTCTGGTAGAATTCACTCCCAGGGGACCTCAGCTGGAGTGGCTCCTGTGTGGACAGTCAGTTGGTCACTTGGTCTTTACTACCATAGGTGAGATGTCTGGGACCTTTATTTTTTCTTTTGTGCCGGTAGACCTCCTGGGCTGGTTTAGAGGTTCTTTTCTTTCCGTCTGTCCGTCCGTCCTTCCTACCTTCCTTCCTTCCTTCCTTCCTTCCTTTCTTCTTTCTCTTTCCCTCTCCTTTTTTTTTTTTCATTTTGTGATACTGGAGATTGAACCCAAAGCCTTCACACTGTGCAATCATATTTTTGATTTGAAAAAGTAGAACTTGAACTTTTGGTCTTCCTGCCTCAGCCTTTCAGACTGATGAGATTACAGGTCTGTGCCCCGACGGAACAGTGATTTCAGTTTTAAGAACAACAGGAAGGCAACCTTAATTTACAAGAGCTCTTCAAGTCATTTCTTAGATTCCATTTGCTTTGCCTCCTTGGTGACAGTGATCTTGCACAGCTTAGCCTGGAGTGAGTGCGAGAGGGCCTGGACACAAGAACAGATGGGAGAACATGAACAAACTGGGAACTCACCATAGACAACCCACCAGAAATGAGATCTGTGAATTATAATACATCAACAAAACACTGCCCTGTCACGAGCACTTAGGGTTCTCCCAGGAAACAGAACTAATCAGCTGTTTACACACATAGAGGAAGGGACTTACTGTAGGGCTCTCGTGATGGTGCAGTTTGACCGTGTCCAAGCCTTGAAGATTCAGTGTATTTTCAACCATATCTTCTGTACAGGGAGCATCTGAGCACAGAATTCAGCAGCTTAGAGGCAGCCTGGCATAGGTGGGTGGTAAAAGTTGGTGGTATGTATGGTGTTTTACAAAGATAAGGTGGTGGAAGGAACTACTGTGACAGGTCATCTTTTTCGTTTTTGTGGACTTAATAAAGAGAAATCACTTTTTCCTCATGGGGAGAAGAAGAGACTATGAAGACAGCTTGGTTTTAATTTGATCTTGAAGTGTTCAAAGTAGAACTGGGTCAGACACTTGGTATGAAGCCTTCTGGGATTTTGTTTTCATGACCAAGGTGTCTGGTTAGACAAACTCAGGGGTGAGTGAGCAGAGCTGGGTTAATCAGTCTGCTCAACCAATTTCAGAGACTCAGGGAGGTGTGGTTCCCATCTACTTGGGGTGACAGACTACCTGAAGAGTCCATTGTTATATTCCTAGCCAAAAGAAAAGCTACATGTGTTAACAGCATCTGATTATGCCATTTTTTCCCCAAGGACAATTGATGACTTGTTTTGAAGTTGCATATTAATAGAACCAAATGCCCTATGAAGTTGGTTTTGTTTTGCTATCTAGCATTGAGTCCACAGGAGGCTCTCATAGGACAGTGACAGGTGGCTGGTCACATCAATCCCTCCAGTGATATCAGGCCCATCTCTATTAATGTCAAAGTATTTATCATTCACTGTTTCAGATTTCAAAGCAGAATTTCTCCCCCCTCCCCAAAAAAACCTATTCCTGAAGCTAAAGAAAATGAATGAAACTAGAGATTACCACATTAAGCAAATTAAGTGAAACTCAGAAAGACAAGGGGGAAAAGATGAAAACAGAGGGGAGATGATTAGGGGAGAACAAGAAGAGGAGAGGAGAAGAGGGTAAGGAAAGGAGGGGGTGGATGTGATTGAAGTAAGTTATACGTATGTATGGAAATGTCATATGGAAACCCGGCATTCTGTCTAAATTAATACGGACTAATGTCTTAGTTACTTTCTCATTGTTGTAACAGAATAGCCAATTTCCACAACTTAAGGGAGGAAAGATTTACTTAGCTTACTGAGTTAAGAAGGTCTCACATCATCCACTCGTGGGCAGGTGGCGATGGCAGAAGCACATAGCAGGGCCTGGAGAGCTGCTCACAGCATTGCAGAGAGGAGCCAAGTGAAGTGAGGAGTGAGTTGATATCTGGAGACTCAGGCAAGGCCACAGCTTTTCCAGAGAGAAGCTGTAATAATCTTTCTTCTTCCTTCCTTTATTCAGTTTAAGCAGCCTTTTGGGCCCCACACACCCAGGGAAGGTGCCCTTCCCTCACCTCCTGGCCCACAAGTCAGTAACACACATCTGAAAGCTCCGCCCTGGCCACTGCTGCCGACCACTGTCAACAAGTTGACATGACCCTCCACGTCAAGCCGCAAGAATCTGCCACTACCAGCCAAACCCCACCTTCCAACAGCACGTAGTTCTCCAAGTATCCTACTATATCCATGTACATGAGGCTCTGGGGGCACACTCCTGATCTAAACCATAGCAACTAATAATAATTTTTTAAAAAGGGAAAAAACAAAAACAACCCCCTCCCAAAATAAACAATCTGTTCCTGCAATTAAGATTATCCCCAGAGGGCAGTAGGTGGGACTCATCCAAGGGTTCCTGATACAGCCTGTGGTGCACAGGACCTGTCACCAGCAGGTCATTTCTATTGTAAAGGCTGATATGACTTTTAAAATTTGGGTTTGATATTAACCTGTGTAGTATATAATTACGCGAGAGTTGTGTGTAAAAGAAGTCTATGGACTAGAGGGAATAAAAAGTGGTCAAGTGCTTGCCTAGCAAGCACAAGGTCCTGAGATGGATTCCCCAGTACCACATCCACTGGTGGGGTGGCCTGCGCCTGTAACCCCAGCACTCCAGAGGCTGACACAGGAGAATTGTCATGCATTTATGGTCAGCTTGGGCTACATAGTGAGTTCAGGACCAGCTGGACTACAGAGAGAGACTCTATTAAAAAAAAAAGCTTAGGCGCCTTTCTCCATATCAGTGTCTTTTTAGAGGTAGAGATTAAAATACTCATTTGTGGTTCACTCTGAATACCTTGTAGCAGCAGCCTGAGGCCAGCTGTTGGCCTGTTCGCCTTTCAGTATGCAGATGGCCTCAGGCTGGTGGCCTGGGGTGGAGCTGGTGGCCCAGGGCAGCCCTGCACATATTCCTCACAGGGTGACCACGGCCATATAGCAAAATGCTGAAGGAAAAATCAAGAAAGGTGCATTGCATTAAGTCCCTGGAGACCTTCTCAATTAGAAGTCTTCTGTTTTCACCCCTTTGTTTTGCCTTGTGAAAAGCCCGGAGTCCACATCCCCTGAGAAGTTTCTCTTCAGTGACCATCCTCCCCACGTGGCACAGCCTATTCTCCCAAGAGGCTTGCTTACATCTCTGGGAAACTCCAAAACGTGGCAAGAGTTTAACATAGAAACATGCCATTGGCAGAAGATTATTTCCCCAAATTCTTTTCCTCTGACTATTCTGTCTTTTATAAAGAGCAGGGAATTTTGAAAAAACAATCTAAGTATAGCTTTTTTTTAAAAAAAGAAGTTTAAATTGTTTTTATATGATCATTCAACAAAGCCAGGATCATTGATTGATTGCGCCAACCTTCCACTGTGTTTTGAGATGAAGGCAGGAGGCTAGGCTCAACAGGAGCATGGGGACAGGAAGGCGGACAATTAGAGCCGATGCTGAGAAAGATGGGACATAGTGGATAGGGCCAATGGGATCCGAGTGGGAGTCCTGGGACAGAGGTACAGAGGACCACAGGCACAGTGCCCATGGGAGTCCCCAGAGTGTTTGAATATAAACTGTCATCTGACTCACTTTCTCCCAGATATCTGGCTTCTCTTCCTGCAGGCATGGGTTTACCTGGATGGCTGTGGTGTCAGGTGAAATACTTAGACCCATCAGGTTTGAGTTTATTCTCTCAGGACATAGAGCGTTGGACGTCTACTTGGGACCTGCGAGCGATGTCACGTGCTCTGGCCTGGCCCATCTTCTGGGTGTCAGGAAGGGTTGCTGAGTCTGATGGAGGCTTCTATGGGAAAAGGCCCATGTCATTTTATTTTCCGTCCTTTTAAAATCTTTGATGCAATGACTGTTGCCCCTATTCAATAACTTACACTCAAATCCACCCTGCCACCAACCCTCAGACTGTGCTGAGCAAAATGGTAAATGTGCAGTCTCTCTGGAAACCACTCAGCTCAACCACAGTGCGCAAACACCTGCCGTCCACACATGAAAGCATGCAGGGGCATGTCCAGGACGGGCAGGCATGTGGGCCATGGCTAGCCAGCCCCTGCTCAAAGCAGAACTCCTCAGCCTGCCACGATGAACCATTTCTCTTTCCGTTTCTGTCCACTTTTTCTTCCTTTAGATCCTAGGGACTGAACCCAGAACCTTCACACTGGGCTACATTCTCAGCCTTTTATTTTGTTTTGGGATAGATCCTCATTAAGTCACTTAGCTGTCTAGGCCTGGCTCAAATTTGCTTTTCTCCTGCCTCAGCCTCCCAGAATGTTAGAATTGTAGACCTATGCCTGGCACTGCCCCCTTCTCGCCCTTCCAGTTCCATATCCCACACTGCCTTGCATAGCAAACCAGGCCTAGTGTATCTCTTATCAATTCCTTCTCTCCGTGTAGGTGCAAGCTGCCTTCCTTGCAGGGGCACAACGGCTGTGGTTTGCACATGTCCCCAAAGTCCACATAGGAGACAGTGCACAGTATAGCAGGATTGAGAGGTGGGCCAGACCATGGAGGGGTGAAGGTGTCACCTGGGCTCCACCCTCAGTTTGTCAGAGGGTGATTTTGTTATTATGGGAGTGGCTTTGTTTAAGCAGAAATTTAATATTTTGCTCTCTTGTGCTCTCTTGCCCTTTCTGCCTTGGGAGGGTGCAGCAACAGGGCCCTTGCCACGTGCTGGCCCTTCCCCATCAGATGGGATGCCCCATTCTTCAGAGCCATGAGGAGTAAGTTTCTCTACATTACAAACAGACCAGGCTAATAGACTAAGACAACATGCCAACCAAACCATTTTTTTTTTTTTTATGATAAGAAAGTAAAACAAAGTTCCCAACCATGCTTTTTTCATTTCCTTAAGTGGAAAAATGTTATTCTTCATCTTTTTGACTTCTAAAGTGCATATGCTTTTCCTTGTCTTGTCACAATGAGCCAAGAGCAGATGCTGCTGGTAGTGGCCTCTGCAGAGAAGGTTGCCCGGGGATCAGTGTGGCCCCACATGGCATGACATCCCGGCACCCAAGTCCCTACACTGCAGCTCCAGGCATGGCTGGCCTGCCTCAAGAGAACACCCAATGACACAGTTCCACTGAAAGAAAAATCAGTACACAATTTCTTTCTGACACGCAGCTCCATGGGCGACAGGGACTACACATACCCACTCAGGATGGCGTGGGTGAAAGGTGCTTTGGGTGAAAGGCAGCACATCATAAAGTTTGAAATGAAAATTAGGGGAAACTGAGGAAGGCCTGAGCAAGATGGGTGTCCAGGAAGAGGAAGTTTGTGTAGTCACTTCATTTGAGTTTGCATTAAGGTGGAGGCTGTGGAACTATCATTCTACTTAATGGACTCAAGACAGGGGATGCTTTTCAGGGTGGAGGGTGAGTCCCAAGCCTTTGGTCTGTGGATTGGTTCCATGCCCTTTTCCTCTTTCTCAGTTTGGAGCATACTTCACAGAAATTGCAAGGAAGGGGTGAAGTGTCAGTGCGGAGAGAGGAGAACCCCTCCCGTGACTCCGAAGTGGGCTGCACCACGCTGTGATCTAAACTTTTTTCTTTGCTTCCAGAGCCTTGTCACTTAAAGGGAGCAGATTCGACTGAGGTTGAGGATGCTGGTCATAGCAACTTGAATAAGCTAGTGCTTCTGGGCTGACACGTGCTTGTTTTTTGTTACTTCCTGAAATCAGTTTTATAGACAAAGCCCTTGATTCTGTTATTTCAGCACGTGGAAACTATTTAGTCCTAAAACATTTTCCTGTACTTTGGCTAGGGGAGTCATTCTAGGAAAATGAACCCAAGAGCCTCACACATTTTTTTTTTTTGACACTGGCTACGTTTTTTATTCTAGGAAAACTGGTAAATTCTTTGTCTTCCTGACTTGTCTTTCCTAGGAGTTAGTGAAATAGAGATTCATGATATTTTCAATTATATCTCAATGCCAAAGGAACAAAAAACTTCTAGAATCAACCCTTGATTCATTAATAGAATTAATGGTCCCATTACAGCACCCAGCTCACTGTTTATTTTCTTCTGTGTGCTGAGGAGCATGAAATTATCATGTAAATAATGTCATATCTGGGCAAACAATTTCCAAGGTGCTCTCCAATTCAAAGTTAAGTTGTCATTCTCTGTTTTTTATTTATGTTTTTTCTCTTTCTTGAAGTTTTCCTCCAACTCCTGCGGCACTGCACATTGAGTCTCACTGTAGTGTTGTCTCTACGACGTGTGTTCAAGGGTCCGGGGACACTGCCCATCAGCCTCACCTGGAATTAAGATTCTGTGAGCTGAGATGGTCTTTCAGATTCCTACAGGGCCTCACAACACTCTTCATAGTAATTTAGCTTTTCTCTGTGCATTCACGAAGTTTGTTTTTATGTCCAGTGTTTGCGTGTTATTCTTTGTGGTCCTCCATTAGCTAACTGCGCAGAGGCTGGTGCTGGCAGAAATTATCACGGCATGATTGCGAATCTCCTGGTCCCTAAACAACTCCTCAGTTCAGTGCTTACAACTCCTACATGCTGCATGTAAAAATGAAGGGTAACCCTTTGTAAGGATTATTTTTGGTATAGGTATTTGCACACACACACACACACACACACACACACACACACACACACACACACAGGCACACACACACACAGGCACACACACACATACATCACTTTGCCAGGAACTTGCATTAATTGCCAATACAAACCTATACAATTCCCAGGAGAACAAGAGTGCACATTCCAAATGCTTTAGATGCTGTGAGTCTATGTTTCACCTCATCTCATTAAATTCAGGCCTTGCCCTCTGGAATGCAGTGGACAGGCACTTCCAAGGTGTCTTTTGTTCTGCACTGAAACCATCTGGAATAAGTGCACTCTTTATGACTGTGCGTGGAGGCCCCACTGGGCATGCTGTGGTGCAGTTCCATGATGCGCTTGTGTTTCATCCTGGGCTAATTACAAATAACGTCTTAGCATCTCAAGAATGTGAGGGCTGGAAAATATTTTCTCCTGCCACTTGAGTTCTGGCAGAATCACAAGATAACAATTTCCTAGCCCTCTGTTCCATGCTGCATTATTAAAGATGCTGTCATCTGTGGACGCTTTTAGAGTGCAGACACCCAATTTCAGTGTGTGTGTGTGTGTGTGTGTGTGTGTGTGTGTGTGGCGTGGTGTGTTCAGGAGGTATAGGACTATGAGGACAGAAAGTGAGAAAGAATACAACAGACTTTATCACAAAGATTGACCACTGTATGAAGTTGCTAAGGCTTGGGCACAAGATTTAAACTAAAGATGTTGGTCTAGTAATATACTTAATATTCTGCTTTCATGTAATTGGGGTATTTGGACAATTACTTCCCCATTTATCCTTCAGCATGCGTTAAATTCATCAACATGATCCTGTTTCCCTCTGACTGCTCTTCCCTGGCAGCTTCCAGGTGGCCATGCTGGCCAGTTTCAGAGTGGCTGGTGTCCAACATACATTGTGCCTGGTGGGTGCTGGCATCTGCCCAGCTTTATGGCAGCCCTTTGCTCTTTGCTCATGGTGATCTGGGTGTAGTCACTGTCCAGGTTCTCTCTGCCTGTACAGTGGGACAGAGGGGAGGGGTGGGGTGGTTGACTCACCTTCTCTCTCAGGGCGTTTGTGACTGAGGTGGGCATCGCAGAGATGAACCTGAAGCGCACTGACGTTTGCTGAGGACCCATTAAGGCATGGTGCGGCAGTTCACATAGAGACAGGTGTCTGTTTGCATATCCCCGGGGACTTGGGTGTGGGGTGAGCTGGAGGAGCATCACCCCAGCTTGAATTTGTTTTCTTGACAGTTTGTCATTTCCCACCACCTTTGAGTCATTTACACAATGCCTTTGGGAGGCCTGTCAGGCCCACCCGCTCCGGGCTGGACTGCAGGCAGGAGGCACCTATAGAGGGTGTCTCCCTTTGTCTCATGGCAGGGCAGAGGGCGTTGGAAAGTCTAAGTCTCAGAAGGAGTCTCACAGGGAAATCTCTGTGTGTTTCCTCCTCCTGAGCCACACTGAGGCCAGTCCCCTGACCAGCCTGGCTCCATCTGTCCAGACATCCCACATTTGCTATTCCAAAATCACTGTTTTCTAGGAACTCATCTGAATTTTAAAAACATAGCCATATATGTCATTTCCTGCAGTTTTTTATTAAATAAAAAAGCAACAATCCCAGGTAGGTGGTAGTTGGTTAACTTGTTATTTGATCTAAGTTGCATTGATTGAGTAGTTCCTGCATACCAGGCACACAAGCAGAAAACTTAGCAGGATGGGGCTGTGGTGGCCGCACCCCGTGGACGTCCCTGAAGGAGCTGGACAGGCAAGATGCCAGTGGTGAGCAGTGAAATAACACCGAGCACAAGCACCAAGAAGGAAGATCAGGAAGTGGGGCGTAGAGGGAGGGAAAAGGGCATCATCATGGACAGGGTCAGGGGCGGCGTCCTGAAAGGCTAAGTGTGAGCAGGAACACTACGGCGGTGCCCAGGGCGAGGTCCCACCTCCCAGGGAGGTGCATGTTTGGCCTTAGAAGAAGCCAAATGAAGTGATTCTTACAATGACTCTCTGCTACCCAGAATCTTCCAAATCGGTGGTTGCCAGTGGAACCACTGAGGGTTAAGTTTGATGCTAACCCCAGGTGAGAGGGACTCAGGCTTAGAATGCACTCTTTAGACCAGAAAGTCCGGGGACGCAAGGGGAGATAGTTACAGACCTGTTGCCCTCCACGTGGGCACACACTCTAACCTTGGAATGGCTCCAGAGGAGCCCCATTTTCTACAGGTAACTGTCTTTTAAAAACCTGGATAACCTAAGTTATAGGAGTGTGCTGTGCGCCCCCCAACTCCCATTCCCTGGGGATTCTCTGAAGTTATTTTCCACATGATCAAAAGTGCTGTGTTTGAAGATGTGATTCGTCATAACCTTCGTAGGGGGCACATTGTGGTTCCGATCCTTTTTTTCTTGTCGGAGGAAGGTAGAAGGTGGGGGTATTGTGGGCAGGAGGGCTGAGAGGAACATAGAGGAGCAGAGGAGGTGGTTGTGGGAGCGAGGCGTGCGTGGCACCGGTTAGCACGCAGGAGAGTCCGTGAACCTCACTTGATGTTGACCTGGTTTCCCTAGAGGTGCCATTTCCCTGTACTCGGTTCCCAAAGGCCCAAGATGGAGGAGGAGCGACACACATGGCTCCACCAGTAGAGGCTAACGGTAAAGACCTCTCTGAGAACTCTTAGGAGACTGTGATGGCTGCCCCATCTTGGTTCTACCAGGCCAAGGAAGGCTGGGCAGACCATTCAGTTACTTTTCGTCTTAAGTAATGACTCATTCCTTCCCCTGAGGTGATTTGCTTGGATGCCAGGGAGATGCAGTATGCAGTGGTGCTGCTTTAGTGCACTGCTGCCTGTTTTCACTGCGGAGGAGCCAATCACAGGGTGGGTTTCTCTTCCCTCCTGTGGCCCAGCTGAGCTCGTCCAGTGGAGAGCCGGTCAGTCACAAACTTGGTGTCTGTCGTCCTATACCCGGTCTTCATCTCTTCGCATACTGCACCTGTGCCCTCTTGATGTCTGTAAGACTTGGAGCTGGGTTATAAATGTGTATCCTTCCACATTTTCATTGTATAATATTCTGAGCTGGCTTTTTTTTGAGGTACTAGGGGCTGAGCCCATGGTCTTCTCACTGAAATGCATCTCTTTCCCCTGATTCATCTTTTATTTTGGGGGACAGATTCTTGCTAAGTCACTTAGTTGCCCAGGCTGGGCTTGAACCTATGATCCTCCTGCCTCAGCCTTCCCAAGTGCTGGGATTACATTGTATTTGCCACCATGCCCAGCTTTTGAGTTGTTTATTCAATGTGCTATTTCTTCCTGTGTTTTTCCTTCTCCAATCTTCCCCTTGCCCCACAATGGGTCTGTCTCACTTCTCAGTAGATCTACAATGGATAGATTGTAGAATAGTGAGTAAAAAATACCTGTAATTTCCAGAAGAGGATTTAGGGGGCTGTGGTGGGCCAGGTAATGGCCCCTTAGAAGATGTCCATGTCCTACTCTTCAGAACCCATGAATATGCCACCCTGTGGGTGCACAGGGACTTTGCTGGGACTAAGGATCAGGATGGGGCAGTAATCCTGGGTGGTGAGGAGGGGTGCTATGCAACCACGGGCCTTCCTACAGAGGTGGTGGGCAGAGCGGGAGCAGTAGAAGCAAAGCTGTGAAGAGGAGGAAGCGGTGGTGAGCCGAGGAATGTGGGTGGCCCCCAGAAGCTGGAGAGGTCACAAAACAGATTCAAGGAGGAGCACAGCTCTGTCATCACACTGAGCTCAGCCCCAGCACGGGGCATTTGGGACTGTGGACTCTCAGATATCTAAGAAAACAAACACATGCTGATTTCTACATCTGTCCTTGTGACTATCTGTTACAATGCTCACGGGAATTAACACCACTGGCACTCAGGGGCCAATTGAAGACATACACATGGGGAGCCCTGATTGCCTAGGTCTGTGGGAGAAGGGTCAGGACAGCACTGGAGAGGGGCCTGAAGGTTAGGTGTTTCCCAGCAGCACCTGGGGGAGGCTGGGCCCTAGGGCGTAGTGGCTGCAGAGCAGGTACCAGGCAAGCAGATGGCTGAGCTATCTTGGCCCACAAACCAGATTCAGGAACACACATGTGTTTCAGTGGCCCCTATGACTTAGCAAGGTCTGAACTGAGCTCAGGGGCACGTGCTTGTAATCCCAGCACGTTGGGAGGCTGGGGCAAGAAGATTGCAAGTTCTAGCCCAGCCTGGGCAATTTGGCTACTTAGCAATGCCTTGTCTCAAAGTAAAAAAATAAATAAATCAATCAATTTTCAAAAAAGGGCCAGTGATGTAGTTCAGTGATAAAGCTTTAGACATTATCTCCAGTGAGAGAGAGAAAGAGAGAGAGAGAGAGAACTCTTCTCACAAAGCTGCTTCACCATACGCATGTCCCACCTCACCCACTACACAGTGGATCCCAGGCTCTAGAGCTCAGGCCTGGCCATCTCAGCCTATCATTTTTTAGCTCTGGTTTTTGTTGGGCTGGGGCATAGCTTAGCGGTTAGAGAAGTTGTGTGGAAAGCTCAAGGTCCAGGCGTTTGATTGCCCAGCACCACATAAGGCAGGTATGGGAGCACATGCCTGTAATCGCAGCCCTCAGGAGGCCGAGGCAGGATGATTTCCTGACTCAACCTCCAAGAGTGCTGGGAGTACTAGCTTGCACCTGCTGGGCCTGGCTTGAAATGCTTTTTAATATGGCAACATTTTGCTGGCAAGGAAAAATTAAAACAAAGAGTAATGTCTTCCAATGAGAACTACTGTAATGTTTGCTAGAAAGCGGGCTGTGGGGTCTCTCTCTCTCTCTCTCTCTCTCTCTCTCTCTCTCTCAGCAGGAACTTGGTCCACCTCTACAGAACAACTTAAGCTGGCAAACTTCTGGGGAGGAGCAATGCCGAGCTCTGGAGCCAGGTTAGCGGCATGTCTTGTAGTGCCTCCTTTGGAAGCTGGTGCAGTTAGGGTGCTTTTTCCATGCAGCGCGGTGATGGCCAAGGGGCCTCGCAGGCTCCATGCGTTTCTTCCTGCAGCTTTCCTGGCATAAGGTGAGACCTGTGACTTCCAGATGGCTCACCCCCATCACTCCGGTCACCTGGCCAGAGGCGTTGTTCCTTCACTCCGCGGTTTGCCCTTCTCAGTCCTGCTGCGTTCCTCTGGGGATGGGTGGACGCGCCCTTGGCACGCAACTCACCCTTTAAGGGCAGGAGACACAGTGGGCGCAGACTGAGGGGGGTTCCGCTGGGCTTTGTGGGGGTCTGAGTGCTTCTAAAGGGCTGAGCTCCCAGTTGGCCCCTGTCCTTGCCCATCTGCTTTACACAGTGGAAATGCCGAGTCCTGGACTTCACTGGTTGAATTCCGATCTCCAGCAGGCAGCCTGAGCATAAGCTTTTAAAATTAAAAACAATTGTCTTTCATTTCTCTCAGCACATGTTTGTCATACACAATCCACTTCCCTATTCCAGAAAGTCTGCCTCCATGTTACTCTTTAATTTATTTATAATTGGGTTTGTTTCTCATATGAGAGAAACTGTTCAATATTTAACTTTCTCTGCCTAATTTATTTCACTTAACATTATGATCTCAAGATCCATCCATTTTCCTACAAATGATGGGGATTCATTCTTCTTTATGGCTAAATTAAATTCTATTTTGTATCTATGCAGCATTTTCTTTATCTGCCCATCCACGGGCAGGCACCGAGGCTGTTTCCAGAACATAGCTATTGTGAAATTGCACTGACATAAACATGGGTGTGCGTTTATCACTAGAGTGTGAAGTCTTAAATTCATTTGAGAATATGCCTAGAAGAGGTATAACTAGGTCAAATGGAATTTCAATTTTTAGTTTTTTTGAGGACCTTTCCTATTGATTTCCTTTAAAAAGATGAAATGCTTGACAAATCTGTGTGTCACCTTTGCTCAGAATGCATGCTGATATTCTCTGTATTGTTTTAATTTGAACATATGTGGTGCTAAAGTGAGCTAAACACAGTTTTAAAATTCTTAAAAATTTCAAATGCAGAGCTAGACTTTATGGTCACTGACCAAGGTGCTGAAAGCGGTATGTTCCTAACTAGATAAAGTTGTGTTTCTTTGGATTTTTTTTTAAATTAAAGGACTAAATGAGCAAGTTGGGTGATGTCTCACCCCAGGTGAGCAGCATGGTGGGGACTGTGGGTGAGCCCTGAGTTGGGAGGTGGCTTGCAAGTGCAGGCCTTCTGTCCATGCCAGCAATGCCCTTGTCCACGGAAGGAGGTGCAGGAGCAGGCTCATTCTGAGCACAGCCTCCGGATGGGCCGGACTCAAAAGGGGGCACTGACGTCAGGATGGGAGCCATGGAGTATGGTTGCAGCACACCCCACTTCCCACCCTTTTCTCATGCAGCCCACTTTCCAGCAACCAAGGAGGGAGAAGAGTGGGGCAAGGAGTCAGCAGTGGCCCCTCCAGGTTCCAACATCATCTGAGAGAAATCAGGGTGCAAACCTGAAGGCCCAGCGCAGCTAGGGCTCTTTCTGTTCCCAGGATTTCTCACTGTCCATGCCCTGTTGGGCTGGTTTTTGTCTTTGGGCAGAGACTATTGTGAGAAGTCCTTCAGTTGAAAGAGTGTGCTTGCCCTAGCAAACAGGAGGTTCTGGGTTCTAGCCTCAGAACCAGAACAAAAGACAAATCTTTGTCTGGAAATATGGGTGTAGGTGTGTGGGTGATGAGTCCTACCCAGAACTCCCTCAGCAATGCCACACTGCTGTGACTAGTGTCATTCATTTTGCGTAATTGGCCTTAATAATTTAAACCACCATCTTATCAGTAGTCTCTTCTGTCTCCCTTCTAATCAAGTTTGGTCCTATCATGACTCAGAATGATTGCAGAACTCTAGAATGCACGAGCAGGAGTGCTGACACCTGCGGTGTTTAAATTGGCTCCTGGAAGATCTGACGTCACTCTAGGGAGCTGGTCTCCTGTAATCACAGTTCTTCTCTCCTCTCCCCAGTCCCGCTAGAAGCCACTCATTAATTATAGATGGGGAATGTAAAGCTTGGTTTTCCTGCCTTGCATCCATCATAGAGATGTATTGTAAATGCAGTGAAATTGCATTGCCAAACTTGAACTTGTCTTCAATCAACCTGACCTTTAAATTATCCTTCAAACTTTTCTGCCATCTTCCTTCCCAAAATAACTCTTGGTCCACAGACCAACTTTTATTAATGACACATTAAATTAGATTAACTTTATTTTCAGTGCAGACGGAAAAGGTTGGAAAGTAGCTTTTATTGCATGCTCTAGGTGAAATCTAGTGTAATGTATTATATTAATATGCTATTTGATTCTCCAACTGAGATAAGGAAACAGAATTATGTTAGAGGGTGGAAATCACAATGCAGTCTCAGCTGGACTAAGTCATCAAAACTAAAGGATAAATTTCAAAACTACAACACTAGGGAAGGAGTATGAGTACAGGTAGTCATGTGTCTTCTCCCTGCATGGATGTTTGTGTCCTGTGGCCTATCTCTAGGCAATCCTGACCCTTCCTGCTCACCTGTGACTTTCTTCCAGGCTTTCTCAGTCTATTGCTAAATCTGTATATGCTGGCTCTTATTCTGTGTTGGTCCTGATCTTTGAGCAGGGATAGAATAGCAGGTGCAGCTCTTTGGGAAAATCCTGTACTTATTGCTTGACCCCAAACAGAACGTGGGTCAGTTTAGCACCTCATGACTCAGGCAGAGCAGCTACAGCAGTTCCTGGCAGTGTGAAAACAACCATCACTTTTCTTCCACCAACATTTCCAAGACTCCTCCTCTGAGGCTTAGCGGTTTAGAAGAGTAATGCCCAAGAAAATTGTTCTCTCAGTGTAAAAATGCAAGGATCCTAATCGACAGTGTCAGAGATGCTAAAATATACTGCTTATTCTTTAGAAAAAGTGACCAGATTTTGTGAACTGCCTAAGAATTTTTATATGCTTTTGAGGTCTTTTCAGCTTTTCTCACCTGGAGAACTTTTTTATTCTTAGTTGTTTTATCTGCAAGTGGGAATGTAAGAGAAAATATTGTAGACTTTGTGAGGCTCAAGTGTGTAAATTCACTGAAGAGTATGGATACACACGCCCCAGCAAATGTCAGCAAATAGTTGTATTACCCTTGAGAAGTCATTTTGTGATAGCTCTGTGTTCATACTTAGAAGATAAATAAGATGCTGATGTTGAAGAATTTGAATAAATGAAGACTGTCCTAATGAATTTGATATGTGGTTTATATTTATTATGTGCTGAGTTTTGTCATGATTATTTAGTGATTAAACATTTCATATGTTGAATTCCTAATCTCCAGTACCTCATTATGTGACCTGATTTGAAAATTTGAAAATACGAGTCTTGTGGAAATAATTAGGTAAGAACAGGCATCAAGTTTTCCCTGATCCGGTGTGTTGGATGTCCTTATAAAAAAAGAAGAAATTTGTATACTGAGAAGCAAACAGAATGCCATGTGGACACAAAGACACCTGTGGTGGGTAGGCTGGATTGTGCCTGTTTGGTGGTTGGGAGCTGCTGAGGGTATTGGACGAGCACACTTCTGGGTGTGTCTGTGTAGGTCATGGATATGTGTGACCTTGGTTACTATGTGTGGTCCCTTGTCTTTTCCTTGTGGAATTGTTTTCCTGCTCTGCTGTACACATGCCATGAAATAAGCAGCTTTGTTCTCTTCTACCCTCCCATCATGACGTTTCTTCTTTGCAGCAGACGATCATGGACTGAATCCACTGAAACCATGAGCCAAATTAAAGCTCGGCTCCTCTAAGTTATGGGTGTTAGGAATTAGGTCCCAGAGATTAGAATGCTGACTAACATAACAGCCATCTGACTAGTTTTATGAACACAAAGACAAGTCAAGGAAAACTTGGAAGGAACCAGCCCTGCCTACATCTTGATCATAGACTTTCAGCCTCTTCACCTGTAACACAGTACTTAAGTTGTTTAAACCACTCGGTGTTTGGCACTTGGTTGTAGTTATTTTAGTAAATCAACATAATATTATACAAGATGATGGTACAGGGAAGAAAGCAACAAAGAAGAAAGAAATTAGGCTTTTATCACACACATCAAAGTCTCATAGTCTCATATCTCAGATTATTTGAAAAAGTTCCTCAGGCAGGTAATTATTCTCCCTATATCTTCTTGTTGTTGATATCTACCTTAATTCCATTGTAGTTTGAGAGAAGGCACTGTGTAATTTCAATTCTCTTAGTTTTGATGAACTTGAATGTGGTCTATCTTGGTGAATGCGGCATCTGAGTTTGAGAAGCATGTGTATTTCTTCGATTGTTGAATGAAGTGGTCTACAGATGCCAGTTATTAATAAGGAAAATAAAAATTTATATTTACTTATTACTTCTCTTACACTCATTCTTCCTTTATGTAGATTAAAATTTCTGACATACTCATTTATTTCTCTCCTTTCACATTTCTCAAAGCAAGGCTGCTGGTAACACATTTCCCCATTGTTTCCTCATCAGAGAATGTCTAGTTCTTCACTTTTGAAGGACATTTCCACAGAGTATAGAATTATAGGTTCATAGAGTTCTTTCCTCTCTCTCAACACCGTGAATACTTTATTCTAATCTCTTCTTACCTGTATGGTTTCTGAGAACTGGGATATGAACTTTGCTGTTGCTTATCCATAGATAAGATTTTTTTCTGGTTTCATTCAAGGATTTTTCTGTTCACTTTAGATTTCCCACAGTTTAAGTGTGACGTACCTACGTGTCGGCCTCTTTTTGGTACTTTCTTCCGCATTGTTCTCTGAGTTCCCTGGGTCTGTAGTTAATATCTGACACTAATTTGGAGAAATTCTCAGTCATTATTGATTCAAATCTCTCTTCTGCTTCTGTTATTGTCATAGTGTATATGACATACTATTTGTAGCTGGTGGGTATTTTCTTTTCCTTTCTTTACTGATTTGTCCTCTTTTCAGTTTTTGAAATTTCCTCAATACCACAGGTTCTTCCCATTTCCACTGCTGCTTTACCAGTAAATCATCAAAGGTAGTTTTCATTTCTGCCGTGTTTTTGTTCTCTAGCATTTTTTCATACTTTCTTAGGATTTCTATCTTTCTGTTTACATCACCTATCAGTCTTTTGTATGTTTTCTAATTTTTTCATTAGAATCCTCAATGTACTAATCACAGCTCTTTTAAATTAATGATCTGATGATTCCAACACCCCTGCTGTGTCTGAGCCTGGCTCTGAAGCTTCCTCTCTCTCTGCTGGTACATGACTGAGATAATATCAAAAGTAGTGGAAGATCATCAGGAGTAAGATTTGCAGCCCTGTGGGCCTACCATTCCCGAATCTCATTCAGTTCGGGTCTTCTGGGCTGGACCTAGGAGGATGGTAAACAGCCTGCTGCCAAAGCGATTATTCGGTGGTCAGTTAAAGCAAGGCAAAACAAAACACACGGTTGAAATGAGTGATGGACAACTTGTTATGTGGGGTACGTGCTGAAGCTATTTTTCGTAGGGTAGCTCTGATTTGTTTCCTCCAGAAAAATGAGAAACCATTTTCCCATGTCAACTGTTTCCCCTCTGTCCCAGACTCATGTCCCTCCATGCTTGCTCAATTGAAATAGCTTTCCTGTGGATGGCTCTGCTTTCTGTCTTCCGATGTATTCTTGCTGAAGGGAGACTTGTCTCCTAAAAATATTCCATTTAAGATGTACACTCTCATTTATAAGTTTTCACTGTTCCCAGTACCTACAAGGCATGGTGTGAACGTCACATAATGCACCAGATCTCCTGAATTCAGACACAGTTGTGTCCATTTTTTTCCTCATTTTTCTTGGGAGCAACCTTCACATCTGGCCATGGTGTTTGTCAGAAGAGGAAATGACCTTGTCCTTATCTGACTTTTACTCCACGTCTTTAGCCCACGTCTTTCTTTTTACTAAGATGATGGTTTTCTCTCTGCTCAAACAGAGTCTGTGCCAGCTTCAAATCCCAGCAGAATGACCTTCTGTGAGAAGCTTGTTTCATTGTTATTTTTCAACCAGTCTAATCTCTGGTGACTTCTTTTTTCAGCTTCGACATCATATTTGGATTAGGACATTCATTTTTACTGAGGCCTTCACAGCCATTTGTCCTGATTTTTAAAGCCAATTCAGTTTCAAGACTCCTTGACAATTGGCTTTTTTTGGGGGGGGGCGGGTAGATTTCTTGGGGCACAGCCCAGGGCTCTGTGTGGGAGGCAGGTGGTAAGTATTTGATGAATGAGTAAGTGATACAAAGCAAAGCTGCCCCGAGGCTGCCTCATCAGGGTAACATGGCCGCCAAGGGAGAAGACTGTTGCAAACAGACTCTTACCTCAAACAGGTCTGCTCCGATGAACAGCTTTCAGGATTAAAGACGGCCAGCATTGGTCTTTCCAATGCACATTAAGTCCCTTGGAACATGTGCATCTTAAAATATGGAGCAGTCACTTATACACAGTGGAACACATGCTCTCATCTGTGTAAGCGGAGTACACACGGTACACTAGTCACTTTCCGGTCACTGGTACAAAGTACCTGACACAACTTAAAAGGAAAGAAGTTTATTTTGGCTCATGGTTTTTAAAGGATTTGGTGCGTGACTGGCAGGCTCTGAGGGAGAAGTGCCTGGAGGAAGAACATGGCAGAAAGGCGTGGAGGAAGGGAGTGGCAGAAGAAAGGGGCTCATCCCATGGTGGTCAGGAAGCAGAGTGAGAAGGGCAGAGCTGGGGAAAAGATCGTCCCCTTCCAGGCCACACCCTCAGTGGCCACCTCCAGTGCATGGTCTCATCAATGATGAGTCCATTGTTGAGCACAGTGCCCCTGTGATCCAATCACCTTCCAAGCAGGAGACTTTGGGGGACACTGTAGATCTAAGCCATAAACACCCTACAGTTCTGGTGGCCCATAGATTGACCCATGCCTTTGTGTATGTTGAGGACGCTCTGTGTACTGAGTCAGGCATGCATCTATGTAAGCTGAGCACACTTTACAGTTATGGTGGGCTGCACGTGCTTTTGAATTTTCTTGGATGTGGTGATGCAATTAATAATGAAATTGAATAAAATTAATGAACTCATTTTTATTTTAATTTCCCACTATTTATTAGTATGTATATGTGATATAAACAGTTGCATCGAGCTTGAGGTTTCTGTGCACATATATATTGCAACATTACAAGCCCTCCCGCCCTTATTGTCCCTCCCATTCCCTCCCTCAGACCCACCAACCACCCCACCACATCCATTTGTTTCTATAGAATGCCTGTACTCTGGGTTTCTCATATTAGAGAAATCACATATTATTTTTATTTCTGAGTTTGATTCACCTCACTAAGCATGATGGTCTCAAGTTGTGTTCATTTACCTACTAAAGCCCCAAATTTATCTGTCTGTATAGAAGAGTAGAACTCCATTGTATACATACACCCCAGTCTTTGTATTCATTGGTCTATTGATGGGTATTTTGGAGTCTTCCACAGTTTAGCTATTGTTAGTTGTGCTGCTGTGAACACGGGTATACAGGTATCTCTATTGCTTTTATCTCTTTTGGAAAGATACTCAAGAGAGGTATCACTGGATTGAAGGGAATATTTTTTTTTCCAGTCTTTTCAGGAAACTCCACATTGCTTTCCATACTGGCTGTAACAATTTACACTTCCACCAGTAATGTCAAAGGTCTACTTTTTTTTTTTTTTTTGCTACAACCTTGCCAGTATTGATTGTTGTTTGGTTATTTGACATTTGATTTCTTGAAAAGTGCCATTCTCATTTGGTATGATGATATTTAATGATGTTTTCATTTGTACTTCTTTAATGGCTAAGGATGTTGAACATCTTTTCAGGTATTTGCTGGCCCTTTGAACTTCTTCATCTGAGAACTGTCTATTCATTTCAGTTGACATTGTTAGCTGGGTCTTTGGTTTTGAGGGGGGTCTATTTTTCTTCAGTTCCTTGGTTATTAACTTCCTGTCTGACGTATTGATGGTAAAAATCTTTTCCCTTTCTCTCCTCTCTTAACTCTTGATAGTTTCCTTTGCCATGTAGAAATTTTTTTATTTGATATAACCCCATTTGTTGATTCTGAGATTTCTTTTGCATAAGATGTTCATTTAGAATGTCTTCGTCCACTTCTACACATTCTATAGTTTTGCTTCTTTTTTTTGAGACAAGGTCTTGCTCTGTAGCCCAGACTGGTCCTGAACTCACTATGTAGCTCAGGCTGGCCTTGGACTCATGGCAATCCTACTGTCTCAGCCTCCCTAGTGCTGGAGTTATAGGCATGCACCACTACGCCTGGCTTTTATGTGATGCTGGGGAATTGAACTCAGGGCCTTGCACTTGCAAGGTAAGCACTTTAATCGTGTGGCATTCCTCCAGCCCTTAAGAGTTTTGCCTATTTTATTCTCCAGAAGCTTCAATGTTTCTATCTTAATATCTACGTCTTTGATTCACTTTGATTTGATTTTGGTACATGGTGATATGTGCATGAATAGATTTATTTTTCTGCATGTGGATAACTGGTTTTCACAGCATCATTTGTTAAAGAGGCTACCCTTTCTCCAGCGTATGTTTTAGCCACTTTGCCAAAAAATCAGGTAGCTGAAGGTCCTTGGGGTTGTCTCTGCATTCTCAGTTCCATTCCATTGGTCTGTTTTGTGTGTGTGTGTGTGTGTGTGTGTGTGTGTGTGTGTGTGTGTGCCCATACCAAATAGTTGTTATTACTGCTGCTTTGCAATATAACTTTGTCTGGAATCATAATGTTGCCTGCTTTTGTTCTGTTACTTAAGATTGCCTTGGCTATTTTAGGTCTCTTCATTCCATACAACTTCTTTTCAAGTTCTGTGAAGACAGTTGTTGTTTTGATAGGACTTGCATTGAATCTGTATATCAGTTTGGCAGTATAGCCATTTTGACAATATTAATTCTGCCTATCCAGGGAGGAGGGTATTGTCCTGTTCATTTCCTTTTTTTCAGTATAATCCAGTTTTCTTTGTAGAGGTCCTTCACTTCCTTACTTATGTTTACTTCTAGGTATTTATTTTTTTGATGGGCTATTGAGAACAGGATTATTCTTCTTAGCTCTCTATCAGTGAGTTTATTGTTAGCATAGAGGAATGTTACAAATTGTATTAATTTTGGAACCAGCAATTTGGCTGAATTTGTCAATTAGTTCTAAGAGTTTTGTGGTGAAGTTTTTTTTGGAGGGGCCTTCTATATATAGAATCATGTCTTCTGCAAATAAAGATAGTTTGGCTTCTTCCTTCCTTATCTGCATTCCCTTTGTTTCACTCTCTTGCCTAATCACTCTGGCTAGGGTTTCAAGGACTATGTTGAATAGGAGTGGAGGGAGTGGACAGCCTTGTCATATCCTGATTTGAGGGGAAACACTTTCAGTTTCTCCCCATTTATTATGCTATTTGCTATAGGTTTGGTATATATGGATTCTATCAATTTGAGGTAAGGTCCTTGTATACCCGTTTTCTTCAGCTTTTTTTTTAAATCATGAATGAATGTTGGATTTTGTCAGAGGCCTTTTTACATCAATTGAGATGATTTTTGTTGTTGCTTTCATTGATGTGATCTATTATATTAATTGACTTATATATGTTAAACCAATTTTGCGTCCAAGGAATAAAGCCCACTTGATCAAGGTGTATGATCTTTAGTAACTTGCTGAATCCTATTTGTCAATATTTTATTGAGAATTTTTCCATCTATATTCTTTAAGGAGATTGGTTGGTGCATAGTTTTCTTTCCCAGTTAAAGGTTTGTCTGGGTTTGGTATCAGAGTAATGTTAGCTTCCAAAAATGAGAGTGGGCATGTTCCTTCTCTTTGAACTTTATGGAACAGTTTGAGAACTATTGAGGTTGGCTCCTTTCTGAAGTACTAATAAAATTCTGCTGTAAAGTCATCTGGTCGTGGACTTTTCTTTGTGGGCAGAGACTTCACATTACTACCTCAACTTCCATGTTTGTTGTGAATCTCTTTAGGTTTCTTAAGTCTTCTTGGTTCGGTTTTGGTATTTTGTTTGTGTCTAATTGATCTGTTTCCTCCAAGTTCACCAATTTGTGAGATCATACATTTTTAAAATAGTTACCTATGATTATCTGAATTTCAGCAATGGTTGTGATTTCACCCTTTTCATTTCTAACCACATTGATATGTGGTTTTTTTTATTCCTTCTTTTGTCTAGTTCAGCTGGAGGTTTGTCAATCTTATTTATTCTTTTGAAGAACCAGCTCTTTGATTCATTGATTTTTGTATTTTTAGTTTCAGTTTTGTTGATTTCTGCTCAATTCTGTTGATATTTATACTTTCTTCTCTTCTACTGCTTTTTGATTTAGATTGTTCCTGATTCTCTAGGACCTTAAGTTACATTGTGAGATCATTTATTTGGAATCGCTCTGTTTATCTGATGTGTGCATTTATAGCTATGAATTTCTCTCTTAGGATTGCTCTCATGATGTCCCACATGTCCTGGTATCATGAGCTTCCTTCATCATTTGCCTCTAGGAAATTTTTGATTTCTTCCCTGACTTCTCCTATGACCTGTTATTTGTTGAGTAGTTATTTAGTTTCCATGCATTTGAATGATGGACTCATTTTAGAACAAAAGTCCAGACTATAGACAAACTTCTAATGATGTTGTGACCACCTGGTCTTCCAGGCCACATCTAAACTTTGATTGTTGCTCCAGTAAAATTCATATAGAATGATAGAGGATTAGTTGAATATCTTCCAGACACAAAGCACTCAACATGGACAGTTTTCATACCTACCAGGTATGAACAAAACACACAGTGAATGTTCAAATTCAAACATTTTGTTACGCATTGCCAGCAAATTCCCTGAACATGTTCCCATGCATTCCAAACACATGTGTCCTATTGTTCTTGTCACTGTAAAAAGCGGTTCTGGAGTCCTTTGTTGTGAGTATTTACTAGGTACAATAAGGAATATGAGGGAAGCTGCTGCCAAGTGCCATCAACCAGGAAGACAAGCCCGTGGAAACATGGTGCTGTGTCCTCATATATCGTATTTACTGGGCCTGGCACCGTGAGGCTTCTGGCTCTTTCCTAAGGTCAAAATGACCATGAAAGGTCAATGTTTTGAATCTATTCAGGACATGGAAGCAGGCACAACAATGCAACTAGGGGCACTCAGGAAAGAAAACTTCCAGAACTGTCTCAGAAAGTGGCAGAAATGATAAGTGTGTTTGGAGGTGGGGGAAATTTTTGAGGAGGATTCATGCTAGTGTGTTTTTTGCTGTGATAATTTTTCAAAAAACTCATTTACCAAATATTTGAGCACTTCTTTTGGCTTCTGCTGACTTAAGATTTCTATCTTTATCTAGTCTGCTCTCTAGTGTTCAAAGTGGGAAGGGCAGAACACCGCCGTCCAGGACCCCAATTTAGCAAACCTGGGCCCTGTGAAGAAGAATGGAGCAGAGAATGCGGCTCCAAATGCCCTCTCAGGCCGAGCCCTTGGATGTGGATTCCATCTGGAAACTTTAACAGTCATTTGTCCGAACTTTGAAATATGTTAGTAGAAACAGCCTAAAATATTTATGTGTGGGCTGGTTAGATGTACTTTCTGTCCGATGGTGGTGGTTCATTAAAATTTCCAGTGTCCCATAGAGGGACACACCTCCGTGGCAGCCATGATTAGCATTTTAAAAGATGCTTAAGGAGAACTCGTGGTTCCATGTCAATGGCCTCAAGCCTTCCATCACTTTCATCTGCAAGTCTGTGAACTGAAGAGTGGTTAATTAGCACGAGAATAGTCGAAGTTGACTTGCGTGAAGGGAACTGGTTAAACCCAGCAAGGGCTCATCTTCCCCTGCACACACCAGAGGGCAGGCACCTGGGGTCTCAGCCAGTTCTGTGCTCCCGCTTGGCCGTGGGCTGTGCTCCTTTTTGCTTTCTGAATCTTGATGAGAATTCTGCGTCCAAACCATGCAAGGGACTCAAGAACTTCCTAAATACGCAAGAGCTGGGACTGCAGAAGCTGCTAGGGACAGGTTATCCCATACCTCCAATACATGTGATGACATTAGCGGATGTGGCAGCATTTTGTCTGCAACTTGTTTGCGAGACATGCCACCTGGTGGGGTGAAGCCATGTGGAAAGGGCCCTGTCTGTGTTTTTGTCACTAGGGCCAGCAGCAACCACCAGCAGGAACGGGTTTAGCCCTGAAGGAAGCTCAGAACTGCACACCCAAACACCCTCTACCTTATTCCCTTCACTCTTAGAATTCCCGGGTATCTGGAGCCAAACGCTGAGGTTGCCTCTAGGAGAAGGAAGTCCTTTAAAATCAGGGCCCTTCCGTATCTGAGAATTGTGCACTTCTTACTCAGTAATGTACCTTCATGTTTTCCCCATGGACAATAATAGGCTATGATTTAGATTACGAATGTATATTTGTCTTAGGTGATTATTTTGGATCTTAAACATTATCAGATTATTATGAGCAATTGTTAGGCAAGGAAAATATTCACCAATTTAATTAACCCAAGATAAGATATGCATTAATATATTATAACTTAGTCATTAGGAACAGAAAAATTAACGAGAATTGTGTTAAGAACAGTAATGGTCCTACTTAGAATTCTGAAGCAAGTTTCTGTGTCATTAGAACATTCATTGTTGTGAAATCCAAAGGATTAGTGGCAGTTGAAATATGAGGGAATATATTGAAGACACGTTCTTGGTCCCTGTTTTGTCTCCAAGTGTTGTGTTTCTATATCAATCTAAAACAGCAAATGGGCTCTTCAATCTGCAGTCTCCTGGTGGCTTTATCTTTTGTTCCTCTCAGGTAAATCCTTGAGTGCCTCTCACCCTCTTTCTAGCACAGTTTGAACTGCGTGGCCTACTAAAGTAGAAGAAGAATGTTTAAGAATCCAAATGACTTCTTTCTAATGTTAACTCAGTAAAAAAAATGAGCCCCCCCACGAATGGGGATGTATGATCTCATGAAACTTGTCTTTTGGCAGAAATATAATGCTTACCTACTTCATCATTTTATGAATGTTGTTGAAGCTGAGACACGCCATTGTCTTACCGTATTCTGGGTAGGGAGGTGTCATCCACATCCGAATGCACCGTGGGCACGAGTAGAAGGGCTCGCACACTCCAGCTTTAGAGATTCACGCTGCATTCCCAGAAATAAGCTGTGTACTGCCTCTGATTTATTATCACCATCTTTACTCTGGAAAAAAATGAAAAAAGTACCAGATGTAAGATAGCAAACCTGTGAGAAATTCTTACTTACCACCTATTTTAATAAATAAAGCAAACATCCTTCTAAAATGCAGCACCTTTTAATTCCAGAAAGGATTTTTAAAAAATAAAGTCCTTTCCTCTTTTTCAGAGAGTCTTATATGGTATTTGGGGCAAATTTTAATGGGTTTTCTGACTGATAAAAATACTTGAAGATAATCTTGGTGCCCCCAAAATGAATACTTACAAACAGTAATTCTTATATAATCTTTCAGATTAGATGGCACACTTGGTTTATTCCTTATTTACAATGATGCTGTTGTGCAAACAATATTTGGATTTTGTATATGAGCATCTGGAGGCTCAAAGACATTAAATCATTTGCCTAAAATAACACACGTGATGGTAGATTGTTAACCTGAACCAACTGATTGCACATCCAGTCTTTCTTTTAAGACAAAAAAAAATCACACTATTTCTTTTCCTTAATAAATTAGCAAGAGAAAGAAATCAAGATGACCGTCAGGCTTCTGGGGCCATTGCTGTGTTTCCTGGTGTCCTCTAGTTTCAGCAGTGCAGATGTCCTCAGTGCCTGGTGCCTCAGGAAGACCTCCGCCTTTTTGAGCCATCAGCCCTCAGACTCTTAGATCACCCCTTATTTAAGCAGAGCCATGTTATGGTCTCCCTTTTTAGCCCCAGGGTTGCCCTATCATGCAGCAGATGCAGAAGCAGGACACACATTCAGCAAGCTCTTCTGTGCTTGAGAATTGGGCTCATTGCTTAGGGGGTATGAAATGAATATGAGTGACAGAATTAGAAGAAGATAGCTAGATAAATAAGCAAATGGATAGATACATAGGCAGGGACTTGGTAGAGGAATTAGATCATGGGCTGAGGGGGGCTGAGATATCGTACTTGAGATTGCCTGAAAGCTGGAAATCCTAGTGGCTCAGTTCAAGCCTGAAGTTTCAGAACCGGGGAAGCTGATAACATAATTCTCAGTCCAACGATGAAGGCCTGAAAGTCCAGGGGAATACTGGTATAATCCCAAAGCTGGCATTCTGATATCCAGGAGTAGGAGAAGAAGAGTGTCCCAGCTGTAGGAGAGAAGAGGAGGAGGAAAAGGAGGAGAGAGGAGAGTGGGGAGGAGAGAGAAAACAAGAGAGAGGGAGAGAAAAAGGGAAGGAAGAGAGAGAGAGAGAGAGAGGCAGAAACAGAGAGAGGGGGGGAGAGAGGGAGAGAGAGGAGAGAGGAGAATCTTTTGTGCTGTTATTCTTTCTGGGTCCCCCAGCTGATTGGATAGGAGCTTCCCACACTGACAGTGGATCTGCCCATGTAGCCCACTGACTCTCACGGTGGTCTCCTCTGGACACACTCTCACAGACATACCCAGACATAATGCCTTACCAATTCCTGGGTATTTGTTAATTCAGTCAATCAAACATCCAATTAAGCACCATTGTTAGCAAATGTGAAACATAAAGCCCTTGAGTCAAAGACTTTAGAATATAGTTACTAGCACTTCAACTCAAAAAACATTGCTGTTGAGAGCATGCTGATGTGACTAGAGTTTAATATCATCTCTCCAGCTCTTCTTTTCAGGCACACAGTAAGGACATCACGTGAGGAGGAGGGCTTTTATAGAGAAGTGGCCTTCAAGTGTCTGAGAGCCCAAGAATTTGGGATCATGTTAAAAGTAGAGAGGGCAGATGATGTAAAGAGTGCTCAGAGAGGTTCAGCTAGTCTAGAGCATAAGGATAGGGAAGTTTTGTAAGTGACGTAAGCCAACTAGCAAAACACACGAGATAACCCAGTCACTTCTCTCATTTCTCTGTACTTAGAGGTATTCTGGTGAAGTTAGATGAAGATATAGAAACCTCCCGAAGACAATTTCCTTCTTCATGGTTCCCCCCCCCCCTCCCCCCAATAAGCAAAACTCTCCTACCTAAATGACTAGGTCCAGGATACTGAGGGTGCCAGCACATTTTGAAAGTAGGAATCAGAAGAACCCTCAGGATTCATATACTTTTGAAGGATGGGGGTATCTCTAAAATATTTTCATCATTATACAAAGTCTTGAATATCTTTAATTTCAAGAGAAATTAACTATTCTAACATTTGTCATGAAAGCTTAGAGGCCACCATGTTAGCCAATAAGGGCCATCTATGAACCTGTGTGGGATAATGAGCATGGACTGGGTTGAGAGTGACATCCAGGAGGCAGATGCTCTTGTAGCGGTCCTGCGGTGTGTTGGCTTTTGGTCATAACTCTGTACGACAACCACTGGTCTCTATTTTCTTTTATGGGGGTAACTTATGCCCCTAGAGTTATAATTTAAATGAACTGGCACCATACAATATCCTACAGACTATAATGAAATATGTTTAAGAGCATTCCAGACAGTGTAATGAAAGATTGTTGGACTGGAGCAGACCTGTTGTAGAGTGCCTGGAAGGGCAGGCGCACATATTGAATTTGCAAGAGAACGAATCTGTAATAGTTACTATCTGCCTTCGAGAGGTGAGGCAGAAAACAAAGCAAAACAAGACAAAGAGTCTTGCTTGTCTGGGTTTTTGGAGCCTGGTACACCAGTAACCTGTGCTTGTGTGTGGGCTGCAGTCCCTACCGCCCTGCAGGGTGTATTGACTTTCAAAGGCAAAGACAGTGCCTTCATCTGTGCCATTTCCTCTGAAACAGAAGTTATTTTCTCTCACAGCTGTGCCTCATATTTATAATAGTGTATTGATCAAAGCCAGGTCCACTTTCAAAGCAATAGGAAGCCAGGTGTCTCTTCCTTGTGAGCTGCTTTCCATCAAAGGTGCTAGTTTTATAGTTCCAGCTCTTCTGCCTGAATGTTATGCCTTGATGCCCTCCCTTAGACACACACACACACACACACACACACACACACACACACACGAGTGCACGTGTAACTAAGCATGTTGGGTATGAGACACCCCATGGCTTTGCTCTGCCGGTAGTGTCTCAGTCACTTTCTTGTTTCTGGAACAAAATGTTGGACACAACTTGAAGGAAAAGAGGCTTATTTTGGTTCATGGTTTTTAGAAGATTCAGAACATCATTGGCTGGCATCCTGGCAGAAGAGCATTATGGCAGGGCCTGGAGGAGGGAAGCTGCTCACCTGATGGCCACCAGGAAGCAGAGAGAGAGGAAGAGGGAGAACCACGTATGTAGAGAAGGAGTATGGTCGGTTACGTGGAGATTCCTTTACTTCCCGAGCTTTGTGGTTCTTAACTCTGCATGTGAGAGTTATTTGGGGAACATTAAAATGTACTGCTGCCTGGACTCCCCCCCAGAGTCTGACTGGGTGGTCTAGGCAGAGTTGCGGGCATCAGTGGTTTCTCAGAGCTGCCTAGGTTGTTCCTGTATGGGTGTGCAGTGTATGATCAAGGGTCAGATCTGTCCTGTTAGGTTCTGGGATCTGTGATACGGTTATTCCTCATCACAGAAGTAATGAAGGAATAGAAATGGCCCTAATCTTCTGGAGGACTCTTTTCCTGAGTGTAAGAATCTTGTACCATGCCCAGCTAGCCAGGGTTGGGGGCAGCAGTTTCCAATGGAAATAATGGGTGGAGAAAGTGCTTTTCCCTAGACAAATCTGGACATGGAATGGCGGAGGGGAGCCAAATTTAGAGAATCAGGAAGAAGAAGTGCACTCAGCAGCTGGCTCAGGTCACTGGCTTCTGAATCTTGGTTGCACAAGGGTATTTTAAAGGAGCTTGAAATATTACTGATATCTGAGTCCATCCTAGAGGTGGACATGTGGTTGGTACCAGGCTCCTCTGAGCGCCAGCATTTGCTAAAGATCCTGAGGACATTCTAACATACAGCGAAGTCTAACAACAGCTGGCCTAACAGTGATGGAAGAGAAACATAGCAATGCCCAGGACAGGTGGAGGCAGGAGTTCTCCAAAGCCTGAGGAACAAGGGTTGAAGCAAGGCTGTTGGGCCGTGGTGTGGGAAGAGGAGTGGATTCAGAATTTATTTAGCGTTGCAAAGACCAAGCTGGGAACATGCGGATTAGGCATCTTGTGTAGCCTGTAAGGGTGGCTCTTCTGCTTTGAAATGTGGGGTAAAAGTATGGCTGCCCTGTAGTAGGACAGTGATACAAAGTAGGAGGAAAAGGTGTGATCATTCAGGGTGGGCAGGAGGGTAGAGAGAGATGATAGAGAAAGTGGCATGCGGGACCCATGGGCTAAATGGGAGACGGTGACATGAAGATGCACACTAAAAGGAGCACAGGGTGGGTCATGAGGGTTGGCTGGGCACGGGCAGCCCACGGACCTCAGGGTTGGCTGGGCACAGGCAGCCCACGGACCTCAGGGTTGGCTGGGCATGGGCAGTCCATGGACCATGAGGAAGCCCAAGGTGGCACCGTGAGATGCTTTGGGGTCAGACTGCCAAGCTCTACTCCTTTCCTTGCAACAGATGGGAGTAGGGATGTGTGCAGGGCTTGGGAGGAGGCCCTGGAATGTCATGGAAGCACTTTGGAGGCTTGGGGTATAAACATTTATTACTGTAGCAACAGGCTCAAATGTGTACCGGCTGAAATATGAGCCCTAGTCTATACTATCTGTTCCCTTGGCCTCTATCCATAGAGGACATGGAATCTGCTGGGATTCTGGGCAAGTAGAGGAGGCACTGTGCTTGAGGCTTTTGTCCAATTTGGTGTTGGGATTCTGGGGGATCGATACCCTTGAAGGATAGAAGTAAGTAATATTGATAGGTGAGCTAACCGAGGCTACCCAGCCACCTTTAGGACCTACAACCTACATGTGGATTCACAGTCCCATAAACCCATAGAACTTTGCTTATGTTACACACACACACACACACACACACACACACACACACACACACACACGCACACACACACACACCTGTATGTGTTTACCACATTAACAATTAAAATTTAAATATTTAATAATTCATTAGAGACAATGCCAATACATTTGTTCTTTGTTAATGTAAGTGATTTCTCTTTATTCTCTTTATGAAAAATAACAATAATTTTCCAAAACAGAAAAATTAGATGACAGATCTTATTTTACAATTTTTTATATCTCTCTGTGTCCTCCCAAGAAGATAGCTGCCTTATTACGTCCACCTCCATGTTCAGTCTCTTTCTGTTTTTTTCCAGATCTGTGACTAGAAAATAGGGAAGTATCTTAATGGTATTTTTTTCCTCAGAAAATTGTATCTGTTCTTTGATATTGCATCAAAAGTCTGATGCTGACTGGAGAAAGGATGAGATTTGAAACCCCGAATAATGATATGTTATTATTTGAATGTTTTCATTGCAACCACAATTCATATTGACATTTAATTCCCATGACAAGAATATTAGGAGGTGTGGCCTAATGGGAGGTACTTAGGTCATGAGGGCTCATGGTTGGATTAAGGCTGATGTCAGTAGGGCTCGCGGGAGTGGAGTTTTTGCTCTCCTACTGTGTGAAGAAGCCATGTTGCCCCTGCTTACTGATCTGCTTTCTGCCAGGTGAGGACACATCAAGAAGCCCTTGCAGGTGCTGGTGCCCTGATCTTGGACTCCCTGGTTTCCAGAGTAGGGAGAAAGTAAATTTCTGGGTTTTTTTCCCCATCACTATTTTGCTCTTTTATTTGCTTATGATTGGCGTTTTCGTATTAGTGAAACCACGGGATATTTAACTTTCTGTGATTCATTTAACTAAGCATAATAGTTCCAAGGTGCATTCATTTTCCTACAAATGATTCAAATGTGTCTTTCTTTCTGGCCGATTAACACTTCACTGTGTGTATTCGTGTGTGTGTGTGTGTGTGTGTGTGTGTGTGTGTGTGTGTGTGTGTGATCTATCTCTATCTATCTATCTATCATCTATCGTCTAGCCACCTGTCTATCCATCTGTATACATCTTTATCCATTTATATGTTGGATATACTGGCTGCTTCCAAGGTTTAGCTATTATGAGTTCTCTTGCTATAAACTTGGGTATGTGTGTAACAATGTTGTGTGATGTCTTTAACTGTTTTTGAAAGATACCTTGAAGAGATATACCTGGGTCAAATAAATATCTATTTTAATTTTTTTTGAGGACTCTCCATGCTGATTTGTATGATGGTTGTACTAGTATACAATCCCACCAACAGTGTAGAGAGTTCCATTTTTCTTCCAGACTTAGCAGCACTGTTCTGTTATTTATAGATTGCTCAGCTTATAATAATTTTTAAACAATGTACAAGAGCCTAAGACTAGGCGATATGATTGTGTGTATAGTTTTGAATACGTGGGTCCTCATAATGGTTATGGAAAACTCTAGATGTCACCAGACTTTGAGGATGGTTGAGGTAGTCAAAGGAAGTTCTAGACTGCTGTTCCTTGGAGCTTCCGATAATCAACTTTGCTATGACTTTTCCTGAGCTCTACTCTATGTTTGAATTTATATTAAGTCTGACATGTGCTTATAAGTAGGTCATGGGAGCCCTTAAAACCAGGACCAGACAGTTTCACCAGGTCAACTATGTAAAAATTAAATTGTCAAAAGAAAAAAATAATGAAAATACAGGCCCACTAGATATGATTGTTTTGCACTTCCTGGTTAAAGTATCAATCTTTGTAGTGTTTCAGTCCTGCTGATTTCAAATTTTTTTTTATTTTTTGTCACTTTTAAGAGGACAAATCAGACACTAAAATGATGCTTTTGAGGATGTTGTGTCATATTCTTTAATATTTTAGGATGGTAACAAGAGCCCGTAATCATAGGTGTAATGGAATTTGAAAGCTAGGGTGGTGGATGTGTTGTTGAAGAGAGAAGAGATAATGGATTAAAAAGTGAGGAGAGAGAGAGGAGAGAGGAGAGAGGAGGGAGAGAGAGAGAGGGAGGGAGAGAGAGAGAGAGAGAGAGAGAGAGAGAGAGAGAGAGAGAGAGAGAGAATGTGTTGTAGTTCCTGGACTCTTAGGTGTCAGGTGGGCCATGGGGTCCTGAAGGGCTCTACAGGGGGAATTTGAAGGTTAGGGCTTTGAACAGAGCAGGTGGCACGGTGGTAAAGTATACACATTAGGGATTAAAGCATACTAGTGTTGTTTTGTGCTCTTCATCAGTAAGTGGGTTGGCTTCTGTAAGAGAGCACAAGGGTTCTGGGTCCTTTTGACCCTCCTTTTCCCAGCTCCTCACAGGCATGTGCAAATCTCCTTGATCTTGAAACTGTGGGATTTCTGAAGGTGGGAGCCTGGGTCCCTTTTTCTTCCTGCCCATGAGTTTAAGGCAGGCTCATCCATCACATAGCTCTACTCAATTTTCCTACCACTTTCAATCTTTAGCCTTGACCTCTTACGAAACTCTCTGCAGCCAACTTGACACTTTTTACACTGGTATATATGTGTGATACATAATTCTATTCATCTGAGGGAATCGTTGCATAAAATATTGCATCTCAATCATTTTCCCTTCCTCTCCTTGCCAGGCCCCCTTCCCATATCCTACTTGGAATTCTACTAGTGTCTCTTCCATGTTTGCCTGAGGGCCAACTCATACTCTCCCGCCCCTCCCCGAGTCCTCTTCTAGTCATGCATGCCATCATGAATGTCATCATACCATTTGGTTTCTAGTCAAAAATCTCAGACTTCTTGTTGATCCGTTTGCACCATCACCAAGGTTTACCCTTTCCTTGGTTCCCCTCGTCCTGCGTTCAGGTCTTTATACCCTGCCCTTTCCCTCCTGTCTCATATGAGGGGCTGTCACCTCCTGCAGGACTTCTTCATACTGCTAATGATTTTTTTTTTTTGAAATCTCTTTTATCCTGGTTCAGTCTGTTCCACCCTGTAAAATAGGACTCCCTATTTGGAAAAGAACTCTCTACTCTCCAATAAAAAATACTGAACAAAACCTCCATTGTAATGTTTTAATTTAAACTGTGAAATCAGTGGCTTAACTCAAACTAGGTACACCATCTTCCTTTTGAATGGCAGAAACTCAAACCTGGTTTGATTCTTTTTGCCATAGCTGGGCTGTCTGGAGTCTTCCCCACTCATATGTAGTCATGGGCCAGCTAGTGGACAGTTCAAGCACAGCATTTGAGGCTCTTGGTCTCCCTGCTGGGTGCCCCAAGGTTGCCTCATCTCTGTCTCCCTGTTTTCAATCCAGTGAGTCTGGAGGGGTTCATCTGCTCCCATGCAACACAGAGGTGGGCCTGGCCTCCAAGTGACACAGAAAACTAAACCAGAGATAGTCTCTTTTTCAAAAATTGAACTTCCTTTCTTATCTGCCTGCTTTGGTCATTTTCTAGTGTGCCCAATGTATAGGTGCCAGTATTTTTTGGCTTTCATTTTTTTATATTATGCTAAAATTTTTAAAAAGAAAGTTTTAATACACACACATACACGGACACACACATGCACACACATATACATTAACTGTTCTCAGGTTGGCCTTCATGTGTCTGTACCATTTTTTTTTGGTCCTTTTCCATCTGCATCCCAGAAACACTCTTGCAAAAGGCCTTCACTGGAGCCATACTACTTTCACTTCTGGGAAAGACCACCCATCTTTTGCCATCTTGGAATTCTCCTTTGACCCTCCTCAACTCACCTCACTCAGCTGCCTCCTTTCCAAGTGATTCCCTTTACCCACTGTCAGCCGTGGTTGCTCCCACCAGAGCGTTTACCCTGGTTGTAACTTGACGTTCATTACTAGAATTCTGATTCATGGTCATTCTCTCAGTCAGACTGCAGGCATATGAAACCTGAGACTTTTGGGGTGAGGCGATGACAATGTGCCCTTCTCTTAACACCCGGGCCCACCCAGTTAAATTCTCGCCCCTCCCCGCAAAATCTGAGTTTTTTGGGCTTGCAGCTCTCAATACATGCATTATGAATCAACGAATTTTCAAAACACTTCTGTAGACTGTGGAAAGTTCATTATAAGACAGGTCTTTTCCTAGGTAATAGAAACTTTAGAATTAACACAGCACTTCAGCTCTTTTGGGAAGTAACCTGACAGACGGAATGTGGGCAACGTTTGAAGAAATTTTGTGATGGGTAAGCCATTTTGGTGGTCAAGGCTTTCTCCATGGAGTTGGTAGAAGAGGAAATAAGGCCCCTTTGAGGTGATGTCAAGTCAGGAGGCCATTGTTCAGCACACATGAAAGTTGAGCTGGAGGCGGGGGCTCTCCCAGATAAATGCTGAGTGGAGAGAGGGCCCGTGAATCCCGCGTGATAAATTTTGGGAAGACCAAATTCCCTATATAGATAGGCAAAGGGCTATGGTGTGACTGTGACAGGGAAAGTCGGGGGAAGGGTTTGAATTTCTCTGTGACTGAGGTGTCCATGAGACTGGGAAATACTAGGATTTAATTGTAAAAACTTGAGGCAAATGTGAGGGTTATTTGTAGCTGTAAGTATAGGCAACATTGATGTTCAGTGACTTCACTCTGATATGGGTTGTTACAATATGAAATGCTTTCATCCCAGGTGGTGACAAGGGACTATAAAAGAATAAATATCATTAATAATTTCATGTGACACTTTGTAGTGTGATCAACTTTCCACTCAGCTACAATCAAAACAGTGGCTGGATAAAGGCAACAAAGATGCTCACATCCTGCTGAGAGAGGAGATTGGTTCAGTTTCTCTGAAACTCATCAGCAGCCTCCACTCAAGTGAGCACACACGGCTTTTATGTTCCAGCAATTCCATTTCCTATGGTAGTGGGTCCATGTTGCCTCACTAGACACTCAAGAGAATGTTCCAGTGGCCCCAGTCATAATCGCCCTAATAATCCAGTGTCCGTCTGTGGTGTGAGCCACATAGGCTTCCACAGACTCATGCCACAGACTTCAGTGGAGGCCTGCAGATCAGTGTGAATTCCTGCAGCATGAGACAGTGTAGAGAGCGCTCACTCACTGACATGGCGTCAAGCGAGGGAGACCAGGCAGAAAAGATGAGTATCCTGAGAGTCATCACTTATGTGAAGCAAGGACAAGTGGACGATTATGTGGTGCGACGGGCCAGGTGGGAGGATGATTTTAGGGAAGGACTTTGGGGCAGTGATTGGGAAGACACTGGTTGGGTTTTTGTAGCGTGGAAATACTCTGTTCCTTGATACAGATGATAGTGTGTGGGTGGTTCCCATTTTTATCACTAATCAACATGTGCACAAAGCACTTGTGATGTCTCATATATGTGCTAAAATTGCAACACAAGAGCTTATTTTAAGAATAGAATCAGGAATTACAGGTTTTTAACAAGATACACATTGTCATCAATTTTTCTTAACACTTTTCTTTGCTCAAAACTGATAGTACTAATAAACGTATTAATGTTTCTTCCCCAAATACTTTTTCCTTTGTTATTTGTAAATGGATTTCCCCATCCTCAGCTCTTCTGACTCAATGGTACTTGTTCATCACCTACAGCGATTCTCCATCCATCAGCTCATGCTTTCTCTCTTAAAGGATCTATTTACATTTTAATTTAAGGCTGGTATAAAATTATTGATGACTCTGTACCTTTTCATACTTGAGGTTATTTTATCTCTGACATTTCTAGTTCAATTTCTTTAAACATCCGAACTTAACACCACCACATCACTGAAAAATGTTTGATCAGAGTCAATTAGAGCAATGTTGCAGAAAGAAAGTTATGGTGTATTATAGCTAGAGATTGGGTTCCATTACACTAAATAACTTGTGTTTTGCCTACAGTGATATCTACATAAAGCAAATGAAAGAAATTAATATTCTCTTGGGTTTGCCAAGTCAGCATTCTTTGAATTTCTAAATGATCACAATCTTGTATTTTTTAAACCAAATAGCTGTGCTTGTATTTAACTTTCCTTTGAAAAAGAAACCATAATTTCATAATGATCTCCAAGAAGATTTAATTGACTATAATTCATTTCACATCACAAGGACAAGAGTGGCTGATATGAAATATGGGTTCTATGCCAGATAGTTGAAATTCAACTTCCAGCTCATATAACGAGTGGGTGACTTATTTTCTGAGTACCTCAGTTTACCCATAAATTGATCACTGGGAAGATGGAAAGAGTGCCTTTGTGTAGACACCTGAGATAGTATTTTGTACTCAGCGGGCATTCAGTAAATGCTACTTATTTTTCTACCATTGTTACATTTGCTAAACTATTATTGAGGACAGAGAATGAATGTAAAACCATTTTTGGAGTAGCAGGGGTCTGTGTGACAACAAAAAGGACAATTTGAGTGACAGAGAATTATAAAAAGAAATGATTCTTTTTAGAAATATGACTAGTTTCTAGAAAAATGTCAAAGTTATTTTGAAGCTAACATTTAAGTAAAGGTTATTAACTGTGAGAATTAAATTAGTGTTGGTGAGGGTCACTAGTGGGACTGTCAGTCTCACGACATAGTAATAGCACAGGTTGTAGAAGAGACAGAAATCCAACCATTGTAATTCTTGGGGAATCATAACTTAGTTGCAAATAATGGCAATTTGTGTTTCACAATGTAATAACTGCTGAAGGCATCAAAAGGTCATGTTCCATTATAGTCACCTCAAGCTCATGCACATTCTGGCTCAGTGTCTCAGAAATGCCCACTGCTCTCATAGCTGTCTTCAGATAGGTGGGGAAGCCCAGCCAAGACCAGAACTCCCAAAGAAACCGTATACTCAAGAGACATTAAAAAAGTCTGATTGTTCAACTCATCAAGTTTTAGTGCGGTTTGTTGCACAATATTAGCTAATTAACATGCTTGGTGTTTTTCTGTAGGTACTGAGAAATTATCTTTTAAATATTAGCGATATGCTCTTAGGGTCCTCAAACTCTCCAATCATTGTTACCAAATGTCTGATGTCTATCCAGTCAATGCAGATGTAATTCCAGATTGTTCTTCTGGTCTGAACTTCATTTAAGATGGACGTGGCCTCCCAATAACTGTTCTGACTCTTATCTGGCACATGCTATCTCTGGCAATTGACTTGGTGTTATAGTTAGCTTTTCTACCAATGAGACATGACACCTGGAACCTGTGACTTAAAGGAGGAGGAGTTTAATATTTGGCTCATGGTTTCAAGGGGTGCAGTCCATAGCTGACTGTCTTTGAGGCAGAAGCATTGCAGTAGAAAGGCATTATACAGCAAAGCTGCTTAGTCATGACAGTTGGGAAGCAGAGCAGAAGAACAGAGATAGGGAGTGAAGGATTAGGGTCACACCTCTACTACCCACCCAGAATCATCCAGAAGTGTGCTTCACTAATGCCCTGAGTGGCCATCAAGCCAATCAAGTTTATATTCCACCTTTGCCTTCACGCTTGCTATCAAATATTTTCTTATTTATAGTTCTGACTTTACTGTCTACCAGAGTCTCTCTTTCTTTACATCTGAGCTCTCAATATTTAACTTTAGATTTGTTCCTGTTTCTGGCTCTATACCCAAGCATTGACACTGGCTAGAAGGAGACCATGTTATGTGCACCTCTTGGTCTCTTTCAGGAGTTATGTACTACACTAGAGTCATATGGTAAAGTCCAGGGACTTTGGTTGTCTCGACTGGAGTTGTGTACCAGGCAGAGAGGCAGAGGTGCTGCTTAACACTTCCTAATGTCGAGGACAGCTCTGCAACAAAGCATTGTTCTGTGAAAATGTCAGTAGTGCTAACATAGGAAACTCTGGTCTAGACTGCACAGAGACAGTTTCTTTGAGAGTAAGCTACTAATCCCCAATAGCTGTCCTTAGGTTGTAATCTCTCAGCACTCAGAAATTTTCCTAGCCAGCCTTGGGAACAAAGGCTTTTTATATCTGATGCTCCATGGCTCATCCAAACTGAGCCAACATTCCTCAGGAAGCAGGTGTCTTCCCCAGAGGGTGTGTGAGGGCCTCAGGCTCTAGCTCAGCTCTCTCCCCAACGCCTCATGGCAATACCAGCAAAAACCAGACACTGCTCCATGGTTTCACAGCCTGGGGCCCTCTCAATGACTTGTAAAGGTCAACAGTTTTTTCTTTTTAGTTTTATTTTATGCATGACTGATCTTAGCACCTGGGGACCTTAAATATGACAGTGGCTTTCTCCAGTGGGGTTCAAGTTTGCGGATTTTGAGTATATTAAATACCCTCTATGGCTTCTTTGAAGGACAATGGCTTTTTATTTATTATATGAAAACTGGATCCAATCCTGAAAGGAAACATCCCTGTCTCAGTAGAGGCATAGGGGTACCCTAGTTCCTCTTTCTCTCTCAGGAACTGTTGCTTTTACTCCTAGTGCAGCCTCTGGTACTTAGTAAAAGAATGAACAAGGCAATGGCTTGATCCTGTCAAAGTGATGGCTCACAAAGGCAGAGAGAATGAGGTTGACATGTCATTGCAAAAATTTCCCTTGCTGCATTTGAAACTTGCGTCTTGTGCATTATCGAAAAACTGCTATTTGTGTACAGTGATCATATCTGTATGAGTCAGAGAGACAAAATTACTACACAGTTCCCAGAAGCATTCATGCATGTGAAATTATTTTTATAATATAAAATATAATACATTATAAGGATTTGTTTACTCAGAATTAAGTTGCCATAGTATTTGAAGCAAAGCTAATGCTTTGAGGAAAACTATGCAAACACTAAATTCTAAGTACCAGGTGTCCCAAAAGTCATCATACATTGAAAAGATAAGCAAAATTTTGGGACCCTCTAGAGTATGGAGGATGAAGGTGGCTTTAGAGATTGGCATTTAGGCCTTGCAAATAGGGACACAGCTGGAGGTGTCTGTACTTGTTGCTGTCACTGAATTGAAGGCTGAGCGTGGAGTTGCTCCAGCTCTACCAGAAAGACAGAAGAAAAGGTCTGCTGGGTGTAGGCACAAGTACAGACACTGGTTTCCCCAAAGGAGACAAAGCGGGATCTACAGAAAAGATTGGACCCCGAGAGGGAATCTGGATCTCTCCTTTGCTCCCTCCGTCCACCACAATGGGCACCGTGCAGGTGCGGCTGGGACTGGAGCTCTGGAGCAATCCCTGTTCCTGCCTCAGGATCTGGGGAAGCTGCAGGAGAAGTTCTGGGCTCATGAATGAGCAAGGTTCCGGTACAACTCTCCCCAGTACTGTTCCTGATCCTGTCTAGTTAGCAGTTTCATCACAGGGTCACTATGTATTTTTGTATTAATTTTGAGTTTGAAAAAAATCTTAGTCACCTTCTCATTATTGAATACAGTACCCCCACCTACAACTTAACAGAGGAGAGGTTTATCTTAGCTCACAGTTTCAGAGGTCTCAGTCCATGCATAGCTGGCTAACTTCAAGGAGGAAGAGCCTGGTATGGAGCAGGCTGCTTCAACAACTGGTAGCTGGGAAATAGAGAGGGGAGGGGGAGAACAAGAATACACCCTCCAGCTACAGCCCCAGTAGCTAGCTCATGCCTCCAGCATGAGGCCCCACTTCTGAGCAGAATATTAGCTTACCATTGGAGGAATCAACTGATGAGTATAGCACTCCATGATCCAATCACCTTCCAAGCTGTGAGACTTAGGGGGGACATTCTAGATGTAAGGCATAGCAACATCTTACTCAAATATTGCTTGGCTACTGAGTTTCTGATGTTCCATTAAATGTTGAGCCTCAAGGCCAGAGCCCATGCCCCTCACCATGCTCCCATCCACGCTGTGGGAACCTGAGGAGCTTTGGGTTCAAGAGCTGCCCCACATGGTCAAGGATCCAATGAGCGGGTGGCAGCACAGGTGAGGTCCTCAGTGGTGGCCACTCTGCACCAACTTTCCAAGCGGAAAAAGGAAGAGTTGCTATTCCCTGTCCTCAGTCCACATCTCAAGAAATGTATAGGCAGCACCAAGGACCATATAGGGGAGGGAACTCTGGGAAATAAATTGTTCGGGTTTTGCTACTTTTACTACTGGGAATTGAACCTAGGGCCTTTGCACTGAGCTATAATCCCACTTTAATTGTTTGTTTGTTTGTTTTTAATTTTGAGGTAAGATCTTGCTAAGTTGTTAAATCGCCCAGGCTGGGCTCCAACTTGCAGTCCTTCTGCATCAGCCACCCACAGTGCTGGGATTACAGGCTTGTGTCATCATGCTCAGCGGGGAAGGAGCATTTTAGCTCACCTTAGTTGACACAGTTCAAAGCCACTGCAGTGCTCCCACAGTTCTGCACAATTTTACTTTTTTTGTGTGAGAGGTATTAATGGACGCCTTAAGGTTCCTCTAAAGTGCATTTACAGGAAGCCAAATTAATCTCCTTAGCTTTGCCCTTATGTCACCATGGTGTTTCCTAACCCATTGTCATAGATACTCTTGAGCCATGAACCAAGAATCATGAAGTAACCATACCACCTAAGTAAAACCCCCAAGTTAAAGCAGATAGATTTTTAGAAGATTTTGTTGTCTAAGTGATCCAATAGCTGCTTGCTTAGATACAAGTGTTCTTGGTTTGGATCCACATGCTGTCAGATTCTGTTTGTTGGAGGCCCAGTTTTGTTTGAATGCTTATGCATGCTGGATCTGTGAACTAGCACAAGGCTCTGGTGAGAGAAAAAGCATTCTGGTAGTCATGATAAATCCTATTGAAACTTCATACTACTGTATGGTTCTAGGCTGTGGTACTGGTTGTGGGTGGAGAACTATTGAGATGCAGTGTTTTATGTTGCATTTGATTTTCTGCTGAATTGTGTGGTATTGAGTTGCCTGTGTTTTTTTTTTTTTTCCTTAACCTTCTAGTTCACTGAGAGCCCCTGAGTGACTTATGTACCTCAAATGTGGCGACCAAAATGATTTCTGTCATTTCTGACTTTTACTTGGGCCAATTTTGGTAGATTATGCCCATTTATGGTAGAAAGAAATAGCAGCTACACCTTAAAGCAGGGCCTACTCCATTGATTCCTTCCCCAAGAAGATTTCAATCAGTTTCACACCTGGGAGGTGAACAACTGGCTTTAGGATTCCTCTTCTTTTCTCTAATCTACAATGAGAACTGGGAGGATGTGATAATCCATTAATGCTCATTTTGGGGTAAAAAAAGGGGATGCCATTAAAAAAACTAAAAAGGAAGAGGGAGAAGATAGGACAACTTTCACTTCTATCTCAGTGGAAAACCCAGGCTGAGTTCCAATATTCCACGTGATCTCTGGACTGAAATTTACCAACACTTCCAACTGTGTAATTTCAGTGGACTAGTCTCAGATAAGGGCTTCTTGGAGAACATGCCATTCTCCAGCAAAATGCCTGACACAGAGTAGGGCTCCCTCCTGCAGGCGGACGTGGAGAGCCATGGCCATGCCCACAACAGGATTACTTCTGGGGTCAACGTCTGTGTGCTGATTGGAGGACTTCAAGGCCTGTATTTGAATACTTGGGGTGACTTGTTACTCAAAAACAGCAACTAGTCTATGGGGAGGAAGAGATATATTTTGCATATATATTGAGTTTTATTCACAGGAGTAATATTGAAATGTATTGGTAAGGTGGAAATATTTCTGAAACCTATATATAGAAAGAGCGAAGTAGAAGGGTTAATTAGCAGAGGAAACAGAATTTAAGAAGAAAAACCATCCTTTTTCTAAAACCCAAGAAAATACTTAAATGTCCAGTCCTCTAGAACTAGAGATTTCAAGTGAGGTTTGTTATGGAAATATAGAGAAACCTCGGAGTTAAATATCCATGTGGGGAGGAGTTTCACATCTGAATAACCGTATTTGAATCAGAGGTACTTGCAAATTGTGGTTTTGTATTCCAATCTGTGGAGCAGGATGGAAAATGGGGAAGAAGCACATTTAATACCTATTTCTGGAACGCCACATTCTTGTGGCATGTGTAGACACATTTGGGAGTGACTGGCATCTGAGTGTCGGCGGCTTCTTCGTTCTTTCCTTTACCTGAGTAAACACTTTGGGACTGAGCTCTGTGTTCTATGCTTTGCATTTAAAGACACTTAGGCCTCTTTGTGACCTTAGGAATGACATGACCTTCCTTGGGTTTGCAGTCACCCCCTGCTTCTGATGTTTCTTCTGCAGCTGTTGTCACTGTGTCTTTTAGTCCCTCCTGGGAGGTTGTATCCATAATTTTTAAAATTAAGAAGTCATTATAATATTATGATTTGCATTTTTAGGTTGGCTCCTTCCATCTGTTTTCCATAAAAGATACTTCTGCAAAGTACATTTGGCAAGGGTTTATTTAATAATAACATTTAAAAAGCCCCACCAGCAAAGGCAACGCTCATTATAAACAGAATGGGAGGAAGTCTATGCTTCTGGGTGTGACAGATTTTGCTTTAGCGTTGATGGAACGTTCCATGTGGCTTCTGTGGAGGATAAATTTTGTAGCTAGATTTGCAAGAGAACAGTAATGAAACTTCAGCAGACATGGCTACAGGGCAGGAGACTGGCAGTCCTAGATTTTAACTTTAACGATGAAAAAAGTCTCGTCTCACATGTTCCCAGCATACAGACACCCTGTCCGTCCCCCTTGTGGGACAGTGCTGTGTGCTCGGACCTCTCACATATTGGGTTGTTTGTATTTCCCCATTCCTCATCAGCAGCTAGCTTCCCCGTCTTCTAGGTCCTTGTCCTTGTGAAGCTGTCTAAGCATGAAGGGTCTTTGCTTGGCTATGTCTGCTCGTCTGTGGACACAGGGACTTCTGCTTTGTCTCTGGTACTCTAGAGGCTGGGAAAGAGTGCTACTTTCTACTGGGCTCAGCAGACTGCTAGAGGTGGCTCACGACCTTGTGTCATTCCTTCACCACCAAAACTGCTGGTGATGCAGATATCTTCTCTGACAAGTTAGATCCACTTAACATTGGAGCTAACAATGCAGAAATAGAAGGATTTAATTTGGGCATTGAATATAGCACAGTTGCCAGAGGTCCTCAAGAGAGCACCCAAGAGGTTATATCAGTCAGTCATCACTGGAACACCCTAAGTGACTCAACTTAAAGTAGAGCAGTTTAACTTAGCTCATGGCTTTGGCAAATTCAGTCTATGGTTGGTTGGCTCCAGGGCAGGGACACCATGGCAGAGGGCATATTGGAACAAAATTGTCCATTTCATGGCAGTGGGGAAGCAGCAGGGAATCATTGCCAGAGAGGAAGGGACAGGGGACCAGACAGACTCTCCAAAGATGTATCTCCATGATCCACCTAGACACCCAGAAGTGTGCTCCACCAATTCCTTGGTCCAATCCTAGAATCCATCAAGTTGCCACTCTATTCTAACCCCCGGTCTCTTCCATCAGAGGCAGTTCTTTGAGTATCAGTCTCCGAAGGCATCTGTCCTTTGTATATCAATCACTGGAGCCTCCTTGAGCTGACCTCCCCTCTGGAATTCTCATAACCCCTTTCTCATACCTCCCTTCTTCCCACCGAGCCCAGTCCCACAGCTGAACCACAAGTCAGGGCTAACCATAAGGGCTTTTAGGAGAATAGCCAATGCTGAGATTATACACTATTTCTTTCTCTACCACTGAGTTAACACATTTCTGTGGGGGAGGTTGTGAGGTTTCACACAACACAGAGAACAGTGGGAGAGCAGATCCTTGTGGCATTTCATCCTGCATATGTCCGTGTGCTGCTTGTTTCATGTGGCATGGGCGGGACTAAGCTCACAACATGTGTCTCCCAGGGACCAATCAATAATTTTTTTCAGTGACTTGACAGTCCGAACCTGAAGTTACGAGCTGGCAGCACAGGACTGAATTAAAATGTGGCCTTCCTTGATTTGGCTATGTTATGGTTTGGATCTAGAATGTCCCCCAAAAGTCTTCCGTGTTTGGAGGGTGATTGAATCACAGGAGTTAACTGCACCAGTGGGTGAATCCATTGAAGACTTCATGTGCTGTTCAGATGGAGGAGTTGGGTCGCAGAGGCCTTCCCGGCATCTTCTTTGCTCTCAACTTCCTGCCTTGCTGTGCTGTGAACAGCATTTCTCTGCTAAACCCTCCACCGTGCTCTTCTGCCATTGCCAGCAGATCACAAACACACTGAGACCTCTGAAACAGGAGATACAATAAACCTTTCCTCCTTTAAGTTGTGGGTGTCAGCTGTTGTGTCCTAGAAAAAGATTTTTCTTCCTTTTGAGATTTTTCTTCCTTTTCTATCCCTGTTTAGTCTTCACACAATCAAAGAAGATTCAGCTTTCTGGTCATGGTGGCTCCCTAAGCACACAGGAGATGTTTCAGTACCATTGTTGTAAAAACGTTAGGAAATCCACGTCTGAGAGACAAGCTCCTCTGTATCACTGTCTGGGAAGGTTGAAAATTAATTGCTTTGGCTTGAAGTCTGAAAGTTGATGGAATCAAATAAAAGGTGAGATCAATATATGGCCCGTAGAGACCTTTCACCCTGGATGAGAAAGGAAACCAAAGAGTTGAAAGCGATGAAGTTATTGTTCAGAGAGAGTAGAGCGGACTCTGTACCCAGAGCTTTGATCTCAAGTCTGGGGCTTTCACCTCTATGTCAAGACAGTCGTGTAGGGCACAGACTCTGTTCTAGCATGAAGCCCACTACAACTTTAGACTATGATGAAATGATGTTAAAAGAAGAAAAGGAAACCCCCGTGCCAGACATGGATTGCAGTCTGAAGCAAAGGTGAGCTCTTTGTGAAACTTCGACTTTTTCCTTTGGCTTCGATGGTCTGACTCAGCTTGAAGCAGGGCTTGTGGACACTGGGAGTCAGTGAAAAGCAAAGAAGACATTATTTTTTCCTTTTTTCTCTTTTGCTTTCTTGATCATTAACTGTAGATGAATTCCATATATGCTTGTGGTTCAAATGTTAAATTTAAGAGCCTGCTAACAAGATTCAGGGACCGTACAAATTCCAGACCATGGGTGTGGGATTGGAAAGCCCCAAGGTCTCAGAACAAACTAAACAGAAAACATCCACCTAGAGAGTAAACAAGTACCTGCTTCCTTTAAAGTTCTTCAGTCCAGCCCAAAGAACAGTGACCTTGGAAGAAGGAAAGGACATTCCTTGAAAGACCCAGTTGATCTTATAAGTGTAACTTAAGGTACCATTCAGTGCCACTTGTCCTTGAAGGTGCATTCTCTCTTTTGATCAGAAAAACAATACCCTATTATTTTGCAGTAAACTCTATCTTTGTTCTATACAAAAGTCTACAGGGCTACATGTCTTGTCTTAAAACTTACATCAAAGACATAAAAAATAAGATGTGTCGACAGCTTCTTGTGATGTTAGAACTCTGTAGTGTTAAGACCCAGCTTCCTGGTGATGTCTTGGTTTCTCAGATATCATAAATTTGTTTAAAGACAACCACAGGAATAGTTTTACCTGATGAGTATAACATTGATGAAATTTTGCTTTGTCATATAGGATTCTGACAACCAAATAAAATAAAAGCAGTACCATCTACTATCTAGCATTTTTATTAAAGAGAGGGTGTGTTAAAACCAAGCGAGTAGAATTGATAAAGCCCCAGTGTGAGGACAGACCTTCCAAATAAAGCTGACTGGCAAATTTCTAGCAACAAGGTCAGAAAAATAAAGAGTTTAAAATACTGAGTTCAGAGAAAATATATTATAAAATATTAAGTTGTTGTTTTGGTTTGGATATGGAGTGGCCCCCAAAGCTTCATGTGTATGGATATTGTAGAAGATCTATCTATGGATTCCATGTGCTGTGTAGAAGTGGGGCCTGGTCAGAAGGGGTCCCTTGTTCTTCTTGTTGTGATGTCCCAAGCAGCTATTCCCTGCCAGACCCTTCCTGCCATTGTCAGCCACCTGTAAATGGACTGTGACTTTCTGAAACTGTGAAACTGAGGTAAAATAAATCTTTCCTCCCTTAAGTTGTGATTGCTGGTCATTCTGTTTCGGCAATAAGAAAAAGTAACTGAGACAGTTGCATATTTTGCTTTTGCAGTATTTTTGTTAATTTGGTAATACACATGATGTAATTAAAACATACAGTGAGTATTTAAATACAAATTTAAAAAATTGTTGCAATGGAAAGACACATTGCCATTAACTCCCTAAAATGCTCTCTCTCATGTTGGGCACACTTATCTCATTGTTCTTGCCACTTTTTGAAGCAGTTGCAGAAGTCCTCGCCCCCAAGTGTCACTTCCTGTCTGCTTCAATGTCCCGAGTTGATTCAAAATATTTACAGCAATTTCTATCAAATGAAAACGTGAGTGTCTGACTTCATGCCCCTTATTCACCAGATCCAGCGCCAAGCAATTTATGGCTCTTCTCCAGAGTCGAAATGACCACAAAAGGTGCATGTTGGGAACAGATTCAGGATGTTGAGCAGCCAGGTTCGCATATCTAAAGACGATGGAGGACCTAACAGAGGACTTCCAGAGCTGCTTCTGAAAGTAGCAGCAAGAACAAAGGGATACGCATGCTTGGAGCAAGGCGAAGCATTTTGAAGGAGACTCACGGTAATGTGTATTTCACTGTGATAATTATATTTCAACACATGCTGAATTTTTAAATTACACCTCATATATTGATGCTCTAAATCCATGACCCTGGATTATCTGGCTCTTTCCATGTAGTCCATTTTTCTTTTCCTTCCCTTCCCCTTTCTTCCCCCCCCCCCCCCCCCCCCCCCCCCCCCCCCCCCCCCCCCCCCCCCCCCCCCCCCCCCCCACCCCCCCCACCCCACTGCCTATCACCCTCTTTCTCTGGCTCAAAAGCTAAAGTATTCTGTTTCTATCACAGCCACTGTTGAGATTTGGGCTGATACAGGAATTTTTTCTGTAAATTTACACATTGCATCTTGATTATTTTTACTTTCCTTTTCCTTCTTCACCCCCTCATCACCACATTCCCTTTCCCTGTCCACCTGGTCTGTCTTCTTACTGTTGACGGATACATTGGTTTCTTCTAAGACTTGACTATTGTCATTTGGATCTGGAGTTTCCTCTAAGAGACTTGTGTGTCTATGGGTATTGTGCAGTGTTGGGAGGTGGGGCCTGGTTGAAAGGGACGGGTACTTGAGCTAGAGGGCCGTGTGCTAGCTCCTTCCTCCTTCCCCGACTTGGCTCTGCTCTGCCATGCTGTGATGACCGTTTTCTTGGGCTCTGGTTCCACCATACAGTCCCATCATTTCCAGTTGCTTGCCCATGAATGGACTGTGACCTTCTGGAGCTGTGATCTAAAATAAATTTTTTTCTCCTTAAAATTGAGGATGTTGGGTATTCTATCACAGCAATGAGAAAATAACTAAGACAGAAATTGGTACCAAGAGCAGGGTTGTTGCTATGACTTTAGCTATTGATATAGTTTGGAAGCCTTTGGAACTGGCTTGCTGGAGTTTGGCAAGGTTTGAGGATACTGGGTAGAGAAGACTTATAGTGCTCTGAGCTGTGCTTGAAGGAAGATTCTGGTTAAAGCTTGGAAGACCAAGATGCTCTTAGAAGTGGGGATTGGAAAGACCAGGCTCAAGAGTTTTCAGATGAGAAGGAAAATAGTATTGGCAAGTGGTCTAAAAACCATGTATGCTATATATGCATTGGCAAAAAGTGTATTGGCATTCTGCTCTTGTCCAGAGACTTTGCTTAGAGTGAGATTAAGGGCAGTGGACTACTTAATCTGGTGGAGGAAATCTCAAGGCACCCCAGTGTTTGTGCTTTCACTTGGGTACTGCTTGTGGCTTTTAGCCAACTTTATGGTGAAAAGCAGGAAGAAAAAATGGCAGAGAAAATTAATATAAAAAGTTTGCAGTTTTGCCAGAGCAAGGGGCCTGCAGCAATAGGGCAGAAGAGCACAGGGAAATTTAAAAGATTAGCATTAAAAAGAAGCCAAGTATTTGGAGTCAGGACTGTAAAAAACGATCCCTTGATGTGGTGTCAGGAATCAGTAAGACTCCATCCTTTACCAGTTAAAGGGTAGAAAAGCAAAAGACTTTGCTCTGAGCAGTATACCACAGAGTCAAAAAAAAATGTTGGCCAAAGTTCAGCCATCTGAAGTTCAACCTCTAAGAACTCAAAGACCTCTATAGCATTTTTCTAATGGGGCCATGCCTTGTTGATGTTCATGCTGTCCTAGCTTTACAGACTTGTAGAGTGTAAGAGTTAGGGGTTCATGGAAGCTTCTACTCAGATTCCAGAGGAAGGCCTGGAGACCAGACAGTGTGCTCCTGGGAGGTAATGTGCGAAGTTGTAGAGAAACCTAAGGTGCAGTGGAGATCGTGGAAATTTAAGAATGCCATAAACATGAATTGCCAGCTCAGAGAGACTGTAGACTTTGAGAGGATCTGGTCTAAAGAAAACAAAAGCGGAGGCTGTAGTCAGATGCAGTGCTGTAGGAGTGGGACCAGCCAAGCCCTTTGGAGTTTACATCTTGGCACAGTTTACCGTAGGTGCTGGATCGGAAGCTACAGGATTTAACTGATTCCTTGCTGGTGTTAGAACTTGCTTTGGTCCAGTTGCTTTCTATACTTCTGTTCCTCTCTTTGGAATGGGAACATTTACCCTGTGCCATTATATGTTGTAAGTGCTTAACCCTTTTTTTTTTTTACAGGAGCTCACAGCTGTGAGTTTGCCTTGCATCTCAGAGGAGAGTTTAGATTTGGACTTTTTAATGGTAGTGAAACTGTTAAGACTTTGGCAACTTTTAGAGAAGGACGGAATGTATTTTGCATAAGGAGGTGAGCATGAGTCGGGGGGCCAGAGGTAGAATGCGATGATTTGGGACTGAAGTATCCTCCAAAAGCCTCATATACCTGTGGATACTGTTGGGAGGGGCTTATCCTGGTGGAGTGTGTGCTAGTTCCCCCTTCTTCTCTAACTTGGCTCTGTTCTACCATGCTATAGTGACCTCTTTCTCAGGCTCTGGCCCCACTACGTGGTTCCACCATTTCCAGCACGTGCCTGTGAATGGACTATGACGTTCTGGAACTGTGAGCTGAAATATATCTTTCCTCCCTAAAGTTGTGGATGTCAGGTATTCTGTCCCAGCACTGAGAAAATAAATAAGACAGCTGTTGTAAACTGTGCTCCTATAAACATGGGTATTTGTGTATCACTCTTTATGATGACTTTACCTCTTTTGGGATGATCCCCAGAATAGTATGGCTGGGCCAAATAGGATATCTATTTTCAGCTTTTTGAGCAGTTTTCATACTGCTTTCCATAATGGTAGTACCAGTTTACAGTCCCACCAACAGTGTAGAAGAGTTTTTTTTCCCCTGCAACCTCAACAGCATTTGTTATTTTTACTGGAGTTTTTTATTCTTACTGGAGTGTTTTTTTTTCCCCCCTGAGAACTGGGTATTCATTTTAGTTGCCCAGCTTTGATGAGGTCTCTTATTTTGGGAGATCTAATTTTTTTCAGTTCTTTGCCTATTTTTGATAGTAGTACTGTATGAGGAGGAGCTGACAATATTTTTCCCCATTCCATCAGTTCTTTCTTCACTTTGTTGATTGTTTAATTTGCTGTGGAGAAGTTTTCTGACTTAATATAATCCTCTTTGTTAGTTCTTAGAGTTTTTCATGTGCTTTGGGTGTTGAGAAAGTTCTTGCCTTTTCCTGTGTCTTCAAGTGTCTTGCCCATTTTTTTTCTTCCAACAAATTCAGTGTTTCCATTTTACTGTGTAGATCTTTGATCCGTTTTGATTTAATTTTGGTACAAAGTGAAAGATGGAACTAATGAGTCTAGTTTCATTCTTCTGCATGTGGCTAGCCAGTTTTCCTGGACCCATTTATTATAGAGGCTATCCTTACTCCAGCAAATGGGCATATGTTTTTGGCCCCTTTGTCAAAGATCAGATGGTTGAAGATATTTAGGGTTGTCTCTGCATCCTTAATTCTGTTCCGTTCGTCCAATTGTCTGTTTCTGTGCCAATACCTTGTGTGTTTTTTAAAGTCATTGTTGCTTTGTAATGTGACTTGCTATCTGGTGTTGTGACATCTCCTACTTTTTTTGGCTGCTTAGGATTATTTTGGCTATTCTGCATTTCTTCTGGTTCCATGTACATTTTAAGATCATTTTTTCTAGTTCTGTGAAAATACTGTTGATATTTTCATTGGGATTGCATTGCATCTGTATATCAGTTTTGCTAGGATGACCATTTTGACAGTGTTGGCTCTGCCTACCCAGGAACACAATATGTCTTTCTATTTGCTAATATTCTCTTCAATTTCCTTTTTTCAGAATACGATAGTTTTCATTATAGAGTCCCTTCACTTTCTTAGATTGATACCTACATATTTGATTTTCTTTGAGGCTACTGTGAATAGAATTGTTTTTCTGATCTCTTTCTCTGTGTTTTCATTGTTATAGAGGAATGATGTTGATTTTTGCATTGTTTTCCCCATTGTATTGATACGTATAGAAGCAACACATAATGTTTACATTGATCTTGAGTATTTTATGCCTATACACATCATGGCAACAGTACAAATCCTTCCTCTCTCCCTTTTCAGCTCTCTACCTCTCCCCTTCCCCTCCAGTTCCCATTATTAGTTCTGTGAAATAATTGTGATCTTGGTTTCTTATGGGAGACAGTTTGGTATTTAACCTTCTCCTTCTGACTTACTTCACTGTGCATGATGGTCTCAAGTTACGTCCATTTACCTACAAAAGTCTCCAACCCATCTGTCTTTATAGATGAGTAGTATTCCATTGTGTATAAATGCCACAATTTATGTATTGATTGGTCTGTTGATAGGTATTTTGGTGTCCTCCACATCTTAATTATTATATTGATTTTATATCTTTCAATGTGGCTGAATTGTTTATCAATTCTAAGAGTCTTTTGGTGGAGTTTTTGGGCTTCTATGTAAGGAATCATGCCATACTCAAATAAGGATGGTTTGCCTTCTGTGTTTCCTACGTGTATTCCCTTTGATCTAGGAGTTTTAATACAATTCAAATATCTGAACTATTTCTTGCAACGGTAAAGGTGGCAAAAATCCATGTTGGTGAGGCAGTGGCTTCTTTTCCCTAATAGTGTATGACAAGAAAAGTAACCTGGATGCTTAGGGTTGTGTGAACCCTGGGGGCTCCTTTTAGGATAAGCTAGGGATCTGGAGTCCCTGTGGTCTGGATAGAGGAGAATACACCATCAAGAGACAGTGAGGCTCTGGGGAGGGTTGACAGTAAGATGCCAGGGCTTGGCGCAGAGGTGGGCTCCCAGCCCAACTTCGAGAACTTTGCTTGTCACATTCTGACTCAGGATAAGTTAGTTCTGTTTCTTCCTATGGGAAATGACATCAGAATAGTTCTGCCTCACAGGCTGCTGTGAGGACCGCCTGAAAGTTGATGTCTGTGACTCTTGGAACTGTTCCTGACAAGCTGGAAACCCGGAAGAACAGTGGCAATTATTCTTGGGGCCAAGTGTGTCGCAGACTAATGATTAATGGAATTAATGGGGGACTTAATGATAGCCAGGCACCAGGGGATTTAGGATTAGATGTGCTCTTTCTTCAAGTCAACATAATTATGCCTGACAGCATGATTATTATCTTGTGACTGCATATATTTTTTCTCCAAACTTAATTAACAAATCATTTCTTCATGTGCTAGAATTAAACTACTTAATTAATCTACCGAAGTAATCCTTGGTGAGCAACCCAAGGGTGGGAATAAACATACAGGTGAAATCTAACTTCTGGATATATCTGTATTTATTTGCATTCATGTATCGTATTACAATTTTAGGTAAAAAACCCAAGTTATTGTAAGGGCACTGGAAAAAAAAGGTCCGAGGGTCATCTGGAAATACTTAAATTAGAATTATAGTTCACTCACTGTGCTACTCAGAGTGATGTATGGAAAGAAATTATAACAAGACCTTTGAATTATTTTCTTTTTTTTTTGCATTGCTTTGACCAAAGACTTTTTTCAAAGGGAAAAATAAATTCTAAGTGTTAGACTCTATTATCACAGACATAATTCCTCTTTGTTGGCATGAGCTGCTCTGGAGAATCCATCCTTCAGTCCAGCTAATCATGACAGTAGAGAAAATAAAAAGTGGAACATCTGAGTTTGAGTTGCTTTGCTATGTCTATTAACGTACTGTAATGCCACTGCTGAGGTCTCTGAATTGCATGAAATCTTTTGGGAAGAAGTGTGTGAAATATTTTCTGTCTTGCTTTCTAAGGCCATAGTACCATAAAAGGTGTTTATAAGCCTCGGAGCAAAAATACCTATGCCTACATAGTTACTCCTCTGGATTGAGAGAAAAAAATCTATATATTACTATAGAATATTTATGTACATATATAACTTTATTGTATAGTAAAATCTGCATGTTTGATGTTAGCAAGGAGTCAAAATTATTTGCAGTAATTTTCCTGTTATTGATTTTCCTTTCTTTTCTTTTTTTTTCCCCCTGAGCATGTATCCATATTGGAGATTTACTTTTTGATCACTGTATTTGCTAGCAAAAGGCAAATTATATAAATTTAGTTGAACATTCCATTTCCAAGGACATAGTCTATGTGTGCAGGGCTTGTGTCTTTATCTATATTAAGGTGCTTAACAGCAGGTACTGCAGCCGTGGTTCATAGAAAGTGCATGGCGACTGTTCTACTGGATGAGGCTGTCAACTGACCCAGTTCTAGGCACTGTTTTGAGCAGATGAGATAATTTCAGGAGATAATGTTCTGTACACAAAGGGAATTTATTAGGGCAGCTTCCAAATCCAGAGAGAGTCAGTTGTGGTTTGGATCTGGAATGTCCTCATAAGTCTCGTATATTTGAATGTTATGGATTATCTATGGAACCATGTGCTGTTAGTTGATGGGGGCCTGGTCTGGAGGGGTGGACTTTGGGCATGTGGTGGATTGTACGTGTGTGGTGGAAGACAGGCATGTGTCAGAGTATATATTACAGGCATGTGGTGGATTAGGGGCTTAAACCTGGAAGAAGCTGTTATTGTTCAGTCCGCCAGTCTGTTGGTTGGGACACCCACATCCAGGATAGGTTTTCTTCTCTCATTTGCTGGCCCATAAGTCAACTACTTACACCTAAAGCTCCACCCTACAGACTAGGTAGGTGTGCCCTAATTCATTCAAGTTGACAAAATACTTTAAATGGTCACAGAAGGTAATTCTAAAAATCTAGATATACAAAAGTGTAAGGTATGAGCAAAACTCAGACAGGTCATAGAAACAGATAGATAATAAAAGTAGTTATTGTACAGGAACATGAAATGTCTAAGATTAATACATTTGAAAAATAAAAATTACAAGGTGGAAGAATTTCAGCAGAGAACCAGAAGGCGTAGAATAATCCCTCAAACTCCCATTATGGAGAAATAAAAATAAATGAATTTGAAATCTAAATTAATAGTCATAACATCATGATATCATACTATAGAAAGAACTGGTGAATTTGAAACAACAGCATAGGGAGATAAAAAGACCAAATATAGAAGATGGCAAGAGGTATTTTGGATTTGATAGAGAGATTTGCTACAGATGCAAATGTAGTTTCAGAAAATAATAAGAAAAAAAATATGGACAGAAGCAATAGTTGGAGAAATAATGGCCAGCAGTTTTCAAAACTTTGAGAAGCTTTAAGACAATAAATCAAAGCCTTGGTTTGAACTGAGCCTTGACCAGAATAAAGGCAAAGAAATTCATAGTTTAGATACATGACTGCTGTTTCTGAATATCAAAGCAAAAGAAAATATTAAAAATTTCCAGAAGAGTTGAAAGAACCAGATTACACAAACACATGTGCAAGCATGCACTCACACATACGCACACACAAATGCACAAACTGAAAACCAGCGTCTCATGACCAACGACTGCTTTTCTGTGGATGATGTTGACAGACCACGCACTAAAGGGCCTAGTTCTGCTCAGTGTCCAGCCTGGACCCAACTCTGAGTTTCCATAGCAGCATGATTTGGTCTCAGAACACAGACCTCCCTCCTCTTTTAGCTGGAAAATGATGCAGCGAATATAAGACAGTGAGAAATGAGATGAAAATTAGCTTATTAATGAAAAATTTATGTTGCTTGTTTTTAGCAAGCAAAATGGACTTGAAGGAGGCCCATTTGCCTGTAGTGGGCTTGCCACGCCCCCGGTAATCAGATTGCGTGGGGCCTGCCCCGCTTTTTCGTCTGCTCGTCGTTTTCAGTACCAGCGAGACCCCACGGGGACCTGCCTCTGGCAGGCGAGTCCCTGAGGCTTGATTTGCAGCACTTGCCCATGTACACTTTTATGCCATTTGAGGATCGTGCATCACGTGATCACAGAGCTCCGTTCTCCTGAGTATGTGTTAGCTCTGCAGTGGGGACCCCCATGCCTGGGCACCCTGCCGTGTGGCCAAGGGGGTGTTCTGTAGCCACACTTGAGGTGGAGATAGGGCCAAGGAGATGAGATAAGACTGCTGATCTGCACAAACCCACAGCCCCACCTCCCCTTTGGAGGGGAAGAAGGAACGCTCGCATAAGAGCTCAGGGTATTTGTATTGGCTAGGGGTCTATAAAAGAACAGAACTTACAAAATATATAAGCTGGGCCCAACACTCTGGGAGGCTGAGGCAGGAGGATTGCAAGTTTGACTGCCACCTGGCCAATTTAGTGACGTAGTGAGATGCTGACTCGACATAAAAATGAAGATGGGCTGGGATTTAGTTTAGTGTAAACACCCTCCTTCCATCTTCAAGACCCCCCCCCACACACACACACACACGGAGGAAATATATATGTAAAGTTACATAAGAGCATTTACTAGGTAGACTTGCAGAATCTGCTGTGTGCAAGATCAGAAGGCAGAGTTCCAAATGGCCATCTGCAGATGGGAGAGCCAGAGGATCCAGTGGCTGCTCAGACCGGAAGCCGGAAGCCACAGAGCAAGGGATCATGGATGCATCGTGAGTCCAATGCCTCTGTTCCACTGGCTAGCAGCTCAATAAACAACTGACAGTGGGGTCTTGTTGAGTGGTAAAGAAACTGAAGCCAGTGTCTAAAGACAATGGCATGTGGCTGTTTCTTTTGAGAACATGCCCAGTAGGGCAGTAGCTAGATTGAATGGAATTTCTTTCTATTCTCAGCTTTCTAAGGAACCTCCAGACTGCTTTCCATAACGGTTGTGCCAGATTGCATTCCCACCATTGGTGGAATACAGGTTCCTTTTTTTCGTGCCCTTACCAACAATTGTTTTTTGAGTTCTTTTTATTAAATTTATTTTATTTTTTAACAGGTAGAATTAATTTTAATGGCAGGTTTGATTTGACTCAACAAAACCAAAACATTATCTCAACATGCAATCAGTATAAAGCTTAAAATTATTAGGTATTTTAGGTTTTTGCTTACAAAGTTTTTTTTTTTTAATTTGGTATGTGTTTTATGTCTGAAAGACATTGCAGTTTGATGTAGGCTATTCTCACAGAGTGAGGTAAAACCTGAACACATGCATATCCATGTTTATCACAGCAGAATTCATAATAGCTAAATCTTGGAAACAACCTACCTGCCCATCCATACAGGAATGGTTGAAGAAGATGTGATACCTGTATACAATAGAATACTATGCAGCCATAGAGAAAGACAGATATGAAGCATTTGAATGAAAATGGAGCCACCTAGAGTCAGCGAGTGCTCAGTGTAATGGACCAAGGACGAGGGACTGACTGACTATAGATGGGTGTTCCTCTAACGAAATGCACAAAAATAACAGAAAAAGGCCCCAACGTGAATGGCAAGGTAGAAAGAGAGGCAATGGTCAGATAGGAAAGGGGTGAACCTCTGAAGAGGGGTGGACATAGATGCTCACTTATTCCCCAAACACCATGGTTCTAATGTGTTACAGAATTTGAAATTCATGTATTTACAAAAAAAATTAAATTTTATGTCATGTGATTTTTTACCAAAATAAAATTTAAAATGAAGACGATGGCAAGGGCCAGAGCTCTTCAGAGTGAGAACACGTCCCTGTTTCCTGTTTCATCCAGGCTATGTGCCAATTGGTTGGTGCCACTCATATCCACCCATCAGTTTGCTGCTGTAGCTGCGCACCCATGCTGCCCCGAACTGCAGCCACATTTCTGAGCCACTCTCAGCCACCTGCAAGGCCCTTAGGTGCCAGACTGGCTGTGAGTGTGTGGCTTGAGGCCACTCCCAGACAACCCTCTGAAAGAAGTGCTTTAACTTCACCACCATTTACCCAACTATTTTTTTTTTCCAAAACTCTTGCGATGACAGTGCCATACTTCACTGGACTAATACTTAGTAAGCAATTACTATATTCTGATGTTGGTCCAAACAATTGACTTATGTTAATGTTCCAGACACAAGCATTGCCTCAGGGCTAGTTTCATGGTGACACAGCGGTGAACACAGGTGGGTCTAATGCTTAAGTGACCCGAGGGGACAGTCAGGAAACTAACTTGTGGGAAGGGCTGTTGTAGCCATCAGGAATTGCTGGGGTCTGTGGCTAACTAGAGAGAGTGTGTCCACTTCAGGGAAACCTGCTTCTCTCTAACACAAAGGAAAGACGCCTTCAGGAGGCCGTAGAAAGGAGCCTTTAGTCACTTTGCACTTTAGTAAAAGCTGAAAGTGTGAATTTTTAAAATGAAAAAAATCTGCGTTTTAAAAGTTGGTAATCAGGTCAAAAGTTTTAAAAATACAAGTCGCTATCCAAACCTGGAAATACATAAACAAAAAAAAGCCCCAAAATTCCATTTTTGCCATATTCTACCTGGTCTAGTTGGCTTGTGACCGGAGCTTGTGCTTCTCCAAAGGGCTTTTACCTGCGGGCAAGGGACAGAACATGTCTCGAGTGGCAGCTGCTCAGCGCAGCCCTTCTTTTGCAGGAAGTGCATTGTCCTGAGCCCTCTTCTGCACTTTCCTCACCTTTTCGATGGGCTGTGGCCAACCAATTCTGAGTAGGGCCAGGTATGGAGGCATAGTGTGAGATCCCTTAATGAACAACTGGCTCAGAGATGCCACAGTCCTGACCAGACTATTTTTCTTGGAATTGGAGCCTTTCCTTTTCCAAGTCCCAATCCCCCTGTTCTTCCACATGGGTCTAAAAGTCCTGCTCTCTCCCCCTGTAAGTCCCTGCTTGTCTGCTTCCCAGTAGACATAAGGTGACAGAGAACCCACAAACCCAACCCCACATATTCTCTCCCAAGCTCGAGCCTAGCTTGTGCTCTCCTTTTTTTTTTCTCCTGGCTTGTCATGTGATGCCCTGGATAGTGTGAAAGGTACTCAGTGCCTGGGGCAAAGAAACTGAGCTAGAATTTGAGAGTGAGGAGATGATGAGGGCAGTGATTGGGCTCAGGCTAAGTGGTAAAGGGGGTAAGCAAGGGTCACAGGTTGCAAGGACAGGGCATGTCTTCCTTAGCAGAGGACAACAAAGGCAATTCTAGACAAGTGTTACCTGGGCCTTTTCATGACAATGGCCTCCATCACCAGCTTTATTTTTCCCCCCACTATTTTTTATTAATATACAAATGTAATACATAGTATTTACAATGAATTTGGGTGTTTCATACACCTATGTATCATATCGACTTTACAATCCCTTCCCGTCTTCTACCCTCCCACCCCCTCCCTACCCCTTCCCCTGACTCCGGCTATCACTTCATATGGTTCCAAAGAATGGCTGTGTTCTGGGTTTTCCAAGTCAGAGAAACCATACAGTGTTTAACATATTAATCTTCCACACCTAAGTCATTTCACTTCGCCTGCTTTCTTAAAGACCCATGAGAGTTGTTCTGGATCGGATCCTGGTCTCTCCTCTGTGCATTTCTTCTTTGGCTTACTTTCCTACCCATCTCTCCTTCTTCTTTCCCTTATTGCTCCTTTTTTCCTCCTAAAAATTTAAACACATGTTTCAAGCTTATGTTCTTGGGAGTGCACACAACCAGGCAGACATGCAATGTAGACTCATGGTGGCGGTGAATGATGGAATCGTTGGTGTACTCTCTCATGACACACCTGGTGCTTTGAGCTCCTTTTTCCCCAATACGTTCAACCTCATTTCATTTGGTTCATTGCTGAGTCCTGTGAGTGAGGTAATAGTGACTGTCGTTGCAGCTTAGAGGCGTGACTCAGACTTTGACCCATGTGTTCTGGAATTCAGGGACTGCTCCAGGCAGCAAAAACACACTGTGGCGTGTACATGTTTGTTACCAATTTCTGGAGAAATCTACTCATTTTGAGAAAGAGACAAGCAACAGCTCGTGTTTCTAATGGGCAGCTTCTCTCTGGCCCCTCTGCATTACGACTCGGTTCAGAGCCGTGGACACAGCCTCCCACCCCCCAGACAGTCAGGCGACAGCAGCTCTATGGCCTGCAGGAGCTGAGCACATAATCGATGGGATATTACAAGTAAAACCATCAGGGACACTTATATCAATTTGAACAAGAGGTGCCTTAGAAAGAATGCTGAATTTTCAGTCCCTAAATGATGCTCGACCTGCTCTTTGGAAAACAAAATGTGGTTTGTAAATGGAAGCGTCTCAATTGGCTCACACAAGTCTCTGTGGTTATTGTCTGTTCCTTAAGCGTTTTCTTTTTGCAGACTAACGTCTAAAGCACCGTTCTTACCTTCACTTTTGCTTGATTTATTTTGTGGCTTCCTTCCTTTGTTGGCTCGACTGTGTGGTGATTCCATTCCGGATCACATAGAATTGGAGGGGTATTTTGAGGGCCAACGGGAGTGACTGACCTAAGACTAGGGTTACTGCTGGGTGGCAATTTTATTGCCCCTGGTAGTCAGGTTTTTGAACTGGGAGGAAATTAGTAAAAGATTGTCTCAGGAAGGACGGTGATTATTCTTGCATCTGACACTTTAAACACAGCCATTAAACCTCTACCTTTCAGGGGCTGAGACTTGAAAACCAGAAGCCAGCACCACTTGCTGTACCCAATTGGGCAAGATTGCTTACAGCATGTCTGCTGCCTGCCAATTCTGGCTTTTATTTTCTAAGTCCTGAGATGTTTTCTTTTCAAATGATTTTTTTTGTGGTTTATTTTGAAATGTGCTTTTGGAACAGTGCCTGCAATATGTGTGTACTGTTGTTCAGTGATCTTTTGCGAAACAAACACCCTGTAACCACCATACAGCCTAGGAACAATCTTGTCAGGCTACCAATTTTCTTCTCAAGTTTATTGCTCTTCAAGGGCTTTAAGGGGCTAAACTTGTTCTGATACTGTTGATAATCATAGTACTACTTTTAAAAAATCCCATTTTTAACTTTTACAAATGTTTCACTGAATAGTGTAGTTTAGATTATCCTGATCCTGAACTTAACATAAAAAGCACCTATTGATGGATTCTTTGATGTCTGAGTTGTTTTCATCAACATCATATTTGTAAGCTTCATGTAAATGGTACACGTAGCTGTGGAGAAGGTCGGAAGACATTCGCACATTGGTGTGTTACTCTGTCTCCACCCGTAGGCTGTGCATTGAGGTGAGAGAAACTCCCCACTTGGGAATGGAGAGGGGAGTGAGCGCTGGGATCGCCGTGGGTCTCAACGCTGGGCTTGGCCCCGTAAAACTCAGCACTGGGCCTATTAGTCGCTGCGGTGCCAGGCCCCAGCTCTGACAGGCCTCCGCACCAAGTTCGTGTCTCCACAAGCTTGAAGAACAAGTCGTGAAGAGAAGGCTTTACTGGGAAACTTACAGAAAGGGAAAGAAACAGGGTAAAGCTTCTGGTAGTCAGAAGGGGGACCGGATGTGTGGGTTGCCCTGCGGCTCAGTGTCTAGGGGTTTTCATAGTTGAGCTGGGTACGGGGCTGTCCTATGCTGAGCAGCTCAGCCACTAAGGCTGTTGGTAGGGTTCCAGCCTTGGGATGCTGCTGCAGCCCACCCCCAAGCACCCATCCAGTCGTTCTTAGGAGAGGCAGGGAGTAGCAGGAGTGGCAGGACTTAATCCTGCCTTCTAGCTACCTCCCCGTCTCTGGGGAACCCTCTATCCCTAACTGCCTCTAACCCCATGGTCTCCTCTCACAGACTCACTGTGACGCCAGACTCTGGACTGGTGCCTCTGAGCTGAGCCTCGAGTTCTGCTGCAGCACCAGACCAGACCTCATAGCCTGAGGCTTCAAGGTAGACGCAGTCTCTGGGGCTCCATTGCCAACTCAACCCCAACAGTCTTAGATTCCAGACCAGATCCAGGGCTGGGATGACCCCCAAAATGCTAGAGTTTGAGTTTGCTGCATTGTTAGGTGTGTGGATCTCATTCTGATGGCTGAGACAAAGTACCAGCTCCCGTAACTAACAGGAGGAGAACTTTATTTTGGCCCTTGGATCCAGGATGTTGAGCCCAAAGCTGGCTCCACAGACGAGGTGGCAAGTTGGAAGGATGTGGTAGAGGAAAGCTCCTCACCTGTGGAAGCAGAGAGCAGAGGGGCCAGCAGGGACAAGACCTCACTTTCCCAGGTCGCATCCTTGGTGACCTGCCCCTCCTAGCACATTCAGCTCCTCAGCCCTCCGTGGATGGGTCCAGCCCTGAGGATCGCTCCCCGCTACCAAATCACCTTCCAAAGGCCTCAGCTCTGGATGCATGAAACTTTTGGGAGATTTTATATTTAAACCATAAAACCAAGTCTGTTCTCATAGACTTGGGTCCCAGGCAATACACGATATGCCTCAGGTTTGTATTGGATTTCCGCTTTCCTTAGATTTATTTATGTTATTGTGTGTTTATTTAGAGACCGGGTCTCACTCTGTAGTCCAGGCTGGTTCTGAACTCACTATACAGCCCAGGGAGGCCTTGAACTCACAGCAGTCCTCTTGCCTAAGCTCCCATGTCCTGGGATTATGAGTGTGTGCACCAGATGTGGCTAAATTTTTTAAAATGTAATGCTAGAGAATCAAACTGAGGGCCTTGCACATGTGAGGCAAGCACTCTAACCACTGGGCTACAAGCCCAGCCCCATTAGATGTATACAAAAATGTTTAAAACACTTGTTTCAAGATTTCAGTTGCTTTTATCTTGAAATTTGGTTCTAATAAGCTATTACTAAAAATGAAGCCATTGACATTTTAAAAAATCTTTAAATTCAATTCTTTATTATTAAATGGTATCATCCTTTTTATTTTATGCACACTGTAAAACCAAACAACTAGATAAGAAAACTTTTTTTTTAAAGGAAAAGTCGCCCTTGATGCCAGTCAGAATGTAGGGCTATTAATATCTTTCAATAGTTCCTAACGAAGACTCTGGGAGAAAAATTAGACCCTAACATCCAAAAGCACAAATTGAATGCAACGAATGGGGCTCACCTCCAGGCACCTGCAGTAGCACAGCCAGGCACTTGATGAACTAATTCTGAAGAATCACTGTCTATTGGTGTTATCTGAGAAAACAGCCATTCAGGCTCTAAATCCTGGGTCAGATGAGCGGGTTATTTTTGCACAAAAGCCCTTTTGGGATAAATATACTTACTAAAATTTTAGTTTTGATAGTTGTACTATAATTGATTTACCCTTTCCTACTTTTGTATATTTATGTTGAATCCAATTAAACCACTTTAATAGTCTTATCTTTGTTTTGATATTTCTGGTTCTTTGAATATGGTGATTCATCAGGATTCCTTTGTTAGGAAACTTTTGTTTGATTTTCTCTTTGGTTCTGCAGTTTGAATTTGTTCTTGAATCTTGAGCCTCTTCTTAGCTTTGATGTTTATTAACACTCTGGTGATAAGGACCTGATCTCTTAGCCTGGGGAAGAAGACGTGAACTGCCACAGAAATCTTGTGTTAGAGAATGTTATGTGTTGGTCAGCGTACTTCCTCCCCACCAAATTTACACGCTAAAGTCTGTCACGTTTTAGATCTAAAATGTTCCTCCAAAGTCTCGCATGCTTGAGAAGTGAATAGATCATGGAGTGTCATAGTAGCTGCGTGTGCCAGCAGGAGGTGGGGCCTCTCTCTCTACTCTGTCTTCTCTCTCTCTCTCTCTCTGTTTTCTTGCTGCTGTGGGGTCAGCAGCTTTCCTTCCCTGTGTCCTACCATGATGTTTCCACCTTGGAGCTAAGCAGTCATGGACCAAATCCTCTGAAAACTGAGCCAGAAACCATCCTGTCCACCTTTAAGTTTCACGTGTCAAGTATTAGGTCCTAATGACAGGAAAGTGACTAATGCACATTATGTGGTTTCCTACCAGAGTTTCATTCCTATGGCTGCATCCCTCTTTCTCTGATTAGAAGGCCTAGAATCCTCCAGAGTTTCCATGTCTATCCAAGGATAAAGCTAAGTGTTGAACCTGAGATATCAAAGGTTTCATGGATGGGGAGTTGCCAAGTCAAGCTACTTCATCGCACATTTCTTAACAGACACAATGTAAAATAATAATTTTAATCATGAAATTTCCACTACCAAAATATTTTCTGCACTAACTAGCCCAGCTTGCAAACTTTGAGATGGTTACCTAGGAAAAGTGTCATACTCATTCATTCACTGGGAATCATGCCAAAGGATAAATGAGACATATTTTTTTTTCACCCTGCAAGAAAGAAGCCAGAGGTAGAAACCACTAGTTCAAGTCAAGCCAAGGCTGAAAATCAGGGTCATCTGTCACCATTTGAAGCTGTGCAGGGTATCGGGGCTGTGGGGAACCCATCATTCCTCACGGGCTATTTCCTAGTTGTCTCATTGTAGAGAGGATTTATACATCAGGGTCTTGCTGTAGATCACTCCTGAGACAGATGAAAGGAAACAGTTTATAATTGCTTAACATGTGTGCACAGGTCGACATATCCCACCTCCAAATTATCTGCCTGATGGCAATCACAGTTCTCAGGAGATTTATAGGAGGCACTGATCTTCCATCACAGATTAAATTCAGTGACCTTCAAAGGAAATGGGAGTAGATTGCAGCCTCCTTGTCCTGCCCGTACAGGACGGAAGGAAAAGAAAGGAAAAATTCTGGATGGTGAAAATTAGTTTGGACCCACTTAGGATCTGTAATTAAATCATCCATGGATGCCCAAGTCAGATTTTGGGTTGATTCTAACATTGAAAAATCAGAGTCCTGGATGCTTTTAAGCTGTATAAATATCCCCTTCAATCCAGCGACACCCCTCCTGGGAATACATCCAAAAGAGACCAAAACAACATATAACAGAGATATATGTATACCCATGTTCGTAGCAGCACAACTAACAATAGTTAGAATATGGAAGGCACCAAAATACCCATCAACAGACCAGTGGATACACACAATGTGGCATTTAAACACAATGGAATACTATACATCAATAAAGTTCAATAGCGTGGAGGCTTTTGCAGGCAAACGGAAGAAACTAGAGAACATCATGCTTAGTGAAGTAAGTCAGAAGCAGAAGGTGAAACATCGAATGGTCTCTCTGATATGAGAGACCCAGATCACAACACCTGTGGAACTTAAGACGAAAGACAAAGTGAAAGTGGGGAGTAGGGTGGGGGAGGAGGGAGGGAGTGTAGGGTAAGGGGAGGGACAAAAGGAGAGAGGGAAAGCCCTTTTCACCTTGACAAGATACGTACGTGCACAAAATGCTCAACTCCATTGTAAACCTTGAATTTTGCACATATGCATATCAGTAAAATGTGGGAAAATATCACGTATGAAAGTCAGTAAAACAAGAGGATATTTTCTCCAAAATTCTTTGCCTAAAATGCCCTAGAGAACAGAGTTGGAGTCATTACTTAAAGTAGGGATAGCTTCCCGTCACACAACAGTGACGCAGTGCAGAGGTACCTATACCTTCCATGGCATCATACGTGCAGCACCCAGGGAGGCCGGTTGAGGTGAACGAGCTCGCCGATGGCCAGTGCCGAAGCCTTTTTCTTGCTTCTTCACAGTGGACACCTAGTCCCTTGTCAGGCCTCTGTCGCGAGCTGCCTGCCCGGGAATGGCTTATAAAAGGCAAACAGTGAGCAGCCTGATTGATGGGTTTTGTCTACCAAGAAGCACCTGAAGCCCCTCGTGTGACTAGCAAAGCCTGCGGTCTTTCAGGTTCTTGTCTTTCAAGTGATACAACCCTGAGCGGATATTGTAGCCCATTCCTAAGACGGAGAACCTTCCAGCGCTGGGCAGCCTCCGGTCACTTGCTGGGTGTTGGACAGTGGCTTTGCCAGGTGCTCTGCCTTCCATTATGCGGCTTTGCCACAGTCACGTGCTGTTTGGTGTATTCTGCAGGTGACGGGGTCACTCGGGCTGCTCTTCCTGTGTTCCAAATGAGCCGTGACATTTTTAGAGTTTGGAAAGCAGAAGTTAAAAAATTGTCCAATCCCAGCAGGAGGAATGACTCGCAACATCTATAGACCAAGGAGATCATTTCTGTTCCTATTTTATTTGAGCATGTTAAAAAAAAAAAAAGACCAGGATTAAAGTGCTTTCGAGAGGTAGGTGAGGTTATTTCTTTGTCAATTGTAAGCTTTATATTTGCGATGTGCACCAAAGGCCGCGCTGGCTGCTTCTACCCCTGACTTTATTGTCTGGCCGTGTTGCACCATCCAGCAACCAAGACCATGCCGAGTCAATGGCCCAGATCTGATATTACTGCAAGTAGGCTATAAATATGGCAGATGCTGGGACATGACTGGCAGAGCTGGCTTCGATGGAAGAGCTGAAGCTTCTGCTCACCCCTGGGTGCGGGGGTTGCTAGAACTGCCCCTCACCCTGCAGCCTTGCTGAGGGCCACCCAGGTCCCAAGCTGTGGATTTAGCTGCTCCGTAAAGACATGTCTTACATCTGAACTCCACGTGGGAGGAGAAAGCCTCTCTCTCTGCCTGTGCACAGGCGGCCAGCCAAAGCTTTTGAGGGAGACAGGGTGTTCTCTTTCTGTTCTTCCTCCTCCTCCCCCTGCACCTCCAGGTCTGAAACATTTTATGGATTCCAAAATTAGAATACTGGGGGAATCACCGTGCCACACCTCGCCCAACGCAGCAGCGTGCTTTCGTTGTCCGGACAGGAGGCACGCTGCGTATAAGAGACTCTTTTATCAGAAGCACCAGCCTGATGTGCACGCAAGCTGCCTGGCGTAGTTACACCTTGTGCCCATCTGTTTGGGTGGCAGGAGGTCTGGCAACGATGGGGCAAGCCAATTCGGAGAAAGCCCATGTGCCAATGGAGAGTGGGTTCAGGGGTGCAGGCTGCTGGGCACAGTGTGTGCCCACGTGCCTGCCAAGAGAACCTTCTGTTTGGCACCAGCACCTGGACGGTGCAGTGTGCCGCTCTACGCTCGGCAACATCTGCAGCTGGAAGTTGGCAGGTGTTGCTCCTCGGTGGGTGGTTAGTTCCGCTGCACCTCAGCACCCATGTCCCTTTATAACGCGCTACCAGCAGCTGACTGGCTCCCCCAGCCAGCCAGGCCTCGCTTCGCTTACTCACGGTGGAAATGCTTGTTGAGCGCCTGCTTCTTCCAAGTCATTGTGCTTTGTGTTTTGGGATAATGCAACATGGACTCTGGCTTTAGGAGGCCCTAGTGCTGACAAAAAAAGGCGTGCTCGTGGGCGCAATGAGGCGATCAAAATACAGTGAGTGCTCCTTTCTTTTTCAGTAAAAGCACCTTGCTAATATTCTGTCTTGGATTCCTTCTCCTTGTTTTAGACATGCTCGACACTTACTTCGCTGTTCCTGCCACTTCCTGAAGCAGTTCCAAGAGTCCTCTTTTGTATCTTTATAGGATCTGATCAAAAACTCAGTGAAGGCTGCTGCCAAGTAACATCCAGTGGGAAGGCAGGCTCATGATAATATGGCCCCGTGTCCCTTGGTCCTCATTTGTCTCATTCAACAGATCTGGCACCATGTGACTTCCAGCACTTCCTTTAGTTTTAGAAAACTAAATATTTCAGATCAATTGAGGACATTGAAGGAGCTACAACAGTGCAAGCAAGGATAATAATGAAAGAGAACTCGAACACTGCTTCAGAAAATGGCAAGAAGGTAGAATAAGTGTGCTTGAGGGGAGAGAGTTTTTTGAGGGTAATTATGGCAATGTGTCTTGTAATGTGATAGTTTTTTAAATGCAAGCATTCACTGTATATTGTGGTCATAGTTGTTATGGTTTGGATCCAGAATGCCCCCTAAAGTCTAATGTATTTTGATATAGTGGGATAATTGTGCAACTGTTTGGTGTTGGGAGGTCGAGTCTAGCTGGGAGGGGCAGATGCTCAAAGTCTGAGCTGGGAAGGTTGTTTCAATTTGTTGAGACTGCCCAGAGCAGAGATCGCAGGTTTTTGTTGCTGACTTGTGGGCTAGCAAGCGAGGGAGGGGCATCGCCCTGTGTGTGAAGGGACCAACTAGCAGTTGGAGCTAAGTAGAGAAAGGAAGCAAAAACATTGTCACAGTTTCTTCCTGGGAAAGCTCTAGCCTCGCCCTGCAGACTGCTCTTTGCTCCTGTTTCACTTGGCTTCTGTCTCCAAAGCTGTGAGCAGCTCCCCTGCCTCTGCCATGTGTTTCCACCTGCCCTTGAGTAGGCTCTGAAACTGAGAGCTAAAATAAATATTCCCGCCCTTAAGTTGTGGATGTCGGGTATTTTGTCCTAGCAATGAACAAGTAACTGAGACAATACCCTGTAATGGAAATAGGCTGAAAGATTGTCAGGTATGCTAACTAGAGGTGAATCACGTACACCAATATAAAGAGATGGAACCCACCAATTGTACCTGAGCATTGTGATGATTTTTTTCCTTCCTTAAAAATTCTTTAAGACTTTCCCGTCAGCTTTATTAAAGCATGTCTGACAAAAGTTACATGCGTGCTTAGAGTACACAATGTGGTTTTTTGATATTTGTGTAAATTGTTACTGTGCTTTGATTCTGGAATGTCCCCCCAAAGTCTCATGTATTTGAATGTTATAGATTCCCTGTGAAATCATGTGCTGTTGGGAGACTGGGGCCTAGTCCAGAGGGGTGAGTTACAGACATGTAAGTAGGATTATAGGCATGTAATGGGGGCTTATCACACCTTTCACACCTGGATCCAGGAGGGGCTGCTCACTGGGAGGAGACCTGGAAGGACATATAAGCTGCTTCCTGCCTTCCTTGGAGGACTAGTCTCAATTTGCCTTGACTTGGCTTCCTGTCTGTGATGTCGTGAGAAGCTGCATCTACCTCTGCCTCTGCCATGTACTTCCATAGCTGCCGGCCACCCTGAAGGGACTGTGACCTTCTGAAACTGTGAGCTAAGATAAACCTTTCCTCCCCTAAATTTGTGGATGTTGGGTATTGAGTCACAGCAACGAAAAAGTAACTGAGACAATTGTAAAATGATTAAACAAACTAACCAACACATCTATCACTTCATATACGCTTTGGTTTGTGAAGGTTTGGGGTATATTCTCTTAGTGATTTCAAGTTCGTTACTCATTAACTTTAGCCACCATACCGCGTGGTAGAGGTCCAGAATGTGTTCTTCTTCTCTACCGGATCTTCGTACTTCCCACTTGTAGTAAAATTGTCATAATAGATCACAGCAGACATAGAGGAGAAATATGAACATCCAAGTTCCAGTTATACAGTATTGGTTAAAAAGGTTAAAATTTGTGAGCCTCTGTCATTTCATTTGCAGAAAATATAGGAGCTATATTAATTAACCTCCAAGTTCTTTGCCAAAATCTTGTGATTCTGAAATGATGAATAGTTACAAAGAAAGAGGTTTTGCTGAGATAGGCCTTTAGTGGAGCAGAAAGTGCCTAATTTGAAGTGAAGCATTTATTATTTACCAAAGGAGTTTATATTTGATGCAACGAATCATAAGCAAAAGAGTTACTGTAGATTCTGATCAGTGGGGAAACTTTAAGAGTTAAGAAATATTCATGAGCTCTGTGGACTGGTGCAACATTGTGGATCTCAAAATGTAGTGTGCACCAAAAACACAAAATCACAAAATTTCCACATGATTGAAACATGATCCCACCCTGGGGTTTCTGACTCAGAGGGCTACTGGGTGATGGGAATTTGGCAGCCAGCTGTTCCACTGCTGAAATGAAATATTCAACACCTGCAATCTGAAGGTGAGGTTTATCTTGGCTCACAGTTTCAGTGGGCTTAGTCCATGGCTGGCTGGCTCCAAGGCCAAACCAGCATGACAGAGGAAAGCTACTCACAGCATGGTGGGCAGGAAGTAAAGACAGAAACAAGGAGCCAGGGATGAAGCTAGGCCTGTCCAGTTCATGCCTTTAATGTCCCATGTTCAACATGGCCCACCTCCTAAGAGCAATGAGTGGATCAAATTAGGAGTACCTAACAAAAAATTCAAAGAACTTTTGTTTCAAAAAAAAAAAAAAAACCCACCCAGAATATAAAGTAGACTCCTTCACCAAGTGTATTATTTTTTGTAAGATTCGGCAAGAGGTAAAGGAGAAGATGTACAAATGTTTCCTGGTGGTTGAGACCTGAGTTAATGTTAACATGAGAAGCATGTAATAATTATGGACAATTTGAACAGTAGCTTTTTTCTTGGGAGAGGAAAATCAAGATGAATGGAGCTGGTGAGGCTTTGAGCCTTAGGAGCATCTGTGAAAGCTTCCTGTATCTGTCTGCTCAGGACTTACGAGAGGGCTGGGCCAAAGCTTCAGGAATCATTTTCACAGTCTATGGTTACATTGTGGATTGATGGAAATCCTGAGACATGGGGCAGCAAAGACCAGACAGCCTGGAAGTAAATCATGAAGGCTGACAGTTACTCCTGAGAGAAAAAGCAGACTGCAAAAGAAAATAAAGAGAGAGAAGGGAGAACTGAAGTTAAATTGGAAGCTTAAAAAAGATCAGTGCTGAATACAAAATCAATACACAAAAATCAATAGCATTCTTGTACACCAATAATGAGCCCATGAGGAAAAAAATCAGAAAAGTGCTTTCATTTATAGTAATGTCAAAAAAATTAAATACCTAGAAATCAACCTCACCAAAAGGTGAAAGGCCTGTATAATAAACATTACAAAATAATAGGTAAGAAATTGAAAAATATCTTAGCAAATGAAAAGAACCCAGTGCTCTTGTTCATGGATCAGGAGAACTGATACAGTGGGAATGGCCATATCACCAAAAATGATCTACAGATTCATTTCAGTTCCTGTTAAGATACTAATAATATTCTTTACAGAACCCTGAAATTCATTTGGAACCAGAAAACAAAACAAAACAAAACAACCCCCCCCAAAAAAAAAAAACAAAAACAAAACAAAACAAAATAAAAAACAGACTAGCCAAAGAAATTCTGAGCAAAAAAGAGCAATGCCGGAAATATCACAATATTGGATTTCGAGTTATTCTGCAAAGCCACATTAACAAAACCAACATGGTATTAGCACAAAACCATACAAGTAGACCTGTGGATCAGGAACAGGACAGGTGACACAGAAACAAATCTATGTACCTACAGACATCATGTTTTCAATAAAGGTGCCAAAAATTTACATTGGGGAAAAGGCAGCTTCTTTAACAAAAGGTACTGGACAAGCTGGATATCCATATGCAGAAGACTTAAAGCAGATCCCAATCTCTCACCTTGTACTAAAATCAAACCAAAATAGATTAAAGACCTGTATGTAAAGCCAGAAACTTTGAACATTTTAGAACATAACAAAGGAAGTACATTTGAAGCCATAGTACAGACAAAGGTTTCTGGATAAGACTTCAGTATCGGGGCTGGAGGAATAGCTCAGTGGTTAAAACATTTTTCTAGCAAGCAGTATGGAAGCACTAAGTACCTCAGTTTGATTCCTAAACACCACATAAGCTGGGTGTGGTGGCGCACACCTGTAATCCCAGCACTAGGAGGCTGAGACAGGTGGATTGCCCTGAGTCCAAGGCCAGCCTGGACTACATGGTGAGTTCAGAACCAGCCTAGATTACAAAGTGAGACCTTGCCTCAAAACAAACAAACAAACACACAAACAATCACACAGACAAAAAAAGACGTCAATGTCCTGGAAATAATGTCAAAATTCAACAAATGGGACGATATCAAATTAAAAAATTTCTGTACAGCAAAGGAAACAATTATCAGAACAGAGAACTTACAGAATGGAAAAGGATCTTGCTAATTACTCTTCTGTCTATAATATATAAAGAGCTCAAAAATTGATCTTCCTCAAAAAGTTAACTCAACCAAAAATATAGGCAAATGAACTTACAGACACTTCTCAAATAAGGGAGTACAACTGCCCCAATAACTATATGAAAACATGTTCAATACGTTTAGGGAAGTGTAAATCAGAACTGCTTGGTTATTCCACTCACCAGTCAGAATAGATATCATCAAGAATACAATAAACAAAAAACAAGACAAAACAAAAGTCGGCTGATGTCTGTTAGCATGGATGCAGGGAAAGGACAACCTCCTATCCTACATTATCGGTGGCAATGTAAAGTCAAGGAATGATTGTGGAAATCAGTATGAAGAGTTTTTATTTTTTTTTAAACCCTAATCCTAGAAATACCATTTGACTCAGGTATAGTTTTCCTGAGTAAATTGCTGAAAGAATTAAAGGCAGTGCACTCTGGTGGTATATGCATACTTATATTTATGATGGTAGAATTTATTTTAGCAATAGCTACATTACAGATATAGTTTATCTACCCACTAAACAGAGGAACTGATGAAAGTGAACAGATGCACTAAAATATTATTCAGCCACAAAAAATTAAGTTACATCATTTGTAGAACTGGAGACCATCATATTAAGTGAAATGAATCAGCCTCAGATAGATATCTTACAACTTCTCTTATCTGAGAGAACAAATAAACAGATAATGACCAGAAACTAGAAGGTAGAGTCCTGGAGAGGGATAAGGGTGTTAGGGGAGGCAAGACAGGGAGAAGGGGCTAATGGGACTGAAAATGAACAGGATGTGGCAAATGCGTGTACCGATTTCCCAGAATGAACCTCTCCATTCTGTGTTAAAAATATGCTCAGAAAACACAATACCCCCATAAAATCTTTACTTCACTTTTCTTCATCATATATTATTTAAACTGTGAGAGTAGCTGTGTGGGTTGATAGTTGTGTACCC